>CM031861.1:454376-540841 GCA_018697195.1 Certhia americana | reverse complement strand
GTGAGATGATTCCGAGGGTTCACAGTGGCTGGAGCTGTTGGAAAAAAAGTGTCCCGGCTGGCAGGGGGCTGTAGAAACAGCGTGGGGAGACCTCGAGCAGAACTGAAGAAACCGTGGGTGCAGGGCAGGGAGGAAACGGGTTCCCAAAATCTCGGGGGACACACGAAGAGACTGGTGGTCTGACGGAGTCTCAGGTGAAGGGAAAAAAAGTGAGAGCTCTCTGCCTCGCCGAGACGAGCAGCCCTGGCCGTCCCCCCAGAGCAGAAAAAACTGCCCCCGAGCGAAGTGGAAGCAATGTCTCTGCTTTAGCTGCTTCCTTTGTTTGTTCCCGAGCACCCATAAGTACCGAAAAGCACCCAGCCATTAGCTTCTTAGCAACTTCTGGGAAAAAATTCTATAAGAAATCAACCCAACCCCCAACAGACAGCTTTGCTTCCAATTCACCAAGTTCCCAGCTGTGGCTACCAAGATTCTGCTGCACCATGTCCATGGTGGGATCCAGGGAAAGCTGCAGGGTATGGTCCTCTGGGAATGCTGCCCAGGAAGCACATGGACCTCATCTGTGTCTGCAGCTCAGGGGGAGATCTCTGCCCAACAGCTCCAGCTGTGCTCAGTGTGTCCTGACATTCCCAGGCTGACACACCACAGCTTCCTCCACCCACTGCCTTGGGAAGTATCCCTAAGGTGCCACCAGGAAAGGAGCCTCTTACAGACACAGAGTCTGGGGATTCAGGGGAAGAAAAGGAGTTTTCAGTCTTTAGCATCTCCCACTCCATCAGCATTGATAGCAAACATGGCTTCAGCCTTGGGAAGACACGGAGAGTCATAGATTTTACAGATCCTGGTCTCACCTCGGCCTTTGCGCAGGTACAGCCTGACAGGGAGAGGGAAGGAAAGAGGTCAGGATGGACAGCCTGCTCCCAGAAAATCATCCTAATCCATAAAGGAGTAAACAGAACTGTGCAAACTGCCTGAGACGTTCGTTTTCCTGCGGACTGAGGGCCCAGAGCGGTGCTGAGCTGAAGCACAGGCTGGGCCTGCCATGTACAGACTTGGCAAACCCTAGAAGTAAAAGCTGCCTGGCCAATCCCATAAAACATTCCCAGCCCAGGCTCCTGGGATATGACCATCTCTTGTCTCACCTGGTGGTGGAAGCATGAGCGATGATCTCCTCTTCTGGGTTTTTTGGAATCGGCAGTGACATGTTGCAATAACAGCTGCCTGCTGTTATTATTGGGAACGTCATCAGTAACAGAGAAATTTCCCATAAAGAAAACTTGAACGAGGAAAAAGGGAAGTTTTGTTCACAACTGCCCTTAACTCACAGACTCTGAAGGCTTTTGTAATGCCTGTGACTCATGAAACCTTTGTAAGCTTGGGAGAGACAAATTGTGACCATGGTGGTGATGGGTGGTTGTTTCTCCATCACATGGGCAAGAAGCTCTTGAGGGATCTAGAAGGGATACATGGTCTTGTAGCTCCCTAAGAAATCTGCTACTTTTACACCTGAACAGTTAGGATACTTATCCTACCATAAAACCCATAACACATCCATAAGGATGTATAAATCCAAGTAGAACACAAGCATAATGTGGTGTCTTACATGTTTCAGCTATTCCACTAAGGCTTATCACACAAGTGTTTATCTCAATTTACACAAACCACGGGGAAAACCTGACACTCCCATCTCTGTCCTTCATTACAGCAACCTCTCTGTGCAAAACCAGCACAGGAGTGCAATTTCTATCCCAGTATTACTACTGGGTCATTTCTGCAGCCTCAGTTGTTGTTATAGCTTAAAAGTTGTTCCTTGGAATTTGATGGTTATTTTTTTTGCTGTTTTTGTTGGTTGAATAAAATATGTATTTATAAAAAGGAAAGGCCATAATTTGCTTAAAGCCTGTTTCATGGAGTTGATCCTGTTTTTTAAAAATTCCATTTACTGCCGAGGTTAGCTTTATTTCCATGAGGATGCAGCAACCAACTCAAGAAAAAACAAATTGCACAAACCAGAATAAAATCTAATTGACTTTTTTTTTTTAAAGGAAAAAGAATCCCTGTTGGAGCTAGGGCTGCTCAATATCCAATGGGAATCAGGTTAAAACAGGTCTTTTATCTCTGACTGTAATTTTGAAGTTTATAAATGCTAGATCATTCTGCTATCCTACAGATAAAGAGAAAGGTCTTCAGTTCTCTTCCATCCCTTCAAAACAAAACCAACAACTGTCCTCCACACTCTGGCAAGCCATGTGCCAGAAGCACTTTTCTCTCAGAAGCAAAAAAACCCAAAAGGATGCATTTGCTGTCAGTTATGGCAATGACATTTGATAAAATCCGTGGTTATTCAGTTCTAAACGGGGACAGAATTTGAGCAGAAACTATTTTTCAGACACCTGGGAGCTTCTCAGTCTCTGTTACTTCCTGCAGGTAAAATGTCTGTATTTACTTGATTTTTCCAATTCCCTGCTTGCACCTGCTGGTTTCAATTCAGCTTTAGAGTTTCCCCTGGCAGCTGAGAGGCTTTTCCTTCTAGAGGCCGAAATGAAGGTGAAACAGGCAAATTCCAGGTCTGTGTTACATCAGGAGAGGGTGCTCAAAGCTGGAATGCCATGAGGATCCTCTCCCTTAACATCTGTGCTACTCCCACCTGTAAAACCTCAAATCCACATTTACCATGGCCACACTGAAACTGCTCTTTCTCCCCTGCAGATTTTCTGACCAGCTATTTATAGCTCTGCATTACAAATATTAGAAAAGTATTGTTCTAAGCTGGGACAGAAATAAAAACAGATCTTGACTGGGGATGGGGTGAAAGAGATTTCTTATATCTACCTGTAGAGTTAAACTTCCAAAAGCACTTGAATGTCTTTGGATTGTAAGGATGAGATCTTCAAGGTACTTAGATATTTATTTGCCATCAAAAAACACTTAAGCTGATCTAATTTTCTAAAAACATTTCTATCAGTACATTTTTCTTTCTTATGCAGATGTTTATAAATGAATGGGATTGTTGTACAAGGATGCAAAAACTCTGTCACCCTTCCCAGCCTCAGCAGACAAACCAACCCAAACGGAAGGAGTGCAAGCTCACATGGACTTGAACTTAAAAGGTGAAGTTTTCTTCTTGTTCCTCACACATTTTTCTTTATTTCTTTCCAAAAAGACAAGAGTCAAGAACACAGGATCTGGAGGCTTTAACAGGCCATAGCTGGAAGCAGCTGAGCTCTGCCTGCTGCCAAGTTTTATTATTTTGTTGTGCTTCTCCTCACAACAACCACTGCTTCCACAGTTACAATATTTACCAAGCATCACTTCCTTTGAAATTAAACACCCATAACCCTGAAAAACACCAAATCCCATGGCTGTATGCACTAATGAGACCTGGGAGAAAACAAAGACTGGTTTGATGGGACCAATCCCACTCCAAGAGCATGGGAACCACACTGGTGGGGGGAGGGAAAGTACCAAGAGCTGAACACAGATTACAGTCACAGGGAGCTCATAAATCAGTGTCCCAGCAGAGATCCAGAGTACACAGCAGCAGAGGGAAGGCAGACAGACAGCAGAGCACTGACAGGAATCGACCATACATGGCACAGCCACCAAGGAAACGGAGCAGAGAAGCACTCCAGCTTCTCCCCACATCAGCAACCCTCCCACAAGCAGCATCAGCATGGGGGGCAGGCAGGCTCGACACTCAGCCTTGTTGGGGGCCAGAGGTCGTGGGTTGGCAGTGAGCAGCTGCCAGAGAGTTCTCATAGTCCTTTGGGAAATGCATCCTGGACATATCCCAAAGCTGCTGGAGGGACTCTTTATATGGCAAACACTGGGTGCACTTCCCACCCTCCATCACCACACTGTAATTGAACTCCCGGGCAAACAGCTTTGCTGCAGGAAGTAGGAAAGTTTCCCAGGTCCTGGGCTTGATCTTCAGCACAAACACAGCTCCTGAAGTCCAGGAGCCTAGGGCAGCATTCCTCAAGGACAGGAGAGTAGGACTGAGCATGGGAACACTGGGGCAGGGACAAGTCTGGCCCAGGAGGATAAAAGCCTCCCTGAGAAATACCAGTGCTCTGATCCTGCAGATCCCAGCAGTCACTCTTTGGTTTCTTTCTCCAGAAGCAGCCCAAATCTTGTGCTGATGACCAGGACATGCAAAAGAACACAGCCATGTTCTCAGCCAGTGGAAACCAGCCCAGCTTTTGGCTGCCAGCTGGGGGAGGAGATTGATTGATGGGAGGTGCAAACCTAAACAAGAGCATCAAATATTTCCTTCCCTCTCCTGCCTGGAAACAGAGTGCTGAATTGGCACTTGAAGACAGTATCTCAGGAGCTGTTTTGCCTGACAGATAGCAAAAAGACAGCTAAACTACTGCACAATTAGTGGGTTTATGACACAGAAAATTGGTTACAAAGTCTTTCAGTAAAGAACATGTGATCAGTCTTTGTTTACCAGTGGCAAAGGAAACAGCAGGTCCTGAGCATGGATCCTCCTGGCTGGCAGGACAAGGGCTTGGTGGCACAGTCCATCTGCTTGTGTTAGGAGAACAGAGCAGAGCCAAGCCCTGAATCAGCTCCTGCATAGTCACAGAAGCACCTGCAGGCTCAGAGGGACTTGCTGACACCCTGCTGCAGCACCCTCAAGGGAAGAGCCAAACAACACTGGGCTGTGCAACTCAAGTGCTCCTGTGAACTGGGCTCGCTGCTGCCAGGCCAGGTCAGCTACAGCTCTGCTGTACCAGCAGCCAGTTTAGGAAGGAGGATGTCAAGGAACCCAGGGGAACAGGCAGGAAGGTAGAAGGATGAAACCCTGAAAATCCTGTGATATTCCAAGGTCTCACTAAAGGGTTAAATTAGCTGTAATCTCTTCTGGCCTTATTTGTTGCATTCAGACAAGCAGGACAGGTAACCTCACCCTTCAGCATTCCAGTTTTCCCCCTGAGCAGAAAGATGGGCTTCATGTCAGGAAAGAAGCTGAGATTGCCCCATTTATGGGGGTGTGTACCCAATTTCCATTATATCTCCGAGTCATCTGTCCCTGCACCTGTGTGAGACATATTGACTGTCACCTCTGCTGCTGGGGGTGATGACCTCTCTGAGGCAAAGGACTCTCCCAGCCCTCGGTGGTGACTGTCTGTATCAGAACCTTCTTCCTCCTTCTCCTCATTCTTCTGCAGATCTTGGTCATCGTCATCATCATCATCATCATCATCTGCTGCTGCTGCTGCTGCTGCATTATCCTCAATCACTTCAACCCTCTCTCCAGCCTCGGGGTCCACATCAGTCTTAAACCACACAGCTTTGTAGCCATCATCTGCCACGTGCCTGTCTGTTTTGAGGATTGACTTCACTTCTTTCTCCTGTCCAGCCTTTTCTTCCTTTTCTTCCTCTTCCTTCTCCTGGTCAAAGATGACAGTGGAAGCTATGGAGACCTTTGGGAGACTCCCTGTTTCATCCACACTGGAGGACTGCAAGGCAAGTGCTGGCTTCTCTGGCACAGGAATCTCTGCCTGGACACTGCTGGTTACTGATACCTCATGCTTGGTGCTCACATTTGGCTGTTCATCTTCCTGGTAATATTTGTTCTGGTGACCCCCAGAGATTTCCTTGGAGAACTACAAGAGGAGAGGCACATTGTGACTGTAGTGACAGGAAAAATAATGGGGAGCAGGAGGGAAGGGGTGGCTGCAGTAACTAAACTCCTGCTCGGGAAAGTTCAGCTTGGTTTGCAGTTAGACATCTTTGAAATCAGGGAAAGTTGCAGATCCCTGGAAGAGGCATTTTTTATTGGCTCAATTTCTGGAGTTTTCTCAGATAAGTGGGCTTGTTCTCCAGGAGGGCTGAGCACCAACACCACACATGTGGTGTTTTGTACCCACATCATTCTGCAGTGGGATTTCCTTCACTCAGGGTGAAGGACTTTTGTTAGCCACCTGAGCTACTCAGGTGCTCTGCACTCAGGTCTAGGCTCCTGGCAGGCCCAGCCTATGGTATGTACCAACATCTGGTCAGACAAATTACACCCTAAACTTCCCAGTGACCAATCTGCCAGGGACCTGAGAAGTCCAAAATGAAATAGCTCAGGTGCAGACAAGTGTCTGAGCACAGGCTTTGCAATCAGATAGGAAGGGACTCTGCTCTACTTTGACTATGGAGGATGAACAATGGTTTATACCTGTTTATTCAGACAGGTGTTTTTCAGAGACTGCCCTGATATGTGCCACGTTTATCCTAGATTTTTTGCTCCATGGAGCTGCAGTGTTCTCCTTACCATGTCTGCTCATCATCCACCACACAGCTCCAGCCTCAGAAAGAAAGAACAGAAAGGGGCAGAAAGAACAGAAAGGGGCAGAAAGAACAACAGCAAACACCACCAAAGTGATGCCACCTCTGCAAACTTTATCTTGGGAGTGATTCACCACCTTCATACAAATGTGGGGTACTTGGGCAGCCCATCCATACTTCAAAGCTTCCTGAGATCCTGCTTTCTAACTCTTAGAAGTTCAGGTACAAACAAGGCACTTACCTTTTTCTTCATCAGGTATTTGACAGGTTTTCTGTACCATCTACTGGATTTCCATACCACCACTCCAAGGAAGACTAAGGCAATTAACAGCAGTGCTGCTAATGTGCCCCCTAAGATAGCCATGTCCTGAGCAGAGTACATCTTGTCAGAGAGGGTTACAGCTGTGAGGAAAAGAAACCAGTGTTACAGAGCCTAAAACTGGCAGGCAGCATTTTCCAACACAATCCTTCACTGTGGGAGAAGCTCCAACCAATTTTTGAAAGGCAAGGAAGCATCCTGTGCTGCAGAATGTGACAGTCATATATCTGATACCGCAGAAAATCTTTTTTTTGTTGTTCTAAAAGCAGAGGGTTTCTTTTCCTATTATACAGAATATTGTCATTTCCAATAAATTCCATAAAGTGAAAATAGCAGCCATTTACAGGACAGTGACTTTCACCCCTTGATTTAACTATGTTAATAAATACTTGACTGCATCAGGCAAGCAGATGCTATGTGGAGTAAAGCTATTTAGATCTCTGACTTTCTGACTTCACCCTTTTACATCAAAATGAAAATATGAGGTTTGATTGTACATCTGTGTACAAAAATACAAAGCTTCCTTTCATCTTTCCCTCCAATGCAGATGAGCACATCAAAATAAGAAACAAAAATCCAGAACAGGAAATAGGAGAATCATTAGAAAGTCCCCAGGACAAGAAAAGCTTTCCTGCCCTTTTATAGCTATAGCAATGTTGCCCAGTCTGTTCAGGAGCAGCTTCTGCTTCCAGCCACTGGTCAGTGTCAGGTATTGGTACAGAGATTGACACCAGAGTGGGAAGATAGTACCATTCTCAGCTTTGCTTGGTGGTGGTGGTGGGATTCTTTAAGTTTACCAGCTTCATTTTGTAGTGTAAATGACTCTCATTAATGATTAATGAAACAAGGTTTTGTTCTCCTGATGACCTGTTTATGGTAATGGAATTGGAGTATTCCCCTCTGCATTTGACTCTGCACCCAGTTTATCATTAACACCTTGGCAAGGATTTAGGACCTCAGTGAATTTTTGCTGTTAAATCCTGTCTCCTGGGGAGCCACAGTTCACAGAGAATCACAGAGCTGTGTAATTCTGCATATTCAACAACACCATTGCTCTGTGTGGTTTAAGCAACAAGGGAAACATTTCAAAGTTGCCCAGAAGTGTTGGTACATGATTGGAGCATTTGTAACTCTGTGAGCTTACACATGGACCACTTTTATGCTGGACTGTGCCCTTAAATAGGGTTTCAGTGGTTTTTAGCTGTGAAGTGACAATACCTTTAGGGAATCCAAATTTACACCCAAGGAGCCCACTTGTTTTTCCCACCCCACAATGGTGGTGATGAGAGGGTGAAGTGAAGGAACTTCAATTGCACATCATCGTATAGAATCCAGTGGAGTCTGGGCATTGTCTGCCTATCCTGAGATAAAAATTCATTGCTATTGTTGCATCTTAAAGCATAAGAAGTTACATGAACTTTAATCCTAATGTATTTATAAGACCAATTTAAGAGTCATTTCTCAGCAGTATGGGAATGTGAGCTGTTTTTACATTGACAAGGTTAAACAGTAGCTGGAGGGTTATGTATGAGACATGTAACGCATGTCTCTCTTATTACTCATGGGCTGTTTCTCCTGTGAAACCATAAAATCCTGGTGTAAAAGACCCTGACCTGATCTGAGTAGAAATGCCTTGGCTCATGGGCAAGCCTCGCTTTGGGGTGTGCCAGCTGCCCTCTGCTCTGCCTAAGACAGGCAAGAACATTTCAGTTTCTCTGTTTGGCTAAAAAGGAGCAATGATGTACCAAGGTCTCCCTTGCCATGATAAGACATTCTGGGTTATTTCACAGCATGTACCAACCCCAGATTTAGCTTTGGAACAACAAGAAATTATACTCCAATACACAGCACCACTTAAAGTCTTGGGAGGCTTTTTGAGGCATGTGGTGAATATGCTGTAAGGATGTTGTTGGGGTGTTTTCCATCATAAAGCCACCACAGAACCTCCTGTAGGGTTGGGGTTGGCCTCAGCCCAAGCTCACAGACTTCAGCAGGTGACCCATCATGGCGAGTTTGCCACAGAAATAGAAAAGACTCTCCAGAGTAGAAAACAGAGACCCTCCCCAGCCTACCTGTGGCAAGGATGACCTCCACCACAATTATGGTGCTTGCCTCCTGCAGGCTCAACATATCTTTTCCAACAGCCTATGGGAACATGGGAAAGAGATGGCTTAGGGAACTTCCAGATCTTCAGCTCACTCTCAAGGTCTGTGGGGGACCCTTTGAGGAGAAAGTACCTTGTCCCTGTCCTCACCACAGCCATTCACTGTGGCTGGACAGCCTGGTCACAGGGGAACAAGAGCTCTGAAGATTCCGTGCCCTGGGAGTGGATGAGCTGAACCACACCCCTGCTCAGTGTTCAGTTCCCAGCACAGTGTAGAGCGTGGGTTCTGAGGCAGTGTGGGGCAGGAGCAGCCTGTGCTGGCACCTCTCTGTACCTGCCTGTGGAGCTCCAGCAGTGATGTGGCCAGGCTGGTTCAGACAGCTCCACAGGGCACTGTGCCAGGCAAGCCTTAGGCAGGCATGTGGACAAAGGGAACTACCAGCTTCTTACAAGTCTAAAGTTATTGACTGCTTACTTTGACCCAAGCAAAAAGAGGATTTGAATTCCTCCTTCTTTCAATGCCCCTGACAAAATACCCAAGAAAGGTGCCGTACCTGGATGGTCACAGTTCCTGGGGACTCCAGCACCATGTTGGTCAGGATGAGCCCATCCCTTGTTGCGATGAAATCAGTGCTGTTTTTGAGATAGTACTTGATATTTGGGTTGACTTTCTGAAAGGCCAGAGAGTGGTGATCAAATCGCACTGTGCTTCACATGCATCTTCCCAACAACCCCTTGGCAGGATTTGTCCAAAACATCTGAGCTACTAGCGAGTGTGGAGAGTAAGAAATAAACCTGGGCTGAGCAGGTAAGAAAGGCCGAACTCAACTGCTTTCACCTTGTTGCTCAGAGGCCAAGAATGTATCATAAAAACATTTAAAAAATATCCCAAGTCTTAACCCAGCTTGTGTTGGCAACTTTAGTACTTGCCCAAGCAAAACACACCTATGCAAGTGATCTGTGGGAGACCGACTTTGGAGGAGGGGAGTCCAGCAGCTTCTCCCCATTACATCACACCATAAGTGGTTCTGGTATCTGTGGAATTTCCAAGGGAATATAACATGGAACACACGAGGACATGTGTTTGCTTCTCCCCATGTCCCTCCCTTGTGTTCCCCGATCCTGCTTTAAGCCCAAAGCAGTGAGACAGAACACAGAGCACTTTTATAGTTTCTTACATCAGGAAAGTCCTGATCCATTGCCATTATCACCAGGGGGGTGGAAGGATCTCCAGCTTGGTAGACGAAGCTTCGCCGGGGCAGCCCAACAAACACTGTCCCGTTGTAGACCCCCTTCTCAAAGTAGGGTGGAAAATTGCTTTTATTGATGACCTTGATCTCTACAGTGGCTACAGAGTATTTCCTTATGTTGCTGACCTGGGTGGCCTGGAAAGAAAGAGAGAGAGATGCCAGATTTCTACTCCTGATGGGAGACGAAAGGACAGGCTTGATCCGAAAGCCCATGGCAATTCCTAACACAGCAGAATGTGCCCAGGGTGAATTTCCTTTGCTGTCACCACCCACACCTGAGGGGTGTCATAAAGTCTCAACTGCTGCAGGAGCTTTGCATGACGGTTGGTGCAAGACACAGGGCAAATACTGGGCATTTCAAAAGGAAGTAATTGAGTTATTTTTGAGGTCACTGACTCCTGTCACACCCAGGCTGCTGCTTTGTGGAAATCCAGCTGTGCTGGGGGGCTGGCTGTAATGTCATCACTTACCATAACTTGCAACAGAAAGGAATCTGGGGAAGCCACTATTTTGTTCATGGTTAGATTCCCTGTGTCTGCATCCACTGAGAACACTTCGTCTCTATTCCCTAGAGAAAACGCAAAGACTGTTCAACCATCAGATTCCTTCATAAAGTGACCTGGAGCTCACAGACTCATTCTTCCATGTTTTAGTGAAAATACCACCGAGGAATTTTTCTTGGGTAAATACCATTTACCAAAGGAAAAATGCTGTTTTCCTTGCCTGCCTGGCTGCTCCAAAGACTGTGAGTGCTGGCCAGGGATGCAGAGGGACACATTAGATATGTGTGAACCCAATTAAATGAGGTAGGACAGCAAAGTTTTGCATTTCCAGTGCCTAGGCCCACAGATTGCCAGTCTAAAGTATGATAAATGCCCAGAGCCTCTGGTGCAATTTGAAGACTGAAAATCTCCATCTAGTCCCCAGTCTGCTCTGGGAATGTTTATCTCTCTCTACTGATTACAAAGGGAGTCTAGACACAAACCTTGTATTTATGTACAGGTAGAAATCAGATTCCTACATCTGTGCGGGGATCATAAAAATACCTATGTCAGATACATATTGTAAGATAAGCAGAATTTTTAGTTCTCTTCATCACCCTGAGACACTGTGGGCTCTCTGTTGACAAGGATCTGAGTCACTGACTGTCAGGAGGGAAGCAACACTCCATTCAAATGCCAATGGAATTTAATGTTCTTTAAAACATTTGATATGAGGAGGATATTCACAACTGTGGTGCCATGAGGCATGATAGGTAAAGGGAGAGGAACACTCCACTTGACCAATATGACCTTTGCCTTGATCCTTTTGGAATCAAGACTAAAACAGGGCAGATGGGATAGTGGCAGTGAGCTGGGGAATAAAAACATAACTCTGGGCAATGAATAGAAATTAGGCTGATGATGTGGGAATTTTAGGTCCAGCTCAAAGACTGCATGAAAGTAGCATGACCAAATTGACAAAATCACATCTAAAAGCTTAAAGATAAAACATATCTCATCTCTCAAAAAACCAAAGTCTTTTTGAAACAGATTTCATTGAGATCGGTTTGTGGGACTGCAATTCTTTATTTTCTTCCTCTCTGTAAGTCTGTTTCTTCTACTTAATCAACAATGTTCTGTGGCTCGAGTTATTTTTTTGTGGCAGAAACAGAGGGGCAAATCCCAGGCCTTCCCTCAAGTGCTTTGGTAGGTACCACAGGAGACCTGAGCAATGTTCCTTGTGGAAGGTGACAGGTCTACTCACCCCCAACAATACTGTACACGATCCTGTCACTGATGGTGTAGTCAGGGTCAACAGCATAGATGGGTCCTGGCTCCAGGAGGAGTGGGTCCATCTGTAACAAGGCAAACAATCACACACCACAAGCCAGGACCAGATCAGCAACTGGAGCTCTCCCAGCCCAGTATGGATCCCGTGGCTCTGCCTGGGCAGAACGGGATTTATTGCTGGGAGGTGTCTGTGACAGGTGTGGGAGGTGTCTGACAGAAGTCAGACAGCCTTGAGCTGGTGTTCCAGCTCTTGCCTCTCCTGCGAGGTGCTGTAGGAGCAGAGAGAAGCAGTGCTGCTTGGGGTGGGGGGGATGATGAAGGCTCTCTATTCTGCTGAACTATCTGGTCTGGAGAACAGCACAAGCTCATGGAAATGATTTAGTGCTTCCCACTGGGAACAGCACCAGGAGCACTGTCTGAGCCCTCCCGCTCACCGACATCTCGGAGATGTTGATCCTGCCGGAGTAGGGGCTGCTGATGCAGACGCTGCTGTCATTGTGGAGCTGGGTGCAGGGCAGGAACCAAGGTGCCCGGGTGTCACTCTGCTTGATGATGATGGTTATTGTTGCAGTGGCCGTGTTGGTGGGGTCGGGGCTAGTCACAGGCCTGTCCTGCCCCCAAGGCAAACACACTCATGAGATACAAGTTTCACTACCAAAACAAGGGCCCATCCGCCAAAAGCAGCGGCCTGGGGCTCTTTACTCATTGTCACTCCATTCTGTTTAATTAGCCATTTATGTGAGAGTAGCTAAAGCAGTAGGCTATCTTGTTCTGCTGGCAAAGGTGGGCTGACTGCAGGTCTGTCACTGGAATTATGGAGAGGGAAAGGCTGCTCCAAATGCAGCAGCAGTACTACCACCACCCCCCACAAGTCCCCACCCTCCCTCCTGTTATCCCAGAGATGTCTCATCCAGACTCTTCCTTCAGGTAAGAGGGACCATGCAAACGAGGCAGTCTGTTCCTCCCAAACCACTTACCCTTGCATACAAGAGCAACGTCGTTGAATTAAATTTGTCATAGTCCAATGCTTTTTGTAAATAAATTTCTGGGTTATTAACTCCTCTTATGGCAAAATAACCGTCTGTGTCCTGGCAAGGGAAAAGGAAAAATCCTGTAGCAGACTCAATCACAGATACATTCCAAATCCTGCTCATTGCTGCTTTTGTCATCCTAACTGGACCTTTGGGATCGTTGGGACCTGGATGAGGGACACTGTGGGAATTTCTGATCTACTTAATCTTTGCTTCTGGATTTGTCTAGCTTGTCAGAAAGGTTTGTCCTTGTGAATTCCCTCTCCCAGACCTGCTTTAACTGCCCACCTGCTCAGCAGCTTTTGGATGAAATCTATCACCTCATTTATTTCCTATATTTAACAAGTTGTCAACAAACCGTGATTTTGGTCTCTAATAGCCAAGAAATCTCACTTCCATGCACAAAAAAGGTCAAAGATGCCTCAGCCTTTGAGAGCTGGCAGGATCACCTGCCTTAGTCTAACACAGCTGGACTTTGAAAAAAACTGTAAAACTGAGTTGAAGTATCATGTGTTGAATTTTACTCTATAACCTTCTGCATTTGCACCTTTGGTTCTCCTTTAATTTTATGCCTCTGAATTTCTAAATCCCTCTGGATTTACACTGACGTGAATGCAAAGTCTGGTCCCAGAGCTGAAAAACTAGTGGTTTCTCTTCACAGAAACTTAAATTTCCTGGGGATATAGAGGCAATGGAGGCACTGTCAGCTCTCTCCACAATGCTTTTCAAAAATGCAAACATACATTTCATTTTTCTCTTGAGTTACCTTTCGATTTTAGTTTACAGCCAGCCCTTGCACTCTAGACTGGCATTGGTTTAACTGTGTGCACAATCCTGTGCTGCTGTTGGCAATTAGGGCAAGGACTCCCTTCCCCATCAGACTCAGTGCAATTCTGAGCTCCCTGAGGTGCAAAGGTCTCTTGATATGTTTACAGATCATGCCAACAAGACTTCCCTGAGTCGTTATGGCTCTGAATATCCTAGATGAAAGTTTAACCTGTACAGTGCATTAAAAGTGTGAGCCATAACAGAATTTAATACCAGCAGCACTGATGGCTCTGTTCTAACCAAATCAATGTTTGGCTTTTGTAATAGTTGAGAGAGCTAAATGCAGTGACCTTCTCCTCAAATCTGTGGCACTTCTGAATCCAGCTTCTCCAGAGCTACTGTTTGTCCCTAGAGATGCTCACCTGCACAGTGGTAGTGAGTTCATAGTAGATGGTGTCCAGGTCAGCATCACTAGCACTTAATTCTTCACGGGCTACAATGGCTGTGTCCACTTTTGTATCCTGAAAAAACATATTGTTGTAGTTATTGTCTGTGTGAAATGGATGGAAGTCCTCTCCCTCCTGACCCTTCCTCCATCCCACAGCTCTCAGTGAGCAGTGTCCCCTTTTCTTCCAAAACCCCCTTACCTCTGGGACATGCCTGGTGAGATTTGGCTGTGCAAACACGGGGCTGTTATCATTCTCGTTCAGAATGGTGACTATGATTTCCAAGGAATCACTCTGCAGAATGGGCAAATCAAAGAATCAAAGACAAAAATAGACTGTTGGGGCTGATCCCGCTTTGCAGAGTGACCAGAAGGGATGGTGTAAGGATGGGGGCTGGATGGGGCTGTGGTTTGCAGCCAGTCCACATCCTGGGGCAGGATTGTGGGCTTGCTACCACCTCCTTCCCACTGGCAGAGCCTTGGCACTCTCTGTGGTTATGAGAGCAGTATGTCTGTCCACAAAGAGAAGAACATCTGCCCATCCCAATGCGAGGATTAGGAAGAGCAGAGGGAATCAGGTGCTGCCTGCAATGCCTTGTCCGGGGCTCAGCCATGGGAGAGCACTCACCTGGCCAGCAGGGTCCCTGCAGATCAGGTACAGCAGCAGCACGGGGTCTTCCTGCATGAAAAACAAACCCACCCACTGTAGAAAAAGCCTAAGAGTACAAACTCTGGCTAAATGAGTCAAATTCATGCTTTGCTGAATCAGAAACGCTGCTGGGCTTTATCTTATTTTCAGGTGTATCTAACTTTTCCTTTCTTTGCTTGGAGCTGGGATCTTGTTTATGTTGATATCAAAGCAGCCCCATCTTCCAGGCTCTCTCCCTGCAATTCCTGTAAGATGTTGCAGAACTAATCTGCCTTTCTCTCTCACCTCAGGTCAATTCAAACAGCTTTCTTTTAAAACTAAATAAATCAGACACCTTCTATGAAACAAGAACAGTGGCACCTGCGGGGTGTTAACTCTGGTTGTTGCTCTTCACTCAAGTAAAAGTGGGTTTTTACATTGAAAAGGAACTTGAGGGTGCCTGTGGCTGTATGCAGAGCACTTGGGGAGCTAAAATAATTTAGCAGCAATCTAAGTGAACACAATGACCTTTTATAATGCCTTCCTGCTTCACACAAGATGACAGAATCCCAGAATTACTTGGATTGGAAGGGACCTTAAAGCTCATCTCATTCCAACACCCTGCCATGGGCAGGGACAGCTTTCAGTATCCCAGGTTGTTCCAAACCCTGTCCAACCTGGCCTTAAACACTTCCAGGAATGGAACAGCCACAGATTCTCTGGGCAACCTGTGCCAGGGCCTCACCACCCTCACAGGGAAGGATTTCTTTCCAATATCCCATCTAACCCTGCCCTCTGGCAGTTTGAAGTCACTCCCCCTTATCCTGTCATTCTAGTCCCTCATAAATGCTCCCTCTCCATCTTTTTTTGTAGGCTCCCAAACTCACACAACTGAAATAACTTATTTCCTTTAGAAACAGGTTAAGAATCCCTGGAAGTCCATGACTCCAGGTTGAAACTCATTGAATCCCAGCATTATCCATCTCATCCTTACAGCCTGCCAGCTAAAGGCTTACCTCATAGTCCACACACTTTGACAGCCGCAGCTCAGAGCCCTCAATGGTGAAGAATTGGCCATCAGAGAAATTGGGATCAATTGTTAGGGTGAAACCTGGCTGCACATGGATGGTAGTCACCACATATGGACACTTATTTTCAGGAACACTTGGTTTGTTGTTGTTGACAGAACATCCTAGAAAAGCACACAAATAAGATGCAAAATTGCCCGAGGATTCACATTGTGAAGGAGCTAGATGAGAGCTGTGGTCACAAGCAGTGGAGCAAAGGTGTCTTGGAGCATAGCAACCTCCCACCTGTAACAGGGCCACCCCCTCCCATGGGATACATTCCTCAGAGACATGGACCTTGTGAAAGAGCTTACCTGGTTCCTGTGCTGAAACCTGTGCCAAGGGGGGCAGCAGGAAGAGCGCAGACATGAGGAGCCAGTGAGGAATAGCCATGGTGAGCTGCCAGTTGCTGAAAAATCCCTTTTCCAACTGAGCTGATCTCCCAGTTCCGCCCTGTGCCCTTGTCTGCGTTCACCACTTTATGGCATCAAGAAACACCAGCTGGCTGTGGATTGCCGTGGTTCAACCTTTGCCTCTTTGCCCCATTGGATGACTTATTGAAGGATTTACCAGTCATGGAACATGATGACGCATAAATCCTTGCTGCTTTTTTTTTCCCTGGATCTTTCCCACCCTAAACTCTCTGTGGCAACAAGTATATATTTGAAGCAGTTCAGAACTCAGAACAGAGCCCTTGCCCAGATGAGCATGAAGGACAAGGGCTGGTATATTTGGGAAGCTGCCTGTGTACTCCAGTCTCTTCCACAGGGAAGGGGGAAAATTTGGTTTCTGATGTGCCAGAGATAGGGCCTGTATCCCACAAGGTGAGCAAGTGGATCCCAGCAGCGACAAGGCTCACCTGCAGTCCAGGGAATGCCCAGCAACTTTGTATGGAAAATACATCTCCTTCTACTGGTGGCTGCTCCTTGTAGAGATGCTTCCCAGAATCTCCTTCCAGGAGATTGATTTCCACCAGGAAATCTTCAACTATTTGAATCTCAGAAGCTTTCTGAAGTTTTCAGGGGACCTCTGCTCTCACTGATTTTTTAAAATTCTCTCTGATTTCAGGAAGTTCTCAGATGTTGCACCTCAACCAGGTGGTTATTAGTGGTTTAATGAGATCCAGACTGTCAACACTCCTTCCGAAAGTATTCCAAAAGGAATCTTTCCTAGCAGAGACGTCCTATAGACCAAAATTAACATCTGCCAAGGCCTGTTCAGCTCTTCAGTAAGGGAATGGTGCTTAGGTGTGCATTTGAGTGGAAGCAGCTCCTTTTGCAGGTGCCAGGTCCATCATAGATGGTGCAAACTGACGGAGCAGGATAAGCTGGGCAGGGCTGCCCAGCACAGGATTGCAGCTCAAGATCCTTATTTTAGAGCTGCTCTCCAAAATCCATTGGTTTTACAGCTGGCATGGCTGTTTAATCAAAGGGGGCAATCTGCCTGGGACAGCACATAAACCTCGTTAAGTGGTGGGAACAAATTATTCCTTGTGAAGCTTTGTCTTTAGTGGCTCTGACAAAACTGGGCCACCAACTCCAGAATGGAGAGGAAACAACTTTTACAATAAGTATATCTGTTGTGTAGCTCTCAGAACATTTCTTTGCCATAAGACCAAACATCTGGCTTAATTCTTGGTACATGGAGTCCTGATTCTGACCTCTGTGCACAGCTGCACTGTAGGCACTCCTCAATCCCAGCCATGTGTCCCACCATACCTTATGTAGGGGAAGCCTGGAAAAATGCTCCTCCCCTGTATTCCTAATAATCAAAGACTTTGTAATGGAACCACCCTTATTTCAGTTTCCCAAAGAGCAGCCTAGGCACAGGCACAGCTAACCATTTTTATTTGGGATCAGCAGCAAGCAGCCAGATGCCAATACAGAGTGGAAGGAATGTGCTTCACCCAGGCTCCATCTACTGACAGCAGCACACACCCACATACATTTCACTTTGGATAATCTCAGAGGTTTCATTGGGTTCTGACTGCTTTCCAGGATTATTTTTATTTCTTTTCCTATCTCAAGAGCTTCCCTGTTTATTTTCAAGGCCAAAGATGTGCGAAGCTGTCTCCTCTCCCTTCACCTTCATTCAGAACCATCTGAATCTTCCTTCATGTCTGCAACCAGCTGCTTAGAGAAGGGGCAAACATACTGGCTGGTAATGGCAGCAGCCTCCCTGGCATCTCTGTCCGAGCGGCTGTGGGAAGGGAAAAATCAGGGATAATCCATTATTTCTGGGTGCACGGACTGCAGGATGTGTGACAAGGCCACCTTGTGACATTCAAGGGTGACTCCAAGAAGTAGGTGTATGATAGAGGGATCACAGCTGCCTGCTGCCAGGCACTCTACAAATGCACAGTGGTGTTTCATCCCCATTGTGGACACAAGAGGTACTAAAGGCCAGCTTATTCCTCCTAATTACAGTGATTTAAGAGTGAGATGTCTAAGGGAAAGTTGTTGGGCATTAGGAAAATACAATATCCAGGTGCTGGGACAACCCATCTTGAGGTGTGTGTTTCAATCAGCAGCTGAATCCAGATAGGGTAGCAAAGGCTTTCTTTCAAACTTAACCATTAGATCACATTTCCTAATGAGATGAATAATTGCTTCAATTCAGAATGACAACTCTTAGGAAAAATGATTAAGAAAAGATATTATTTCGCTTCCCTTGGTTTTACTGTTTTTAACAACTGACTTTTCTATGGCTGTTCATAAAAGTCCTCTTTTGGCTTCAGTATTGTGAGGCTTGGAGTCACAGAGCTGACCAATCTCTCCCGCCTACCTGGTGTTCAGAAAGCTCTGGTACAGCCAGAGAAAGCAAAGTTCCTCAGGGTTGTTTACTCCCTCTCTCCCCTGCATGTCTGTGTTGGCCGGGCCAGGAGAGCTGGTTTAGACAAAGAAAATTAATAACAATTAAACCCCCCAAACCACCAATTATGTAACCATACCACCACCACTGCAGAATAACGCTTGCACCTTGTGTTTTATTTGCTTCTGTGCTCACAGACATGGCCTCAGTGGGGGTTGCTGGCCCCGTGTGGCAGTGAGAGCCCCAGATGGGGACTGGGACATCAGAGATTTCCTCTCACCTGCGCTTGCGGCCCATCAGGTTTTGGATGAATTTCTGAACCTGGGCGTTGCCTCTCATCTTGCTGTACTCACTGGTGAACAGCCCATCTGAGTGCCTCTGGGACCTGCGTGGGGACAACATAGGAGAGCAGCTGCAGCTCCCAGCCACGGCAGGTGGCACTCACCACAAGGCACAGCAATGCCTATCCTCCCACCACTATGGACCCTGTACTCCTCCTCTGCTTCCCCTCGTCACCTTGGGCTGGCTCTGCAGCTTGAGAGCTCAGCTCCGTGGGCAGCCCCTCAGGGCAGGGATCCTATATCCTGCTGGAGACTTCCCTGCCCCAGGAGGGTGAGTGTGGCTGGTCCTCACCTGTCCTTGAGGCCCACCAGGTGCTTGACCAACTGCTGCACATAGGCGTTGCCGTTCATCTTGCTGAGCTCGCTGTGGAAGAGCCCGTCTGCGTGGCGCTCCGTCCTGCGTGTTGGAACAGGGAAGGAGGGGGGGTCAAAAGGAATGGTTTAAAAACACACAAGAATATGCATAAAACACTGCTGCCTCAAGGCAAGAGAATCCCAAACACACATGGGCAAGAATTCGTGCCACTTTGGCTAAGTTTCACAAAAAATGGGGAAAAAAGAGAGTTTGAAAAATATCTTTGTTATACATCACACAGGAAAACGACCTACCCTCGCTTTTACTGATGTAATCACCTTGCCACAAGGATGTGGCAAGCACAGAAGAGTAGGGCAAGAGGCTGGAGAAGTAATAAACAAACATCCAGACACACAAAGCTGAAGAGCACTTAGAAAACAGCAGCAAAGACCAGCCCTTGCAGGCGACTCCCTTGGTGAAATTGGTGAACTTAGAGGGTTATTTCTGTTATGTTTTCGTGGGACCAGGCTATTGGAAACAGAAACTCTCACCTTTATCAGGCTGTGTAAGAGCACAGGAGAAAAACAGACTCAAAAATGTCTTTGTAACTGTGTTTTGTTTTGGGGTCAAGAATTTTCTCCCGAATGAAATAAAATTAACGTTCCTATTATTAAGCAAGAAAAAACATTTACAGTATTTGCACTCATTTAACTAAATCTGTACAGGGAAGAAGAAGATCCACAAGCAAGCAGATGCAAATTCAGGAAGGCAGATAAAAGGCTGGGTTTTCAGCTAGCAAACTCTTTAAACAAAAACCATGGAGAAAAAGAAATCAGAGTCCCAAGAAATGCTTACCTCTCCCAGGATGACAGAGATGCTGAGAAGTGGGACAGGGCAATCATGGGAATAATTACTTGCCACAGAGCAGTCATCATGGAAACCATGTTCTCTCTTGAAATAAAGCATGAAGTTTTGTGACCAGCAGGACATGTGACCTTGGTGTGTATCTGGTGCAGTTCACATGCCCCAGAGAGACAGGGCTGTGGAAACACCACCACTGTAACTAAATAAGGCAGGAATTCCTGCCAGCAGAGATAAACACCTGGAGACATCGGCAAGGGGCTTTCAGACAAAAAAAATTACATGTGCTAAATAAAATTCATTCATATATAGAGGAAGGGCTCATGTATGTACCCATATCCACTTATCCTCTAACCTTTCAAGAAGGAAAAATGAAATAACACAGATTTGCTCTCACAGCAGGCTCTCCTATTCTATTTTCTTACTGAAATAAAAAGGAAAGTACATTTTGTTTATCACAAACCATGGCATGTTTCCCCTCTTTATTCCCAGGTTGTTTCCCCCTTTATTCCCAGGTGCTCACCCTTCCTCAAGGATCACACAGCAGGTCTACCTGTAATTTATAATACACTTCTTTCTTTTTTGCCTTCCTCCTGCAAAGAAACAAACCTTCATCACTGGCCTGCAATCTCTCAAGACAGCACTTGCTGACCCCAAATCAAAGCCCTCCCACTTGGTTTTCACTTTATTCTGAAGCTAAACAGTACAAAGAACATGAAAGGACTGTCCGAGAATTCTGAACAATTTCTAGCCACCCTTCTGGGACTGTTTGCTGCTCTGGAGGTGCTGCAAGATGGGAAGAGGCACAAGGAGAAAGGACAAGAGTGAGGGATTTATACAGAAATTTATTCCCTGTAAAGCATAGGGCAAATATTTAATGGTGGCTGCAGAGCAAACAGATGAGAGGATGAAGGAACTATAAGCTTAATCTCACACACACTTTGAGCTTTAGTGTTGTGTTTTCCTGCCTGATCCAGCTTTGAGGGGATGGAATAGTAAAACAAGAAGGACATTTCATCTTACTGGAGTCCAAACAAGGCAGACTCTACAGTCCTTGGATGCAGTAGGAGCTGAAAACATCCACCAAAACCAGAGCATCCTTGGGCAAGGGGAAACTAAATCCTGAGCCTCTCCTTCCATCTGCCCAACAGCTGTCAGTCACACAATGCCTTGACCCCAGGATCTCATGTCATCATTTGGCCTCCCCTGGGCTGGCATTTCTCTGGGAGCACCATATTTAAGAAACCATTTTAAACTCCATCCCTGGCTCTAGAGTTTTTCCCCCTCTTCATAACCTTTCTTGCTGCTAAATTGGTGATCAGCTTCCTTTTCCTCTTTCCAGACATAATCTTGTCCCCCCTTGGTAGACCATATTTGCTGAAGTTCCCAGGAGCAGTGATGGCTGTTGGGGAACTTCTCCTGCCTATCAATAATGATTACATTGTCTTTTTAAATTAGCCACACCACAGGGAGCAGGTAGATCTCCAGTGTCATCACTTAAGGGCTGTTTAACCTCCTTAGGATACTTCCAAGCTTTTAATTTCCTCCTCATTGGTGCTGGTTTTAAATGTCTGCTAACTCTTTGGCCAGCTGGGACCTTTAGCTGAAAGAACTACATCCCAAGCCAGCCTGGGAGTGCTGAGGAGGGAATTTCATATTCCAGCACTGCTGCTCAGGACATAGATGGCCTTATAGCAATGGCTCAGCAAGGCATCACAGAGATCTGAAATATCCCCCATCCAAAAATGAGAGAGGGGGGAGGCAGCCTGTGCAGCCCACCCACCCCAGCTGGACTCACCAACCCTGGTTGCTCCTGGCTCGCAGCTGATGCTCCACTGCCTGCTCCTCTTGGGGACCCCTATAAATGTGCCGCCTTATCTGAAGCAATTATTTGTGTAAAGATATGGATATGAGCAATCATAATTAACAGCAAATAATGCAGCGGGGCTGGAATGTCCTTTTAATTACCTGATCAGGTCATTCACAGCAATTTGATGGAATATTTCTGCTGATGGACAATAATTCCTGCTTCTGCCTATAATGACATTTGTTGGGCAAACATCCTTGTACCAGTTGATTCACTATGATTGTCATCATTATTTCCTGGCTTTAATTACCTCTTGATAGCAGCTTAGTCTTCTGTTCTTGTCATTTCATCCTGGCTTGGGCTATGTTTGAATTGCCAGGATCTATCAGTGAGTCCCTGTGCATACTAGTGATTTGGCTGAACTATATGTCTCTTTTTTAGGGCAAGCATTACCTGATCAGTAGTATCAGGGCTGACTTTTCCATGAGGGGACAACACCTTTTGAACTGTGGTTTCAACTGGGAAAGGTCTGCTGAGTACAGCATCTAAAAACCAGCATACTTATACATGCATGGAAAACATCCTGAATATATTCCCTGCCATTGCTGGGGTTTGGTTTCTCTCAAATACATCAGCTAAAGGTGAATGGAAATAGAGGAAGAAAATAGGATTACTCTTTCTCTCTTTCTTTATATGGTATAAAGTAGCTTGAAAGGAATAAGCACCATAAGTATTTTTTTAATCTTTCAACTGGAGAAATGGGAGCTGTATTACACTTTTTATCTACTTATCTTTCTTTTTCCTTGGAAAAGCAGAGGGTGCCCCCATGACTAGAGGACTGGGAAGGACAAGATTTTCCCCATCATCTTTCCCTTGGAAGAATGCCCCAGGGCCTGATAAGCAGAACCTCAGCCCTCCAGCAGTGCAGGCTGCAGCCACAGCCCTGCAACAGGGACAGCAGAAAACAGCAGGGACACTCCAGGTCCCGTTTCAGGGCTGGAGCACTGAGACATGCCATGGTCAGCACTAGGACAGAGGAGCCCATTTCCTCCTCTGGGACCTGCTCTGGTCCAGGCATTTCCCAACCACTTTCCTCTCCTCTCTGTACCTGCTTTCTCCAGCTGCAGCCTTCTGCCTCTGCTTCTGCCTGCAGGGGTGTTGGCAGCTTCAGGTTGAAGAGAAGAGAGAGGCTGAACATATAAAAACATTAATAAAAATTACTAATGTGATTTTCTTTCCTTTGCAGACAATCTCAGTGGGTCTGAAATGCCTCCAAGCTCTGGGGAAACTCAGTTTGCCATGAGAATCTGGATGAGGACAGAGAAGAGGTTGGGATGATAAAGTGGCCCCACGATGGCAGCAGAGGGTGTATAACAGGACACTAAAAGGTTCTGGAAGAACATGAAATAAGTCACCTGATTAACTACTTTGCAACAAAAAATGGGGTTTGCCTCCAGCAGCAGGGGCAGAGTGAAAAGGTGATGAGGAAGAAAATGGTGTGGCCATGCCCAGCACTGCTGCAACTTAAGGCAGGTGACAAATGAGGGCTTGAGCTCCAGTGAAGCTCTGGAAGCGCCTGATGAGGAAATTCAGAGCCATGAAGAGAACTCAAAAGCGTTTTCAAGCTGAAATTTATAACTGAATAAACCAGAGCCAAAACAAATTTTTCAATCCTGAAAACAACATCTGATTCTTCTTAACCAGAATTTACATCAAACTCACATCAGGAGACATTATGGAAATAGGAGTAATAAAGAATCCTGCTTAACAATATCAGTTGAAACGAGCTTTGTGAATTTGCACCTTGCTTCTCCCATTCTCCATTTGTGTGAACACTCCAAGTCCCAGCAGGAGAGTGGAGATTCCCCTTGCCCACATCCAGCAGGCAGAAAGCAGGATTAAATCACCCTTTTAGCTGGAATCTATAACCCATTTTCTATGTGCAACATTACTGCAGAGAAAAGCTTTCAGCCATTTTCTGGCTCTAAGAACGATAGAGGAAATGACTGGCCTCACCTGATCCCTGCTCCTGTACCACTGCCATACCTGCAGGTGCAGGAAGTCAGGGCTGGACTGATTCCAGCCCCTGGCTGCTCTGGCTGACCTGTGCATGGCACATAACTGTTTTACAGGATTTTAGTAAAGTGCCACAAACAGGTGACACTGAGGGAGTGCTGAGGCTGTGCACACGTACTCCTTGAAAACAGCAGGGAGAAATGCCCCCGGACAAGATGGAGAAGGGATCTGTGCCCAGCATGGAGAGATCTGTGATGGGATGCTTTAAGTAAATCCAGTTGCCATGGGTGCAAGGGCTATTCCCAGCAGCCACATTGATGCCTGGGGACACCCTTGTGCCAACAGAGAGCAAAGATTATGAAACACAGCCCCCCACCCCTCCCCCTTCAACACCCAGGCTCTGGTTACTGCTCTTATTCAAAGGCATCAGAGCTGAGAATGGAACTGAGGAAGGTCATTTTCCTCCTCTTTACAGTGGGAGGGGCCACTGAAAGGCAGCATCTTAGATCCATGTTTAATGCTTTAGCCCCAACTTTGGCAATATTTGAGAGAACATGTGAGCCTGGCCTTTTTTGATGTTGGAGGTAAAGATAAGAAACTGCATTTTAGAAAAGAGAGGATTTCATCACAAGCCTATCTATCCTGGCCCATAGCATAGGGAGAATGCAGGCAGACTCTCCAAAATCAGCACTCAGAGTTCTTGGGGAGTTCTGAAGTTCTGAAGGGGAGAAATTCCCATTCACCCTTCAAAGTAATTGATACAGGAGGTCAGAAAAGATTTTTCCCTGGAGAAACAGTGTGGATGCATTCAGAGTCCCCCACCAGAGAGCATTAAAAACAGGCTGGATAAATCCATATTATCACATGGACATCGTTACTCCTGCCTTGGACAAGGACAGCCCTTCCAGCCTTTGGGGTTGCTGTTTATTCAGGGCAGTCCCTACAAAATTTGCCCACCCTTGCTAGCCTGTCCAGAACTCAGACTCCAGGATCTGCTGGAGCTGCTCTTATTCCTGGAGACATCTTGACTGGCCAAAACACATCCCAAAATCTTACAGACATGCTTTGCATCATGGCTTTGGGATAGCAAAATGTATAAGGGTCAAGCCAGGCCAAGAAGGCCGTGGGAGGACCATGTCATGACCCACACATGTCCAACAATGGTGTCCCAAGTCCTGATGGAGCTGTCCAGGTACAGCTAACCTTTGGGGAGCTCAGCACAGGCTGTGCCCCATGTAATGGCAGCACCAGCCCATGGCAGGGGAGTTTATTGAGGTCAGATGGTACTAGGAATTGCATGGCTAAATCCTTCCTACGTAAAATACCCTTTAATCAGCTTACAGAGTGTTCAGGAACTTCTACCTCCCCCATTCCTTTTTTCTCCTTCCTGTGTCTGTGTGAGGCCATGTGGGCAGTGGGGATTGTCCCTGCTGTGTTTGCAGGTGAGCCTGGCCCACGCCACTGCGATGACGATGATGCTGCTCCAGCTGAGAGCAGATTGGAGGAGATTCCTTGCACTACTCCCAGGTACATAAGAGAAAGGACCCTAATTGGAATAAGGGGATTGAAGGATTTAGCCTTCTAAATTCTCTTTTCTTGTACAGGATGCTTTCAGGAGTGGTTTTAATCTTTACCACCTGATTTCATGATTTTGGCTGCAAGAGTTAAGAGTGGGATGAAAGGAAGAAGCAATCAGGGAAGACCAGGTGGGCTTGGAAGAAGAAAGAAAATCACAGTCCTGTATGGTCATGGAACCTCAGAAAAACACTTAGCCCAATCTCAAAGGGGCAAATTAAACTAAGAAGGTGCATAGATCCAGGATATGTGTGTCTCTACCTACCTGCTCCTAAGGTGGCTTGGATTGCCTATGTCTCTCCTCTGCTTTGTTTGACTGAAACATGAAAAACCTTTCTGGATTTGCACCAGTTTAAAATGAAAACCAGATGTGAGGGACAAAAGCACAAAATGTCACATACCTGGAGTTATACCGGCTTGGTCTGAAGTCAGGAGGAAAGTTGCTGGACATGCTGGTGACATCCATGGCTGGCAGCAGAGGCAAGGACAGCAAAACATTTGTAAGGAACTCTGGGTTGTGCTGGAGCAGACCTCAGCCATTTTGGTCAAAGTTGTATCTGCTTCCTGCCAAAACCCTTGGGTGAAATCTGCAGTAAACCCCAGCTCTTTTGCAGGAAAAGATTAAATATTAGGTGTTCAGCTTATACTGAAAAAAACCCCAACAAACTCCCCAAATGCTTAAAACATTTTGCTAAGAATTGGGAAGAACAAGGGGAAAAGTATCCTGTTGGTGCAGGAGTGGTACCTTGGGTGTTGGCAGGGTGTTTTGGCTCCCCTGAGTACAGGATAAGAGGTGCTTTGTAAATGAGAACATCCCTCTGAATCAGGGATAGGTGCTAAGCTAGAGGGTCCCCTGGGATGCCTCCCCAGGGATGCTCTGTCTGGGGATGCTGGATGAGCCAGGCCCGTGGAACACCAGTGGCAAGCCTTGAATCTGGAAGGGCTGCCATGAGGCACTTCCCTCCTGCAAGCAAATCATAAAATCTTGGAATCATTGATGTTGGAAAGGACCTCCAAGACCATCACGTTCAACCTGTGCTGGACCCCCGCCTTGTCACCCAGCCCAGAGCACTGAGTGCCACGTTCCATTGTTCTTTGGACACCTCCGGGGATGGAGACTCCACCACCTCCCTGGGCAGCCCCTTCCACTGCCTGACCACCTTTTCCCTGAGGAAATTCTTCCTGAGAAGAAATTCTTCTTGCCTGCTTGGGAATGAGTACTGTAGGAGGAAAGAAGGGTTGGTTTTACAGTGGCTGGCACTGTGATCCAGAAAAGGAAAAGCCAAGATCAGGGCACAATCTCTTTACAGGAAGAAGGGAACTCTGTTTTCCCTACCTATGGGTGCATCATGGCTGTCTCCCTGTCACCGAGGAAGCCCAAAGTAGTTTTTAAAAACAAACTGTCACCCCCATCAATCACCTGCTTGAATTTACAACCTATGGACTCCTTCCAAAGCTCCTCTGGATTTCCCTGGGCTGGTTTTCCCACCCAAGTGGGAAAAAAATTGCCTGCCCCCTGGGAGAAACACATCCCAGTGCAGGCATCACAAAAACTGCTAGAAAAATAACAAACTCTCTGGCAAAATTTTTAGTGTTAGAGAATCAAGGCATTACTTTATTCCGGCCGGGATGTGCAGCAGAAATTATTTCATCCACATTGCCCGGGCTGTGCAGAGAAAATCACGCCTTGCTCCTTTAACACAGGGGCACAGCCACACAGGACAGGGTGGCTCCTTCCCCAGGCCCACTGTGGCCATCCTTGCCCTGCTGGTCCAGCACTGCTTCCTCCCCAGCTGGAAGCTCCCTGTACCGGGAGTACAGGAGCACTGAATGAGCTCACACTTCCCATGTGTCTGGCCTTAGCACGACTCTAATTGGCATCAGCGCTGTAATCTCAGCCTCCAGCTGTTCGTGTGTCTGGGGAAGAGGCGAAAGCACTTCGGGGAATTTATTTGAATTAGAAGAACGATGTGCCAGCTGTCCCAGGTGTGCCGTCCCAGCACCGAGCACGGCAGCTCCTGGGAAAACCAGCAGCTCCACGACACAGCTGCTCGGGCTGCATTTTGGTTCATGTCTCCCTGACTTTGGCAGGGACCCTTTCCAGTAAACAGGAACAGGCTTTGTCAAGATGAGCGTGGAGAGAGGTGCACTTACAGGTGCTTGCTGCTCCCATTCACACCTTTCCCTGCCTTTCCTTCTCGTGCTGTCTTCTACTTCTCCCACTGCCCAGGAGGTTTTTCCCAAGTGGCTCTAATAAGCTCAGTGATGTTTTAAACCCAGGAGGAGCTCTTGAGTTATATTATTTTGATCTGTCCTGCGCCACAAGCCCTAGCATCTCATCGGGTCACCCTTGTGTGAGATCAACTATGTGGTTAAGCTGAAACCAGGCATCCACGAAAACATCCAGTTTTGACTCCAAGCAAACAGAGATGGAAAATGCAGCCATTTTCTCCACAGTTTCACCCCCACAGCTAACCACTAGGATTAGTTTTTACATCTTACATGAATTTATCACAACTCATCAGAGTGGTAAATTTCAAAAGATCCATTCAGCGCGTAAATAAATCCCTACAGCTTCTTGTGGGACTGGGAGAGCCTGGAAAACCCAGAGAGCTCTGTCATCCTCATCTCTTTCTTGCAAAAGCTCACCTGAGAGGGAGGATGCTGCCTCTGCCTCTTTTTTGAGAAATGCATTACAGGAGATTGGAAAGCAGGATGGCTTTCTTGCCGATGAGTGTCTCACAGAGAAGTGCCCTCTGAATATGGCAACTAAAAGGAACGATTGGCCTTGAAAGCTCTTTGTTTTCCTCCCTTTGTCCTGAATCTGAAGGCAGCCAGAGAGCTGATGCTATCAGGGCACTATTCATCAGCTGAGTTTGGCACATCTGTCCTGAAACTTTGGCAGCCACATTGTTCCCCTTTTCTATTTAAATTTGTATTGCCTCAGATGTGAAAAATTATGGTGATAAAAGTTCCATTTCATTGTGGAGACTCTGACAGATGTCTCACTTCCCAAACTTCCTGATCCTTTGAACTGGCTAAGAATCAAATCCTCCATTAATTTCTCCTGGGGGAGTCTCTGCAGGACTCATCCTGGCTCCTTGACAGACGACCAGCTTCCTTTGGTCGGGGACCAGCTCCACCACAGCCATAAACCACACTGCTTATCTTCCTGAGTTTCTTTTCCAAACACTCCAAAACACTCTGAAAAGGAGATCTCCCACTGGCTTGTTGGTTTGGGTATTTTTCTGGGGCTGCCCTGTCGCTATAGACACACAAATAGACACACACTTATGACAACTCTTTTTTTAGAGCAAGGAGGAAAAGAAGGGAAGTTGATTGTGTGACTTCGAGATATATATATATATATATATATATATATATATATATATATATATTATTTCAAAGGTGACTAGGGATTGGAGGGTGAAGTTGCCACTTCTCTAGCCACACAGGTTGAACTATAAGTCTATCAAGTTTCGCTTCCTCTAGAGAGGAATGTGAAACACCGTCATTGTTTATATGAAAGTGTGTGAGAAACTCCACTACAAGAATGCAAACATCAGAAGGCTGTTAAAATATGCAAAAAGCAGGGCGACACTGCCCTTTTCCTGACACAAGGAGCAGCTGTGGTGCTTCCTTCTGTCACAAAGGGATGGGGAACCAGGACACTGCAGGCTGTGTATCCAAACAAAAAAGGGTTGTTCCAAAACACCAACCACATCAGACCCTCTCCAAAGGTGTTCTAAGCATTCCCAGCCCATCACTCTGGCATAACTGCTTCCACTTTCCATGAGGGTGACCCATGACTCCATCCTCTGTCATCTCTTTTTTGTGCAGTGACATATGACTTCTTTGGATATGCTGATGCAAGATAGACTTTCCTTCTCCTCTGCTAGGAGGGCAGTTCCTCTTATCCAAGAAAGGAATTGTGTTTAATGTCTGGAGCCTGTTTGCCATGTCCTAAATAGTGGCTTGCATGGCTGCTCACTTCTGGAAGTCAAAAGCATTATTTCACATTAGTTTAATCCACTCCAGGATTAAACTAGTTTAGGATTAAGGCCCTGTTAGTCTGGAATATGAGCTTCCACACTGAGAATTACGAGTCATTCAGCACTAACCCACAGGGAAAATTGAGATAATGAATGCAAATTAACTGTTAAAGGGGATTAGAGGAACGGCACTAATCCCTGTGGGAAGTTGGGAGGACAGCAGTCATGTTTGCATCCTGCTCTCTTGGCTGCTTGGGTAATTTAAACATAAATAAATTAAGAGTATTTTATCCACACAGTTTCATTAATGCACTTCAGGGCCTCCTTTTACTATTTTGAGTTGATTTCTCAGAATAAAAAGGGCTCTAGTGAAAGCAGTTCCACTGTCCCAGCCCCTCACTGAGTGAGGGCTGTGTCAGAAGTCAGGCTTTAGGGATCAAACCCAGATAGGAAAAGCTGTGACCAGATGATGGAAACCATCTTCCTTCTCTGAACTTCCCAGCAGATGAGGTATCACCAAGCTCCAAACCTGGCAGATGTGCAACCATGCTTGTGTCCTCCTGAGTCCAACATAAACTATTCCCAAGAGGAATGTAGAGATACAGATATGTGAGTACCTACTCCAGTTCTGGTGACAGACAGATCTAGAGCAAGACCTGGTCCCACTCAGGCCGGGTGGAATTGTCTCTCCTGTCTTTGCACACTAGAAGAGGGAGATGACTGGAAAAACAAATCCATGGGTATTGGGATCAACATGAGGATGGGCAACTTTCACCGGGATGGGAGAGAAGGGTGGTACAATTCCGTAGTTACTAAAAACATGGCATTCCTGCTGGCTTAAAAAAAGCTCTGGAAGCCCCACCTCTGGAGGCAGAATTTAGGCAACCAGACTGTTGTCCAAGTGCTTAAACCAAGGGAATTTTCTCCTACTCATGCATGAAATTGCAAGAGCCACAACAGCTGGGCAAAACAGACTGTGTGGATCAGGTGCTGTTAGTCCAGTCTAAGGGAAGGACAGTGCTTGGATCTGTGTCCCATGGCTTACTCTGGGGCTGTGGCCCTTCCATGCTGCATATGCTGAGGGGTAACTATGACCCTTTCCAAAAAGAGTTAGGGAACTTGGGGCAGCAAGGGCAGGGTTTGGAGAGAGGATTTTTCCCACAAGTCTCAATAGTTTGGATGAAACTCTGATAGCTGCAGCCTATAAACAGATCTTAGAAGCAATTTGTCTCATAAAAAGCTTCCAGTAATGTATTTCTCCCTCCCATGCAGTATAAATGTCCTTTTACTGCTATTCCTTCTCTTCCCACTGCCTTCCACAAACACCAGGCTGACCTGAATGCTTACCTGGCATTAACATCTACGCTGAGGTTTGGTGGTACAGCTGCAGAGATACCCACAGTCTGTATCAGCTACTACATCTCCCAAGTCATCTGGACCAGAAATGGGAGGTCACACCTCCCTTTGCTTCCTGATCCTGCAGGTGCATAGGTACCTCTCAAACAGCATTTTTCTCTCATTTTCTGCAGTAAGACACCCCAGCCCCCACGTTCAGCTCTTGACCTGCCACCCCATCTTTGCTCCCATACTTGCTGCCTATCTGGCTTCTTCCTGTATCCTACATTTCTGCAGCTGGTTATTCCTGCCCAAGCATGGGTAAGGTGCAAAATTCCTTTTGAAGTGCATCCTTCATTTGCAAACTTATCAAGAGAACTTTGAATCCCTACTCTATGCTCCAAGAAGCTTGCAGCGTTCTGTCTTGGCAGCGTCTTCAAATTTCATTATGGACCGTCTGAATCTTCACTCAGTTTAATTACAAACTCCTAAACATTGCCAGATTCTGCACACACATCCGAATACAATTTCCCAGTTATTCACCCGATCTGTACTATTTCCAATTCTTTCTTTTAACATGGTTTAAGAGAACAACACCATGTGAGAACACAGCAAGACCATGTGAGAACACAGCAAGACCTCTGCAGCGCTCGGGACACCGGGAGCCGGGAGACCGGGAGCCTGTCCCCCCACCCCCACCCCTTAAGCCGCTTGGTGACCCAGTTGTCCCCGCGGGGCTGGTGCCGGGACCAGGCGGGGCGGCGGCGGAGGCTCCTCCCGCGGCTCGGCGGGCAGCTCCCGGCGGCCGGCCCGGCTCCGTGCGCGGGGCTGCGGGGCCAGCGGCGCGGGGCCATGGGCAACGGCACCGCCGGACCCCCGCCCGCCGGACCCGGCCACAGCATCGCCGCCCTGGTGCTCGGCATCCTCCTCATCCTCCTCATCGTCGGCGGCAACGGGCTCGTCTGTCTGAGCGTCTGCACGGAGCGGGCGCTCAAGACCACCACCAACTACTTCATCGTCAGCCTCGCCGTGGCCGACCTGCTGCTCGCCCTCCTCGTCCTGCCCCTCTACGTCTACTCCGAGGTGAGACAGCCCGGGGACACCGGGGGACAGCGGGTTGGGGTTTGTGTGCCCGCCGAGCCTGTAGGTTACGAGGCAGCGGGGGGACAAGAGACCAAGTACCGAGGGTCAAAGCCACTCTCTGGGCTTGCTCCTCACCGCCACCCCGCCGTCCCCGGCGTGCCCCTCCTCGGGACAACGCTGTTCCCCGGGATGTGGAGGTCAGACCCCCTCGGCTCTTACCTGCGAGCGTCACAGCATCGCACAGCGCTGCGGAACCGCGGGCGACGGGGAGCGGAGCCGGCTCCGTGCGAGTTCCTGGGATCCCCCGTCCGAGCCGCGCCGAGCGGAGATACCCCGAGAGGACACGCACCGTGGTGGCTGTCCCTTGGCTTGCACGCTGTCCAGGTTGCCGTCAGCAAATGGATAGGAAGAGACAGGTGCTGTGCTCTCTGTTTGGCATAAAGTGAGCAGATCTTAGTGATGAAGGGAGATCTTTAGCATCTTTAGCCAGGAAATAACTTTCCATGTTGGCTGAGAAGGAAAAGTTATCTTTTCCAGGTGATTTGGTCACCCTGCACCAAGGTGGCTTTGGTTGGCAGGTTGGTGATTGGCACAGGCCTGACCCAGCATGTGATGGAGAGAGCCAGCTTAGGGACATGGGGCAAAGTTGCTGTTCACCCTCAAGACTGTGACAAGCTGAGGGAAAGAACAACAGGCACACCCGAGGCTGAGTGGTTTTCTCTGTAACATTTACAGCCAGGGATGAATAAATCCTTGTGCTTGCAGGGGGATGTTTTAGAACCTGTTACTACCAGCTGGTGGCTCTTCTCTGCTCAAGAGGATGAAAGCATCCACTGGGCCAAATAGCAGGTTTTTCTACCCATCCTGGCAGTAGCTGGTAGTGTGGATCTTCTTCCCAGCTGCAGAAGAGCATCTCCCCTCTTGTCCTTTTTTGCAAGCCATGCGGAGCACCCCATGGCTCAGCAGGTCCTGACTGTGCAGGCCTGTACTCCCCTAAGCAAGGCAGACTGCAGATTAGAGCTTAGAATGGTTTCTACCTCATCCTAGGATTTTACAGGACATTGTGACCTCTGTGGAGTCAGGTATTGTGGAATAGCAGGTTCATTTGGGGATCCATGAGAAGAACCAATAAAGAACTGGTACATTAGGTCCCCTCTTTTTCCACTGTGCTCTTGGTTTTGGTGGATTTGCTTTTTCCTTGTTCCCTCCATTTTGCTGGTTAGAAATGCACATTTTTCGTCCTTCTTCTCAGCTACTTTTTGCTAATTGGGATCACTTCCTTCCTTCCTCTTTCTGTTTTTTCACAATGCCTTCAGTCCCCAGGTCTCTCTGTGGGCAGTCATCAACACCAGAGTGAATTCTTCTTACCTGCAGGTGGAGTTTTGCTGGAATATATAAAATACAGGTTAATGTATTCTGGGGTACCTCTAAAAATGCTTCCAAATGGGGCAGGAGTATTGTGGGGCTTTTCTTGAATACTACAGACATTCCACAAGTTCTGGACTCTCAGGTAATGGGTGTTCATACCTGTTTGAGGTTTAAAAACTGTGACTGTCCAGCTTGTTGTGACACTTCATATGTTCACTTCCATGGCTGTTCATAAACATCAGTTCTGTGAGGGAATTCTTCCATGTCTCTGCTCCCAGGATATTAAATACACGGAATGAAGGTGCTATATGACAGAAGTCTTTCCCTCCCATCCTCTGCAGCTCCAGCAGCGAGGCAGGCATTCAGAGGCACAAAACAGCACAGGCACCAGGATCTGCACTCCTGGCGCTTGGAGGGAACGCATGGAGCAGGTGTGGGAAGTGCTGAACAGGTACAGAGAGAGAGCGAGAGCAGTCACAGCCCCCTCAAGCAGGCAGTGGTGCTCTGATGTGTAGAGCAACTCCAGCTCCAGTGTTGCAGCAGTTCCCATTCCATGCCTGGAAGCTTCTCTGTGGGCTCAGAGCCTGCAGGTGGCCATGTTCATTTTAATCGTCTCCTGTGCACTGGTGCAGGATTTCCAATTCATTTTGTTCTGAAATAAGATAAGGAAAAGGGAGAGTAACCACTGAATCCATGCCAGAGCACAGAATTTTTGTGGTTTCTTTTCTTTGTTTGTTTTTTTTTTTTTGCCCCGTGGAGGCAAACCTCAGATGCAAGATGCAGGGTGTAGTGATTTCTCTTTAAAACTAGCTTGGTTCCAGCTTGTACCATCTGTACCAAACATGATAGCCACTGAAAATATGACCTGGACAGTCCTGAATGTTCACCTCAACCTTCATTCTTGGTGGTTTTGTTTGGTTTGGTTTTTTTTGGTTTTGTTGTTGTTGTTGTTGTTTTAAACTTTAGTACAACTTCTGATAGAGTAAAGGTGGACTCTGAGGGCCTACTGGAAAACTCGAAAACCATCTGAGGCAGTGGGTTTTTGCTTTTTTAGTAGGAACAGAACAATAAACTGAGCATTTTTTTCATTCAGCAGAAACTTGCTCACCTTGTGTTGTTTTCCTGTGAGGTGGCATCTTGTGTTCCAGTTTTGGAAACATTCCTCCAAGTCAAGGGCTTTAGAAGACAGCAGGAGGGACTTAACTTTTGAGGTGACATCTGACATCCTCACAAACAGATCTCCTCCAAGCCCGAGTAGGGATGGGATTCCTTCCTGTGGGATGTGGATAATCCTTTACTGCCGTTCACAGAAGCTGGAGCACAGTGGGAGAGTCCTTGATCTTGGCTTTTATTTATGGTTAAGAAAGCTCATTTCAGACACTAGTAGCAATTATGGACACACACTCTCTTTCCACTGGACTCATTCAGATATGGAACAAAGACATGTTCCAGTGTTTTCCAGTTGTAATTACCGCACAGCTGACTGCCCTGATGGGGAGAAGGCACCTTCCTGCTTGCTTGGGAATCTCAGGTCTTAGCATTATGATGGGAAGAGGTAATGGTAACTTTCATAGGGAAGTTGCACTGCTCTTCTGTCAGCTTTGGCTTTCTGAGGAGTGTGTCATCATTGCTTTCCAGCAATCAATCCAGTGCCAGAAAGACAGAGATAGTGGGAAGCAAGGGGGAAGGAGATGGCCTGGGGCAAGGCATTGACTGTTATTCCTAAGGAGGAGAGTTCTGCTTTCACGTGAAGAGAGACCAGGAGAAGATCCCAGAGAGTGCCTGGAGCAATGGTAGCACTGAAACGGGTTACCTGAGGAACATGAGCTATAGTGCTGTGGAGTTACTGCAGGATGTCACTTGGGTGGCTTTGGGAGGGAGCTGCATGGCTCCAAAGGCTTGCCTTGTGTGTAACTGCTTCCTCTTCCCAGAGACTGTGACAATACCAAGAGTCCCAAAGATTCTGGGATACTTGCAGGAGTTTTTACAGTTCTCATTAAGAGGAGGCATCCCAGCAATTAGGGCAGGCACTAGGACAAGCTGCACACGTGGACTGTGCTGTGGAGCACACCTGTAGTACCTGTACCTGCTGCTCCTATGATCAGCTCTCTGCTAATCCCTGCAGAGCAGCAGAGCTGCAGAACAGGCCTGAGCCTGGAAGCTGCTGGCAGGAGCTGAGGGTGTTGGTTATGTAAACATCTTTGCCACTAAGACCTGTGTAAGTGATTAAAGAAAAGAGGAAACAGTTTGAGCAGATTTGCGTGTTTACCTGGCTCCTCCTCCACGTCAGAGAATATGAGTGTTCCCAGCAGGCACCATGATGGAGCAGCCAGTAAAAACCACATGAGCTATCTTATCTTGGTGAGGGTGATGGGTTCTGCCTAAACTTACAGGGTGTCACTGGTTTGGTATCAAAACATCTATTTTCTTGCAGTATTTTCTGTGTCTGTGAGGCACCTCCTCTAATGAGAGGCCAGACCTCTACCCTCTCTAAATTTCCCCATGCTATCTGCAAATGCATGTCAGCTTGTTTGCAACAGGATTCAGGATTAGTCTTTCCTAGAATGTTACAGTTGTAGTGAAAATAGATGTTATTCTGGGCCAGGCTGATGTCTGAGCCACACAAAGTACCAGGGAGGTGAGACAGGCCAGCATTCAGTGCCTAGGGGTTTTTTTCAGATACCAGTAATTGGGGAGAGGTGTCTTGGAATTCTTGGCCCTCATAATGTCTCAGGTAGATGATCAGGCTTGCTCATGATCTCTGTAAAACCTTGACCTCAAATGATTTAAGTTAAGAAACAACATCACAGCAGACATCAGGCATCTCTATCTTATGTCCCACTCCCTCTTCTTTCTCTCCCCTTGCAGGCTGTGCTGTGTATTCTAGGGACTGTGACAATTGTCACAATTCATAACAAAAAGCTCCAAGTCAGCTTCTGGTGGATATGGGAACATTTCTTTGGCTCTGATGCTGGACTTTGCCGACTGGCAAGGACTATTACTCTTCCAAATTGTGTCACAGCCTTCTCACTCCATGCCATGGCTTACTGAGGCAGATGCTTGTTCAAAGTCCAGCTGGGCATCTCCTAATTCCCTTTCAGGCTCCTGCTGATCCCTTCATGTGGCAGAACTGAGACAAGGGCTGGTATCAGAGGAAATAGGACTAAAACCTTTGGCTCTATCCAGGCTCCTGCCCTCAGGAGCTCTTCTGGCATCAGGCTGGTTTAGAAGGCAGAGTTTTCCTTACAAATCAACTGTGCTTAGGAATAAGGATAGCAGAATGGGCTGACTAGGAAGGCAGCTGCAAGGGTGGTTCAGAAGCCAAGTCTGTCTCCTGCCATCCACCATCCTATAAAAACTTCTGCATTGTATTCTGGAAAAGTGGACAACCCAAAGAGCCACTGAAGGTGCAGTTGCTTTGAAGCACTTCTTAAAGGAACCTTGAGCTGTTTGTGATCCCTAAATCTTTACACTGTGTACCTTGATGGGCTAATCTGCTGCAGCCTCCTGGAATTAGGTACTTCTTAATCACATGGCCCAGCAAAGCCTCTTATCCAAAGTTACTCTCACATCAGAGGGGTCATTGGCATGTTTTGTCAAGGTGGGCAGATGACAAACATCGTAGAATGGGGAGTTCTCTCCTAGCACCTTCCCCAAAGCCAGTCTTGGGAGTTGGTGGGGAAAGGGAAGGGTTTATACCATTTTTCAAGTGCCCAACTTTACTTTCACATGATGCAAAGGTACTGCAGCCCAAGAGAGCTTGTCCTTTTCAGAATCAATTAGTTCCCCCAAATCAGGGGATAGGTCTGGAAAACTGTAGCCCAAAATCAAATTTTCTCTCTCATAAGATGAACTGAGCCTGTCAAGATCCCAGTGAACTTGGCAGAAATTTGTTTTTTGATGATTCAGGTCCCAAATTCAGTTTGGAGTGGCTGCATTGAGCTAGAGAAGAGGCTGAATGAAGCACTCAGGTCTCCAGGACTCCAGAGCTCCCCTGGAGGTATCTCAAGGAGATGCTGTACAAAAATAGCCAAACAGTTACTTCAGAGACTCCTTTGGCTTTACAGCTCCTCTAATCATAATCCTGTGCTTGACATCATTACTGGCTGATATTAATCCCTGCAGAGCTGCCTGCCCTGTTGCTGGCAGGGGCTAGGGTTTGGCACCTTCCTGGCATTCTGTGGAGTGTGTTCCCCACATGGCTCCACTCTGTGCTAGGATGAATGAAACCATAACCTGTTGTTTAGCACCAGTACAGGAACAAATCCATACCTGCTTCCTGAACCTGTAACATTAAAGGGCAGGAACATTAAACTCTATGAGCACTGGCTGGCTATTGCTATAGAGAAAAAGCTCCTGGGATTTATACATATAAATAATATTTATGCGGCACATTGTCTATAGATAAAAATATATAATAAATTATATATATTAGATGATGCACATTATCTGTACATAAACATACATAGAAAATTAAATATATTACATGTAGCAATATATATACTATGGTAATATTTATCATATCTATTTTAATAAAAGCATATAGAGAGTACAGATAATGTTTGGTATTTTGCAATATCAAAAGAAAGTGTTTGAATCAGACATGACAAGGGGCCACTGATACTGAACACTTTTTTTCAAGCTAAAATCATACTTATTTGTACATTTTATTGGGTTTTTAACTGAACCGCTCTCTGCAGAGGGACCCAAAAGATGCTGGAATTTTCCTCACCATCTCAAACTCAGAGGAAAAATTCCTTGCTGCCCTTGTGGTGACAACCTATTGAGCTTCCTGGTTTACCTGTGCAGGTGTGAGCAAACTTGTAGGTCTCTGCCTGTGCTCAAGGAGTTCATGGGAATAATGGCACAGGAATGGGATTGAAGTGACCTATTCCTGTATCAGCCTAAAAAATGCTTTAATTTTAAAAGAACAAGCTGAGTTTGTACCTGGGTGAGACAAGCACTTGATTGGAACAAAGTGCTGCAAGTAGTTTCTGGCTGTACCAGCATTAGCCATTGCTGTCCTTCTGTCTGTCCTGCTGCCTGTGCTGTGCTATGGGCTGTACAGAGCCTGTGCTGCTGGCTGAGACATGACTGAGCTCAAAATCACCGAAGATGGCAGAGTCAACTCTTCCAGGTGGTTCAGAGCACTGACACTGGTCCCCGCTGCCCTGCCCTGGTGCATCTGACCATGGGAAGAGAATCAGAAGTTGTTATTCACTGCCTGGACCTGGTCTCCAGAGGCTGGACTTGTGCTTGGCCTGCCAGGATGGAACAGTTGTGTAGCTGTTTCCCTGAACAGGGAAACCATTCACATTGTGTGCATACACGGGCTTGGAGCGGTTGGGACACAGAAGTGGAAGAGGAGCTTTGTGCTGTTTCTTGCTTCCTTGGGGACTGAGCTCAGGTTGCTGTGCAGCAAATACTGCCTTGTTGAGGAGATCTTGGGGTCCTGAATTGTGGGGGTTGAGGAGTTTGGGGGTACTTGGCCTCACCCAAGACAGTGCAATGTCCTGTGTCCATTTCCCTGCCCACCCCTTACTTGGCTGTACTGATGGTCTGAGGGCTTCGTTCTCCAGACAATCCAGAACCATAGGCCCTGAGCAGGCTGTGGGCTCTGTGTGGGGCTGATTCCCATGTGCTGCTGCTGCGCTGGGAGCATTGTGCCATGGGAGGAGCACTCAGCTTTGGGCTGCTTGTTTGGAGGAAACGTGAGTGGCTGAGGCATCCAGGCATGGCTGTGTTCCTGTCATTTTAAAGGACACAGCATCTACTGACCCCAGGGATCTTTTCAGTTCCAGGGAGGAGTGTGGTCCCTCAGCACAGTGCTGTGTGATGCCCTGATGACCATGGATGTGATGCTGTGCACAGCTTCCATTTTCAACCTGTGTGCTATCAGCGTGGATCGGTGAGTGGCTTCCTGCTCTGGCTGTGCCTGGACAGCACACTGGTTCTATAGGCTCTTGCCAGTGTCCCAAGCAGGGAGGATTCTACCTTCCCTTAAGGAGGGTGTTCTGTCCTAACGTCATTCACCACCAGGTGTGTGTCCCATTGGTGGTGGCCAAGCTGAAAGCTCATTGTGTGATGAGCCAGAGCTGTCCCTTGGCTGTTCTATTCGTAGCCCAAGCCTCGGCTGTTACTAAATTAATGGGGGGAAGGACATTGACAAGGAGCTTGGGGCCCCTCAGTTACATTACGGGTGGTGCCACCACCACACCAGGACTGGCTCACCCAGGGCTGTGTTGGCAGGTTCATCGCTGTTCAAATCCCGCTCAACTACAACCGGCGACAAATCGACCTGCGGCAGCTGATCCTTATATCCACCACCTGGATATTTGCCTTTGCTGTGGCATCCCCAGTCATATTTGGCCTCAACAATGTTCCAGACCGGGACCCCAGCTTGTGCCAACTGGAGGATGACAACTACATCGTGTATTCCTCCATTTGCTCCTTCTTCATCCCATGCCCTGTCATGCTGGTGCTGTACTGTGGCATGTTCCAAGGACTCAAGCGCTGGGAAGAAGCCCGGAAGGCCAAGCTGAGAGGCTGCATCTATGGAGCTAACAGGAAGCTGTATCACCCCCCAACCTTGATGGAGAGAGAGCAGGCCCGGCTGGGGCCGCTGGAGTGCAGCCCCTATGCCCGTGCTGGCCTCCCTGGGGAATGTGGGATGAACAGTGGGATCCAGACTGTGTCCTACCCACACCTCAGGTACCCACACCCAGGGCATGGCCGCAAGCGGACCAAGATCAATGGCCGGGAGCGCAAAGCCATGCGGGTGCTGCCGGTTGTCGTTGGTGAGTGGCTGTCAGGGATGACTGGGGAGGGTGGGAAATGTCCCACCTTGTCCCATCACAGCGCTCAGATTGGCAGGAGCTGGGTGAATCCAGAGCAGTGCCAAAACCCACTACCCTTGGAAAAGAACACATGCAGTGTTTGTAACCCAACCTCCCTTCATGGGAAACCTGTGACTCCCAATATCTTACATTCAAAGCCAAAGTGAGACTAACTTAAGACTTTTCATCAATGTTCAGGACAGGAAAGACATACCAATATTTGTCTGGGCATAAGCCCAGCTCCATATGTCAGCTCAACTGCTGTCTTTTCCAAGTGCCTGAGTTGTATCTGTCTTTTTTGGCTCATGCTGTTAAATGAAACCCTTTTAAACTTTCACATCACCTTCTCTCTTTACTGTCCTCTTGGCAGGTGCTTTCCTCTTCTGCTGGACACCTTTTTTTGTGGTGCACATTACCAGGGCTCTCTGCAAGTCCTGCTCCATCCCCCCTCAAGTCACCAGCACTGTCACTTGGCTGGGCTACGTCAACAGTGCTCTCAACCCCATCATTTACACTGTGTTCAACGCTGAGTTCAGGAACTTCTTCCGCAAAGTCTTGCACCTCTTCTGCTGAGCCCTCTGTGCAGGAGGAACCACTGGGTCATATTTTGTATAGTTCATTAAAGATATATTTCTGCCTCTGGTCTTCTGTCTTTTTTGGGGATGAAGGGAGGATGAGGAGAGCTGGCAGCTGAAGGAAGGGGCTTCCCAGGTCCTTGTAGTAAGATGCTACAGTTGAGGGCCAGTGGATGCAGCTTGAATCTGCTTCCCACTGGAAACTCCCAAGTGTAGCCACTTCTTTAACACTTGCTGCTTGATGTAAGCAGGGTTAACAATAGTACTTTCTAATGTTCTGGCTTCTGGGGTGGTATTAACAGGGCTGTGAGGTGACATGGACATGAGTCTGGGGAAAAAAAGGCTGTTAAGCTCATTTCCCAGATGTCCACATGCCAGACAAGGGTACCAAGCTCATTTTCCCAGATGTCCATAAGCCAGGTTAGGGTGAATCTACCTATGCTATCTCCTTTCCCCCTTATCCTTGATAATTTTAAACCCCAAAATTGATTTCACTCATGTTTAACAAGGGTCTTACAAAGGCACCATAATGTTATTGCTCGTGCTTCAGAATTTCCTGTGAAGCCATATGATTCTGGCCAGGAACCATTTCCAGCCTCAGGAAAAAGTCTTTCATACCTCTAGGTGAACCTCCATGCAGCGACAGCCACAGCAGTCAGTGGAACAGGTGATGCTTGTTGCTGAGGCTTGAAGGGGAGAAAAAGAATATTGCAGAAAATTACACTCTTCCAAGTAATGATTTTGTACAAGACTGTTGCTTTCCAGGAGGGAATTTGCTTGGAAGCAGAACGGAAGAAAAGGGATGTCTTGAATGTTCCTTTGACTAAAAATAGCAAGTGCTCAATTTCTCATCAGCAAAGAGACTCAATTCCCACATGATTATATTGTGCATTTCTGACCTGTCACTTGCTGGGTTGGGGCACAGCTGCCCAGGTACCAGGGCACCGTGGGCTTTCCAGAGGTGCTGTTTTGGAGCTGTCCTTGCTGCATCTGAGTGCAGGATTCAAGAAACCCTGTAAATGAGCTGTGTTACTGTGGGCTCAATTAAGACTGTCTTCTCAATTAACTAATTGTCTCCAAGCTCTAGACAATAAGCAACCAGCATTTAACTGTGAGCAGAAACAATTCCCAACATTCAAGTATTACTTTGGGAAGCAGAAGTGAGCATTTTGCTATGGGAATGAAAGAAGTTGCCTTTTTTTTTCCTTCCCAGGAGCATCACAGCTAATTTCTGTTCCCATCCTGCCTCAGTTCCTGCTTGGCTTTCATTGGAAGCATGGTTCCTTCTGGAAGAGCTGCCCACTGTGGCCACCAGCTCCTCACCACCCTTGATGGCACCACAGTGCTGCCCCCTGGGCCTGCTCAGCTCTGCATTATGAGGAATAACTTCCCCAGGAAACAGCCAGGAAGTAGCACTCCTCACCTGCCACTGACTTTGGGAGCCCTGTCACCTCCCTCCATGGGAGACTCGTGACTGATGCCCCTCAGGAGCTGGTGCTGCTGGCAAACCCACCAACGGCACTTCTGAGAAACCCCACTGAGATGGAAAACCAGCTCCTACTGCCTTGGAACACATGGAATGCAGTGTTAACAGATCTTTAAGATGCACAGAGGAAGGAACAGATTTGTTAGAAACATCTAGTCTTTTCTATGGAGTTTATGTTTGAGTCTTTTCCATGGCATTTTTCTCTCTTTTTAAGTTTCCTGTAACTCAGGATAGAATTTTCTCTGACAGCGTGTGTGATGTTAGGTTGGGTCACTGTGGTTCAGGTGACCCTGCCTGGAGCAGGAACTGAACAACAATCTTCATCCACCATCACCAAACTGGAGCAAACAAGAGCCAGGACAAGTGACCCCTCATAGGGGATGTGACTCCTCAACCCCAACAACAGTGACCCTTCATGTGGGTTGTGACCCCTAATGGTGGCTGTGCCTGGAGCTAAAAACAAACCCAACTAGCCAACCAGAGGTTTGTGCACATGTCAAGATTCATCTGAAGTCTCTAATCACAAATAAAGTTTTAGCTTAATTAACAAATAAAGGATTGTTAAAGTAGTAGATTAATAATTCAATTATTTTGTTGCAGTAAACAAAGCAGGTAACTCCTTAATGGTCAGCACATCTCTAAGTAGCAGCTCCGACAGGGCAGGGGCAGGACAGTCCCACATCCATGTGTGCTCACCTTGGGCTTGATCCCATCTGATTCTGGACAGCTGGATGCTATGAGTGACATTCCAGGCACACCATGGAACAAAGCTGTGCTTCCCTGTGGAGAAAACACCTCCCAGGTAGACACTCCCAGGGAGTACAGACACATGTGTACCTGTTGGTGCACTCACCTGTGCAATTACTTGTACTGCAAAGTGCTGCCCTGGGAATTAAGGGGAGCCACTGGGCACACTTGTGCTTTCATTGCATTTTATTTAACAACATGTTATTTTTCAACTGTATTTAAATGGAGAAGCTCCAATGTGTTCCAGATTTGCCCAGCACAGAGGGAACACAGGAAAACCAAAAATCCTTTCAATGCCAAACTAAGAACTTGTACCAACTTTGTCAAGGCAATTAAATAAACCAAAGATTCATTTCTCTTCTCTAATGAGAGGTACGGAAGCCCCGGTAGGAGGAAGCACTGGCAGATCTCCTTCCAGCACCTGCTTTACATCCATCTCAAGAGAGATGAGGAGACTGCTGTAATCCACATGGTGGAGGATCCAGTCAGGCAAAAGCAAAGCCTCCCAAAGCCAGTCAGGGCTGGGACAGGAGAGGGTTCCAGATGAGATTTTCACAGTCTCTGTATTATCCAAAGCTTTGGAAGGGGATTGGGAATAAACAAATGCTGTCACAGTATCAAAAAGTCAATGAAAAATGAGTGCTAGTGAAGAGAGTGCTGTTGGCACAGGACAGACCGTTCCTGCCGGTCGCCGATCCAGCCGGCTCTGCGTGTCCATGAATGGCTGCGGAGGTAGAGTGCTCACACGGTGACCTTCTCCATGACATTGTCTGGGACGTGCACCTCATCCCCTTGCACCGTCACCGTGGCTGACTGGCCACAGATGTGCTGGTGGTCCTTCCAATCCTGCCAAGGGAGAGCAGAAGGAAAGGCTAGGACCAGAACAGGCCCTTGGAGAAGAGCCCTCACTATGTGAGAAGCACTCTCTCTCCACAAACCAGACCAATGACGAAGGGCAAAGGAGCCACGCAATATATGGGTCAATATAAGAGGTGGAATTGGACTAAGCATAATGCTGCCACCTCCACACAAACCACAATCCAGGATACCAGTGTCAGTCAGGTGGAAAATTTACTAAAACAGAACCGTAAAGCCTCTCCTGAAAGGCAGCTCTTGTCACTGTGGGACAGCGCTGTGCCAGGATCTTAGCTCAGCTAGGACAGGAACAGATTCCTCCTGGAACTGACTAAATTCAGGACAGCTGACTCAGCCTGAACCTGGCCACCCAGCAGAGCTGTAACTGGCTAAACTGCACCATCTGGTTCTCCAAGCAGGGGCCAAGGGCTGCTGTAAGGAATTGGTGTGAAACATAACACACAGCAGCTTCCTCCACTGTACTTTACACCTGTCCCCACCTCCCAAGTTCACAATTGTAGAGTCTGTCCCACTTTATCACCTGCCGTATCACAAATAATGGAAATGAGAACTATGTCCTCAGTGCTGCAGCAGTACCAGCAGAGAAGGAAGGAAGCAGCTCACCAGGAAGCAGCAGGAAGGGTCTGAAATTACTCCTGGCTTCCAGTGAGATGTCCATGTTTGATTTCTAGTGTTACTTGGATTTCTTGGATCACTTTTGGGAAGGTGTGTGCAAACCTGGAGACCTTCTCTACCCTTTTAACCCTGTCCTGACTTGCAGACCTGCCCCATCATTACAGCCTTGCTGGTGATCCCACAGGTAGGGTGGGTTTGGAGCGCTTGATCCGCACGAGGTCCTGCTCTGCCTGGCTCTGCTGCCCGTTCCTCCCTTTGTGCTGTCACCCATCAGGTGACAGCCCAAGCAGTCTGGCTGTCCCCAGGATCACACAGCTCTCTCCAGGGAACTGAATCCCAAGTTACAAGCAGGCTGCTACCTTCCGCTGGCAGAACGTGGAGCAGTAGTTGACTTTGTGGCATCCCGTGCACTCATTGGTGGCCTCCCGTCCGCAATTGACGCAGGATTGCTGTGGGAAGGGATGGAGAAGGATGTGTCAGAGACAAACCAGGGGAGTCACCGAGGTGCAACAAAAGTGCTGTGACTGGCTGGAATGCCAAAGTGGTGGGAAAGCTCCCGTTTCCCAAAATACTCTCAGCACACCAATGCACAATAGGCACAGTGGCCTCTGGATACTCCCTCAGAGACCCATTCTCCTTACTCTTTTAGCAGGGATCACTTTGGAAAATGAAATGCACCTGTATTTTTCTTTCTGTTAGGCAGAAAGCCCTCCAAGACTGTGTGTGGACATTGAATGGTCATGGAAATCCATCCCCATCACCCCAAGGAAACCTCCCTCCAGATAGGTCAGGTATCCATTAGTCAGGTAACTACAGGAGTCAGGTGTATCCCATCCAGACGTGGCAGACTATGCACAGGCTGTTGACACACAAGCTCTGAGTTTATTCCAAATTTCAAGGTTTAAAAGCAGATTTCATTGGTGGTTTTGTTTCATTTATAATCCTGTGTATGTCTAAGAGGTCTGAGGAAGGACAACAGACTAAAAATACAGATGGGACCCTTCAGGTATTTTCCCCAAGTTTTAGAGAAGAAAAAGGGATCTGCTCCTGTGGGATATGTTCCTTGATCCTTTCCCAGTTATGACTACATAAGGAGTGTACCAAGAGGGAAACAGGAGTCAGATTAAGAAGGCTCTAACAGGAGCAAGGATTTAAATCCAGGAGCAAGGCGAGATAGGATACACAGGTGAAAAATCACACCTGCTTTTTAAGGGATGTTTTTGTGTCTATCGCTTTCATCTTATCTTAGTGACATCAATTAACATAACCTGCATATTTAGGTGGAAACATCACTGAACTGCCACCAAAATAAGAACTTCACAGAGCATTCCACTTCCAGCTCATTAAACTCCTGACAAATCATTAGCACATCAGCAGCAGTGACAGGAAGCGTTGCTGGGCTGTGAAAGTATTGTGGGCTCTTCAGTACCTCCAGGCTCCTTCTCTCATTGAGCAAAACCACCCCAAAAATCAGTGCTCTGATTAACACCCTCTCTCACACCTTTCCATGTACCTGCAGTGAACAGCTGGTGAGACTGAACTGTGTTTGTGCTCTTGATGTGCAGCTGGGGATTCGTGACACCAAAAATGGCTTAAAGCTGTGATTTGGGACTTGCAAAGCCTGCCCTAAGGAGACACTTTTCTGGGGCTGTTTGTAACCTGTACAGTTACTGGAAAATGTGAAAAATACACAGGGCATGGTTTTACCTGGAGATCTGAAAGAAAACTGAGCAACACAGCTCTAAGGCCTTTAGTCATGGGTCCAGAACCAGCTCCCATTCCAAAAGCCAGAGGAAATTGTGGAGTTATGAAAACCAGCTCACAGGACAGCTTCTCTTCCTGTCACAGCCCTGTGACAGCCACCCACCAGAGCTGCATCACTGCCACTCAGAGGTGAGGAAGACTGATGAACCTGGCCAGGTGATAGTGAAAGGAGCATAGAAAACTGGAATGCTTGGGAAAGGGGAGACACTGCTTGGAGCACTGGCCCTACTAGGAAGGGCTCAGATCCCTTGCCAGAAAGCCAGACACAGAGCAGAGGATTCCATAGCAATGACATAGCAATGTGCTATGTGACTTTAAATGGAATGAGATTAAGACCAAAAGGCTCTTCACAACATGAGACATCCCCAGCCTACCTTGATGATGATTTCTGTCTTCCCATCCACATCCTCTGTTGGTTGGAATAACTGGCTCTGGTATTGCTGCAAGGAAAACACACCAGACATGTAACTTCCCAGATGGAGCATGACATGATGGGTTGGAAAGGGCACTGGGATGGAAGGGCCTCATGCTGAGCTGTGTCTGCCCTGCCCCACACTGCAGTGGCAAGGGTGGCCCCTCACTCATCCCTTCTAGGAGAGGGACACTGTCACCTGATGTGGAGACAGGGCAAGGAGCCTGTGAGAAAATGGCCTGAGGCGATCAACTGCCAGTTCAGTACAGCATTTCCTCCAGGTCCCTACCCCATCCAACCACACACTTGTCCTTAAAATAGGGGGTTTAACTGCAACCCCACCACACATGGGAACTGGGAAATTAGCACAAGAAACACAAGGAAAACACCAAGGTAACAGGGCCGAGTGGCACATTCCAGGGCCAAATTTTGGGTCAAGTCCAGTGATCCTAATCCACTAAGAGGCAAAGGAGTCTGGAGGGAAAGTACAGACCAGCAAAAAGGACTGGGAAAAAAAAAGCCCAAACAAAATTAACACACCTTAGACTTTAGGAGCAGCACTAACCATAATCATTACTCCTCCTTGCAACGGAAGAATGAGAGGGCTGTAGAACAAGCTGTGACTCCATCACTCCTCTGGAGGTGATGTTCACAGCCTGCTTTGGTTGCCTGGCAGAACCACTTCACACCAGCTCAGGCCCAACCTGTTGCAGCAGCAACACGCTCAGCAATGGGGGACAGGAGTCCCAAACAAATTACATCCAAACCCAATCCCAAATTAATTATGCACTAACCCTGGGTTAAATGTATTTGGAACAGCGAAAAAGTCCAAAAAACGCTGAACCGCTTCCTCCAGGCCAAGCAGGTTCATCCAGGAGTTGACTCAACACATAAGGAGATTAAAGGCTTAATTTACAAGTGCATAACCTGAGAACACAGTATTTATTCTTTTGGGAAACCACAACCTTCAAAACCTTGATATTACCATGACAGAAATTAAGTAAAAAAACTCCAGGCAGATGAAGGCAGAGGCAGGGAAACCTCTTGCTGTGGCCTGCCAGGGGTGTGATTTGGTTTTGCCCTATTTGACAATGCAATTCCAGCCATGCACATACTGTGGAGAAGGAAAAGGTATGATAAGAGAGAGGAACAAGCCAGACACGTTCAGATCTCTCAGAGAAACAGCTCCACAAAACCCAGAACCTCCAGTTCCCAAGAGTATCACTGCTAGTTCAGAATACACAAGCCACTGTTTGCTGACCAGAGACATATTTCTTAACTCTCCAACCCTTTTTACATTAATTTCATACTCTCCAGACGTGAATTGGTTTAATCTTTCTAAAAAAGCATTCAGATGCCCCAGCTCTTTGCTGATATAATTTTCCACTTTGCTTTCAAATATATAGGTCTCCAGAAGCATCCCTGCTTTACAGGGGGGCTATTCCAATTAAAACATTTGTGGGATTTCAACACTGATTCTCTTCAACTTATACAGAAAATCCATTTAATTTATTTCCTGAATCTCTCTATTATCCCCCAGCAATTCTGGCACAGAATTTGGTGAGTATGTGTAATCTCCCCATCCTAAAGTTTATCTGATATAAACAATGGATTAATATACACTCAAAAAAATTACATTGCCCAAGCATACTAGTACATGTCACTCCTGCCTTTAATCTCTTCATTTTGGGCCTGATCTGCAAATGTCAAATATCTATTGCAAGAGACACTGAGCCTTTGTTACCCCACTCACCCTAAATGTCTTTCCCTTACCAAAAAATGCAGTAAAGCCAACATGGAGACATTAACCAAGGTATGAGATACTCAGCCATAACCTAATTACTAATAATATTCAAGAACTGTTTCTTAACAGCCACATGAAATTCCACCAGAGCAGTTGCATTTAAGTAATCCCACACAAAAAGCTGCAGTTCAGAAAAACCTTATAAATGCCTCCACACTTCCATTTTTTTGCAATATCATGATGCATTTTTGAAGTTCATTTAACATGGAGCTAGAGGGCTCATGGTTTGCTTTTCTTTTGGTATATCATTCCGCAGCACTTCTAAGTAACACAAATGTAACCTTACTCAGAGGATCATAACACTTTGCAAATGTGCACAAGAGCTCACTGGGAAGGAAGTGTTATTTTCACCTGAGGTACAGGGAGGCCAAGGACTTACCCAGGGGCATCAAAATAATTTGTGGGAAAGATGGAAACAGAATTTAAAGGAGATTCTCAGTCTTGAAATTTGCCCAACAAACCATGACCCTTGAGCAAATTTACAGAAATTAAGAAGTACAAAGAGAGCAACTGAGTGCATGTCAGAACTGCCAAAATTCTAAATTATGTGCTAAAAGTCCTCCCTGCTGGTGAAGCCTTTAGCTCCAGCACTTGGAACAGTTCCTTCAGAAGGGACAAGGATGTCCCCAGCCCCTGACTCCAGGCTGAGATCATACAATTAGGGAGGCAGAGTGCAAGCTCCTCGTGTCAGACACACTTCAGAGCTGTGTGAGTCCCACAGGCAGCAACACTGCCCAGCACAGAGCACAGCTCCTGCTATTGAAAGCTAAGGCAACCTCACTGCTGCTCTATGGGAGGAGGACAGCTAATCTGTGATATTTAATGATGCCAAAGCTCATTAAATAATAAATATAACACTGAAATACACTGTAGTGAGTGAAGTGTAACATACAACAAGGCACCTAAGTTTGTGTAGTCAATTGGGAACCAGCCTGTTTCTATCAGATCTCTACAATACTACATCATTCTCCCAGGAAGAGAGTCTGCAGCTCTGTTATCTCATCTGTGGCCCAGCCTTGCTCTACAGCTCTGACATGACAACACCACTCGGAAAGGCTCCCTGCTTGTTCACCCTTGGAAGTTCTGTCAGTGGAACAAAACAAAGTGGTGATTAAGCACCAATTTTCTTTGTATTAAATTGGTCCAGAAAAATCCCCTACCTGAAGAGCAGGAAGACCCCTCTGTCTGCCTCTCATGTACCTGAACTGCCCCCAAAGCCATAGGACAACACACGTACTTGTAGTGGGAAAGGGACTCGTTACAAACTACTAGGAAATTGGGAAAGGCCCTTTGACTGACACGAAAGCAGAGAGCCAATTCTTTGACCTCTAGTTGCTTCCCTGTATCCAGGAACACAGAGTTTTGTCCAAATATGGAATTCACAAGCAGGAATAGTTACTTATGATACTGCCTGGATGGTTCCAGCAGCCAGCACAGCTTAGAACTGTTTGGATGATAAAAAATAGCACCATGAGCATGTGGTTTCACCACAGTGCACAAGTGTGGAGGTCCCCATTACATACTGAGAATGGCAAGACACAAGTGGTGTAACTGGGGATGCAGTAGTTCCTGGGAAAGTGGTTTCCTCTGGAAATAATCACGTGCTCATCCTTCCCATGTCAAGTCAGCTTTAATCCATACACAGGAAGGATTTTAACTCCCATTCCCAGGACAATAAGTAACTAGAAGAACATCAAAGAGAGCTGGTTTTGGATCAGAGGGTGTGGAGAATGGACTGAACCATTCCAGAAACCACTGTGAGGATAAACAGACGGGAATATGCACATAGACTGGAAAAAGAGCAGACTGAAGTTAAACAAAAGCAAATGTTTATCTCTGAACTATGTGAAAGCTTCCAATATTTCAGTGTCCCACACTCTGTGCAGCTTTCCAGCAGCAGCCAGCCCAAATGTGTGCAGCAGCACCAGCACTTGTTCTGCAGGAGGGTGGCAGGGAAGGATTAGACTCCCAACATATCACACACCTGCACATCAAGGATGCAGCGTACGGGAGAGTTTAGCAGAGCCAAGAAGGCAAAGAATATCAAAGAGGCTGCAAGGACTGTCCTAGGGGTCCTCAGCTTCCAGCAAAGTCTTCCCTCACCTCTCTTCCAGGCCTGTCGCTGCACACTCATGCCTATGGATTCAGTGGAAAGCTGAGTTAGCACAATGCTAATAGCACCAGCAGGAACGTGGTGTTTGGGAAGGGAGCTCAGCAGCCACCTATGGTGACAACAGTTCCAACACTGCCCCCCACCTCTCTCTCACCAGCAGCTGTGGATCTGTGTGAGAATGAGAGCACACTCAGTATGGAGCCATATTTGGGTGCATACATGAGCTGGTGGTCAGAAGGATCCAAGATCCCTACCGTGCATCAGTTACAGAGAGGAGGGCAGTCTTTGTGGATAATCCCTGCCCACAAGAGAGAGAAGATGGGAACCAGCCAGGGCTCCTGTGAGGCCAGGCAGCCTGCCAGTCCTACCACAGGACTCATGTGAGTCAGCTTTTCTTGCACAATTCTCAAACCTCTAAACTTTACTGCTTATCGTTCCGAGAGAGATAAATATGATTTTTATTTATGCCTGAACATATGTTACACATGAGGTGAAGGATTCCTTTAAGTGCTGTACATATATTGGCAACCCTGTTCCTGGGAGGGCTTCGCCTGGCAGCCAATCAGAAAAAGCCTCCATGATCAGGCTGTGATCGACCTGCCCCACTTACCGGTGGGACAAATGCCGGGATACCCACGAAGAATGCCCGGGAAATCGGGCTGTAGAAGGAGCCTTAACACATATACGACAAAATGGCGAGCCATTTTGCTTTAGGTTTCTTGCAGGGATCAGGGGTTCTCTCGAAGGGTCACCTTGGCCCTCTTCCCCCCGTCCCCCGCCTTTTCACGTTTTCCTCCCTGTGGTTCTGCTTCCCTACCTGCTTTGCACTGCTTCACTGTTTCGGCGAACCAGCTCATTGCCGCGACAGCCCTGTGCTCCGCTGCCTGCCGATGGAGCGGGCGCTGCCGCAGCCAGCCGCCTCCACCGTGCTTCCCAGGCGCAGCTCCAGCCGCCTGCACCCAGCCGCCACTGCGTTTCTGTGCTGCCCGCCCACCCACCAACTCGCCACAGCACTAGCCCGTAGCGACCAGCCTATCGTCACCGCCTTCGCCCACCGGGAACTCGCAGCCGCAGCCCTCAGCCGCCGCCCGAGACACGCTGCTGCCGCCGCCGTTTGAAGATTGCGCCCAGCCACTCACAAAACTGCAACCCGCATGCTCCGCCTGCTGAGATGGCTCTGACAGACAGCCGGTGTTCTTGTGGAAACGCTGTCCCTGTCTTCTATTTCTTTCTCCGTCTCTCTTTTCTCCTCTCTGTTCTCGTTGCTGTCCCCTTTCAGTAGGACACTTCTTTATATTCAGATATAATATTGTTGCATTTGCGCTTTATTTTCATCTGAGAAATCTATCAAAGAGAATCCTCCCCGACTCTCTTTAACATTGGGACAGAATACTACCCCATTAACTCTGGAATAAGCTGTTCCACATATCCCATTGAAAGGCTCCAACAGCCCGGCTCCCCTGACAGCAGCCACTGCTCTGCTGAACACTCACCAGCTTTCTCAGACCAGGACTCAGTGACAGCTGATGGGAGAGCTCAGGATCAGGACACCAAACAAGTCTGTACAACCAGCCTGCTGCCCACAGCTCCTGGAATCCCAGAATACTTTATTCCTTTTCCCATGATACAAATAACTTGGGAAGATTTCTCTTGCTAACAATGCTTTCAAGGCCTGGGGAAACAATTTCCAGTATCCCGGCTCCAGCCAAGAACTACTCTGCTCACCACTCAGCCCCAAAGGTGCCCATGGCTGTGATGCCTCAAGTTTTACCTTTTCTATTTTTCAGATTCTGTGCTGTTTTACTGGGTAGTTTTAGCTTTCATATTAAGTGATACTAAGCTCTCCTCATAGAGTAGGTAGACAAAACAATTCCTTTTCTAGCTTGGTACCAAGGACAACCAACACAACTTTCAGGCTGAAGAACAAAAACAATGGTGAAGTGAGAAGAAAATACAAGGAGGATGGAGCATCATAACCTGAAGCTATAATTGGACAATTGACTCTAATATGCTAATGGACCAGAACTTGTAAAAGTGTGAGACCTCATGATTGGATGTCCATTTTGTGACCATTTTGGGGTGCATCTTGGGTGTGGTCCAGCTGGGCTCTTGTGCTGCCCAGGTGTACCCATTGAGGCCTTTTAATAAATCCCTACTTTATCCTTTTGCTCTGTCTAGTCTCTGTTCCAGGTCAGCCTCCAGAAGGAATCAGCTGAGCCCCCTCAGCCCCTGTGGCACAGTTACCTCTTTCCTCTCCACGTCAGCCTGGATCTTGGCCTGGGTGACGGCTGCCTCACGGAAGGAGGAGCTGGCCTGCTTGGCCTGCTCAATCAGAGTCTTCAGCTGCTGTGCTGTGCTGAGCAGGGAATTGACCATCTCCTCCAGGTAGAGCCAGCTCCGCTGCTCCGTCACCTCCAGCCCGTTCACCACCGATGGTGACATGGCTTTGGTGGGCGTAGTGGGGGGCACTGCCAGGGCAGGCAGAGAGGTCAACACTGGACATAAGGAACAAGAGAGAATGTACAGACAGTTAGCGTGTTTCATTTCCATAAAGGGGTGGTGGTGGTCTTGAGTTTTGTTTTTTTCCTGTGCTATTTGGTTTCTTTTTTAAAATATGGTCTGCAAAATTTCCAGTCCAGGAATGTTTTTGTTGAACAGATCATTCCTTCTGCAACATCAAGTGCAGGTCTGTGCAAAACAAGCTCATGGGCACTCTCAAACCCACAGGACAAAAACACCTCCTCTTGACCTGGATGATTCTGGGAAGAGTTTAACATCTCCCAGCACTGCTGTGGAGAAGCACCATGATGCAGTGAAAGAAGCCCAGGAACTCCTCCAGCACTGCCAACAACGTTTCCCTCAGCCATGGCTAGGTAAGGTTAGAATAAGTCACTCAGTGACCCAATACTTTACAGAACATCCTGATGTTCCTACCCAGATGTCAATTCTCAGTTTGCAAACCACAAAACTCAGGTACTGATCCACATCACACTGTGTGCTTCCTGAATTCTGACCTACATATAATCCTGGCCAGCCACTGGGTTACCCAGTCACCATTACCTCCAAGTGAGTGTATCCCAAAAACAGAGGGCTGAGAAGCCCTTTAATAACCCAGCAGTTACTGGGTCACTGAACCAGCTACTTTTCACATTAGGTTTGCATGTACACTGGGAGATCAGGGTACGCTGAAACTAAACACAGACCCAGGAACTCCACCATACAAGTGTAAGCTCAGCTTAGGTAACATTCCAGGAAGAAATGTTCTCTGGCTTTACTTTTCCATAATGTAACTCTATCAATAAATACTCACTATCTGCCAGTCCAAGACATTCAAATCTACGAACACTGGCCTCAACATTTCTCACCTAATTTTTTACTAACAAAAAGAAGGTACCACCAGCTTCAGGGTTGTGCAGACTTCTTGTTGTGCATACCTCAAAATAACCTTAGTTATAACAGTAATTTTAATTAATTTGCACATGAGTGGTATGGAACTATTTGCACTTAGATATGAGTATGAGATAAACCAATCTTTTTTATCAGTGTCTGTTTGCACAAGAGCCTTTCCCACTCTCTATTTCCAGCACAATATTTATCCCTGCATGACATTTGATAACGTATCAAACAGGAATTACTTTCGATTCCTCATTTTGGCACAAATACATCAGGCAAGAGAAAAAACAATCAGTGTTTAATTAGTCACATCAAGATTTGACTAAGTCTTAAACACAAGAAGATCTGATTCTGGAGACCAGGAACATCCTGTGCTGCTCCAAATCAATAAATAAAGGTCATACAAGGGGATTGAAAACTGACACCAAGCCTGCCCAGCAGGAACCCCCATCATGCACCACTGGAGTCATAAAGCCATGTGAGGATGTCTAGAAAAGCTTCTAATGGCATGACTTTAACATGGTTCTTTCTCCTCAGATCGAACACTAAGTAAGTGTTCAGCCACAGTGCCCAAAGAGGACAAAAGTCTGGAAGCAAGAACTTTAGGAAAGGCTGGGAATGCAAGATGACTCACGATGTAGAATCACAGCAGCCGCCTCCGGCAGAATCAACAAATCAAAATTCTCAATAAAGAGTGAAAAACTTCCCACAGAGGGGAAACTTGCTTGTCCAAATCTTAGTATGTGTAAAATCCACAAGCAAAATAGAGCAAAGTTTAATTTTCTACCCTAATCTTTATCTCTGCTGAGTAAGATGGGAGGAAATTGAAGCACAGTGAGAGCAAACGTACCGATTTTGGGATGAGAGGTTGGCAGTGCAGCCTCAGGGAAAGGTGAGATCTGGCAGTTGTCCTGGTAACTGGGATAGTGAGGCTCTGGATGAGACACCCGGCAAGGCTGCTGGACGTTGGTGTCCTGAACTGCAGGAGAACAAGGCCTTAGGCATCACTAACACACCTGGCTGGTGTTTCTTACTCTGCATTCATCCCTATTTTGTTACATTTTATACAAGTTCCTAAACTCTGTGGTAATTCCCAAGGGTTGGAAATAGGAAACAGCAGCAGGATGTCATATGGTCAGCAAGCAAGGAATCCCAGTCCTGGTTCCACCATGCTCTGCTTTCACCTTTAGAGCCACAGGTTCCTTGGTTCTGTCCCACACATCGAAATATCCATGATCACCACAGGGCTCCAAACTGGTTCTTGGAGCAGGATCATTCCTCAGGAGAGCTCACAACCCCAAAGCATGACTCAAACTGAGAGAACTGAAATGTATTTCATGCATTCATATTTTGTTTGATTTATCCTGGCATTTTTCACTCTGTTTCAACTCTCACCTAGTTTGGGGGTTTTTTGGTAGTATTTTAGGTTAAATGAGAGTAAAAAAAAAGAAAAAAAAAATTACAGAGATGAACATAAATCCCAGGAACTCAGCAGAGGTGAACATTAGCAGCTGACACACCTGGGCAAAGCCTCTCATTTGGTGCAACTGCTAAGTTTTCAAACTGCTGAAATGATTTCACAGGAAGGACAGTGCCTTATGCAATGTCACCCTTGAGAAATAAATCCTTTGTGTTGCATTCAAAATGTTCCTTCCTATAGCAGTGGGCATCCAACCCTCTTTTCCTCCTTCCCACGGCTGTCTAGGAGACACCTGAGCTCTTACCAGTGGCTCCAGTGAAAACATCCCCCTGTGCTGGGCTCTCTGAGATGATGGCCGTGGCCTCCACGGTGGATGCTCGGTCGAAGGTCAGCGCCCCAGAGGTGGTGATCTGTCCAGAGGGAGTCACGGTGACTGGAAACATTAAAGTACTTTCAAAATTAACATTCAGCACGGAGGACATGCCTGTCCAGCTGTTGATATCCCGGTGCTGCATCATCCAAGCTCAGGGGACTCACAGATCACCAGCCTGGGATAACCCAGTTTGCATCACATCTGTGACCACTGCAGTTGGAAATGGGAATAAAAGCCCCAACGGCTTTCCTGCTGTCCTTCCAAGGCTCTGGAAGCATGAAGCCAAAACATTAATTTACAACCGAGTACCTCCCAACTCACCACCTTTTTGGTCATTTTATGAATCATAACACCTCCCACAAAGATTCAGTGAGACCACACACCCCATCAATTTCTGGCTGCTAAATGATAATTTTAGCAAGAGTGATTGCTGCTACTTAAACCAACATAACAACCTGTGGATTACAGCTAATTCCATGACAGCTGGACAATTTTAGCTGTTCATCTATATGAAGTGATTGAAAGTACTTGGCCGATGCAAGGAACAATGCACAAAATCCTTCTGGATAATTATACCTGAGTGGCTTCAGAATGATTAAAATCCATTTTAAAGAGGATTATTTAACTGGTATCATTAATTGGCAATGGGATGACTCTGTGGTACACAATAATTAAATTTTAAAATACTGTAGCTACAAATTCCTGGCTGGCAGAGTATGTGGCCACCAAAACAAGAAGTTCTCTCTTCCAGTGCCAGCATGAGAGAATGAGCAGCCTCACAGTACCTCATATAACAAACCAATACAGATTAAACCTATTAGGAACTAAAAAAAACCCAAAGCCATAAAACAACTCTGCAGAATCCTTGTGTGTTTCTCCTCCTACTGTTGCTGATGATATAATCTTGCTTTTTTGTTCTTTTTATAGATTTCTGTTGCTTCCTCATCGACTCACTTTGTACTGTTACCGTGCAAATGATGCCAGCGTGCCGAGAGCAGGAGGACACATGGATGTGACTGGGGATGTGTGAGCTGGATCAACTTGCAAATTAATTCCTGTTCTCACACAGATGATGTGCCAATCAAACCAGTAACTAACAAAGCTGAATGCTGGAGAAGGATGTGCAGATCAAAGCATCACCTTCTGCCTCCTTCATTAACGATTTTCAGGCTGGGGGTTTCATTCCAGCTGCTTCCGGACTTTTTTTCTTCGTATGGCAAGCAATAGCACAAATCTTACTCCAGCTTCTAAGGGACACAAAGAAGCTCAGGGGATGGAATGGGGATTTCTGGCAGAGCAGAAAAGGACCAGCCCCCCCCAAAACCTAATTCCAACAGGAAAATTCCCAATTGTTATTTGTGAAAAATCTACCTGAAATCCACTATGGATCCAGGCCAGGACCCCATAGTTCTGTACCCCACTGAGAGCCAGTACAGGGGGCAATACAATCTTAGACAATAACCACAGAATCCTGGAATTCTTAGGCTTGGAAGGGACCTTAAGATCATCTCCTTCCATGCCATGGGCAGGGGCACCTTCCACTAAACCAGGTTGCTCCAAGCCCCATCCAACCCGGCCTTGAACACTTGCAGGCATAGGACATAATCCATACCTCTCTGAGCATAAAATATGAAACCTACTGTTCATAACACAAATATGTCATGATGCTTAAACCTGAGTTTCCTGGAGGTCTAGAGCTGCACGTTTTCCTATTTAACTTGTGTCCTGATGTGGTAACACTGTACACTACTTTCTATAAAATAGGAAGTGATACTGAGACAATAAAGCCATCCAATGAAAAGAATGTGACCAAAAAAAGGGACATTTTTCTCAGCTGGACAGTTCCAAGAGGCCACTAACAGACATAAAACACCTAGCGGTGCAACTCTCCAAAGAAAGGAAGCAATTTTTACCAGGAGAAAAGAACCTACATGTAGTTGCAGCAGTGGCTGGAAGCAGAGTGATGTTTTTGGAGCAATTCTTCTTCACTGGAGTTGCAGGTATTTCATTTTCTTTTTTCCGCCTTTTATATGGCACAAAGAGTCGTATGGGGCCACTCTGAGTAGAAAAACACCAGAAAGAGAATGAAAAGAAAAAAGGAAAAGGCATTAGCTGAGGCATCTCTTTGGATACTTTGGGTTTACTCTCATCTTTCCAGAAACAGCAGCATGGATCCCCATGGATGATGTGTGGTTTAAAACAATAGACCAAAGCACTTAAAAGTTTTCCAAACAAAAAGAACTTTGAAAAAAATAAAGTAAAACTCAGCTCCCTCCAGCTGAAGATGCACAAATTGAACCTCTTCCCACTATTACTTAAGGAGTAGAAGTGGGCAGATAATCAGCTTCTGGCCAAGGTGGCGGAAGAAAAAAAGAAAATGAGGGAGGAGAAGAGAGGAACAAGTTCCAGACTAGAAAACAAGCACACCAGTCAGTTCATAGCAGAAAAGAAAGGCAAAGCACCAGGTCAAGCTAAAGTCTTCTGCTTCAGGACTTAAACCTCATTTTTGAAACAAACTAGCAAAAAATCAAACCCCAAATAAACTAACCAAAACCCCCAAGCAGTTTTAAAATCAAAATATTGATCCATCATAAGATTATGATGTTACTTCTTTACAAAAATATTTTTTCAACTTGAAACATTGTGAAATTTGAGTCAAAATTCATGAATAGCATTGACATCCCCAAAATGCATTTTATACAGATATATTAATTAGAAAAGGAGAAAAAAAAAAAAGAAAAAAGCAGTAAGTATGATCTAGAGTTTTACTGAGGCTGTTCTGCAATAATGCCAGCAGTTCCTTATCTCGTTTCTCCACGGGGCAGAGACAAAGCATTGTCCCTGAACACTCATGTGTCAGGGCACTCAATTCCCAGGACACTCAAGACCTGCTTGCCCAAGGGCTGTGGCAGCTTGACAGGTTAATTTGTCCAACAAAAATAATTGGTTCCTAAAGTAATAGATGTAAATCCTCCCACTCACCAGTGTCATGTCGTCACAGCAAGCGGCACAAGTACACGAGGCAGCATGGGGATTTAAAATCCCATCCTGGAATCAGAAGTGACCAGTTCAGCATAAGAGTCACCAAAATCACTCAGAGCACATCTTGATCTTGCTAAAAAATCTGGATGGTTCCCAGAGTGGTACCTATTCCCTTCTGGATGTTGTACAGTAACAGAGAAGCCAGTTTCCCACACCAGAGCAATGGGGTGAGAGGGTCAGAGGAGAGAAAAGGAAACCGAACCTTTTCCACACCAAAGACCAGTATATATAAATTTGAGATTTGATTTCTGCCCAAACAGAAATTGACTGCCAGCCTAGTGGCAATGCCAAGTTCTCCAGGAGACTCAAATAAAAGATCCAAATAATGAATGATGAAAGTGAAAAATATGTGGCAGGCAAAGACATTGAAGGAGATCAGGTTACTGAATTACAGTATCATGGGTGAGAGCTCAATTCCTGTGGCACAGCTCAAGGCTGGGCTTCACCCTGCAGAAACTCTTTCCAGTATAATCAAGCTTCCCCGGGTGCTATTTGAGACAAATCAAAAACAATTCCCCTACGTCACTGACTCTCAACCAAACCAAGTGCTGCTCCTGGTGCCATCAGCACCTGGCTCCAGCTGCCCCTTCCCACAGAAAGGAAGGAGTAAACTTAACCTTACATGGATAAGGCACTGCAGGGGCCGCCCAGCGTAGCGGATGCTCCTCTTCCAGTCCTTGCTGCTGGCTCGCCCCGCCATGGCTTCAAACTCAGTGGGGCTGTACCAGTTGTCCCCTTGCTTAATGCACCTGCCACGGCCTCCTGAAGTGAAGCACCAAAATACACTGTTAGTCCAGGTGAAGGACAATTTTGCCACTTCTCTAAAGAAAAAAATACGGAAATTCCTGGACAAAATTGCAGTTAGTCTGTAAGAACCACTAAGTATGCCCATTGGCTGCTTCCCATTGCTCTGGCGTAACTGCATCCATTTATTGTCATGGCTGTGATGATGACTGGGCATGATCAGAGCTCCAACTCTGGGTCTCAAAAGACTATGAAAATTACTCCTCCACAAGAGAGAAAAGTCTTTATTGGATAAACATCACAAATTTAAGTCTTTCCTCGATTTGCACCTACATTTCCTGATCTTTTTTGTGTTGAAGAAAACTTTCTGTCCACAAAGAAAGCATTGCAATGGGCAGGCAGGCTGACTCGCAATTCCTGCTGCTGCTTCCCGAGCTTCCCCACGGGGGTAAAAGACAAGAGGAGGAGCTCAGGAGCCCTGTGAAGAGACAAACTCTCTATTTGCATTCCAGCAGGGATTCTTCAGAGCTTTGCAAAAGCACAAGTCTAGTCATGAGACAAAAAATCATTAGAGAAGTCAGCCTGTTACTGAGGAGACTCACTCCATAGCAGCCTGGATATTTGCAGGTTTAAAAAAAAGTTTAAAAGCCTCAGAAGAAAAAGCAAAACAAAAGGGAACAATAAAATCAAAAGGCACCAGGCTGGCTTGGAAACTCTCCTGTTTTTTTTTCTCTCACAATCAGCCCTTAAGAACAGCCTGATTAAAAGAAGAGTACAGAAGGAGCTGTGTGACCCCTCAGCCCGGGTGGCAGTTACCTGAGCCCAGCCTGTTCTTGTACAAAATGCCACTGATATTCCGGCACCGCACCGGGAGCTCGTTCTCGTACACGGACGGGTCCCAGTTGTACTTGGTTCCACTCTTCCCCTGGACAGCTGTCAAAGGGGTAGGAGGAGACTGTGGTCCTTGGAGAAAAGAGAGAAGAAATGTCACAGCAACTAAAAGGCAGAGTGGTGTTGCATCCCATGCTCGGCTGGATGATATGCCAAGCTGGAACCTCCCACAAAGGAGCAGCACAAAAAACTCAGCCTGAAGGAACTGAGAAGGGCTGATAATTAAGCAAAGAGGATCTGAGGAAACAGGCTCTACCAGGCAATAAACGCTGAGATGGTTACCTGATCCTTACACCACCTGTAAGTCATCTAAGGAGGAGATTCCCCTTCCCAGAGCCCATCCTGTGGGGAGTTTTAGAGCACTGAAGGTTTGCTGTGCCATCTCGTGGGCACCAAGGAAACTGCCAGGGAGCTCTGAACAAAACCTCAGCGACAAAGACACTGAAGTATCAGCCAGTGTCCTAAATGCACATGAAAATGCATTCCCAGGACCCTTGGAAAGAACACATGCAGAACTGGGAGACTCAGATTTTTATTAACCATGTTAAAACGGTCCATGTGCCCTTGGGGGTGAGATGGGTATAGAAAATCAAGTAGCAGGGCAAGATTTTTCAAGCAGCTTCTTTGCTAGGGTTAGGCCAAAGACTGAGGAAATTAAACACATTTCTGACAGGAAAAAAAAAATTAAAATAATAAGCATTCTTTCATTGCCAAGAAACACACAAAATACTGTGTGACAACTAGGTATTTTAAAGGTCTTTTCATACCTGAACAACTTTATGGTTTTAAGAGAGGGCAAATCATCCTTGTAAAATTATGCACGTTTTTAGATTCCAGAAAGACAAGCAGAGGGGAGAAGAAGCCATCCCTCTGGGAGAGTGACCCACCAGAGGCAGAGTGTCTAATACCTGGTGTGAGAGGTGCCGAAGGCCCCTTGATGCCGGTGGTTTCGACGATGCTGCCATCCGTGTGCACCACTATCAGAGTGGCTTTTTCAGGGTTCAAGCTGTCCCCAATTTGGAGGGCTGTTCTCCCAGACTGCAGAAGAAACAAAGAATTTAAATTGATTCAAATACTTCAACACAAATAGATTTCAGTAACCCCCAGGTACCCAAAACTCCAATCAGTATGGCAATTATTAGGTTAATTTTTGAGTTTTCAGACAAGCAAATTCAAAGATTTCATGTTCCAGGCCACCAGTTCTGTTCAGGATGAGTACGTGGGGGTGGAAAGGTAAAATGTTAGGAATAAAACCCCTGCATGTCCCCCAGCTAATGGGTTTGTGGCTTAATGCCTGGATATTACAGTGAAAACAAGTCTTTGACCTTACTACATCTCTTTATTTACACTGTGAAACTTTGTCAAATGCCCTCAAATGAAAGGACAGACTTACCAGCACGTGTCCTGAAATTGAAGCTGCATTGGCCACAGATGTGGTGAAAACATTGTCTGCAGAGGCCCCCACGTTGGCTACTGTCACTGTGGTGACTTCTGGAATGTAAAACAGGGTTAATTTAATGTTCTGCTGCATGCAGAGAGCCTGATGAACAGCAAAAAAAAAAAATAATTCCTTCTTCCTTCCTATTTGAAATTAATTTTATTTTTCATGGCACCTCTAAGTTGTTATGAACACAATCATTCTGATTTCTATTAATCTTCTTTTAACCTCCTTGAAACCAGGGCAGTCACTATCAGCATGTGATGAGCTAAGGGAAAAATAACTATTGCACCAGTACTAGGGATACGCCGAGCCGTGGTGCTTTTATTTTAAATAGGGGTGACTAGCAAACATCAGGATAAATTGAACAACAGACTGCCTCTGTCATGTATTAATTCCCATGGTGCCACGGCCTGTGCACTTCATCCAGTTAAGAACTGCCTAAATTTACAGTCCAGCGTTTCTGTAGCGAGCAGCGCTTGGCCTGGCGCAAATCTCTGGGTTTGCACGTGGGGTGAGACTGAAAGAACAGCAGGCGCTCGGGCGCAGACACCCGGGCGGGCGAGGGGCTCTGGACTCTGTGGCACAGCAGCTCGGCTGCACGCCCCACTGCGTGACTCTGGGAGTTTGTTACGGGGACACGGGGCCGTGCCTCAGGCGCGCTGGGCAGCTCCCGCTCTTTACTGTGTGTGAAGGGGCGGAGTGTGGGATTGGGTGAGGGGGTGGGAGCGCTCCCTGAGGGAGCTCGCTGTCCAAGCCCGAGCCCCGGCGGCTGTGTGGGGGCCGGAACCCGGGCTGGGGGGAGCCCCGGGCGGGCTGAGGGAGCGCTGCCCGCCCTGACCTGCGAAGGCAGCGGCGGCGGCGGCCTCGTCGGCGCTTGGCATTGGTGGCGCTCCCATCTCGATGTGCTCGGCGTCTGCCGCCATCACCGTTACCGCCTCCTCCTCCTCCTCGGGCTCCGCCTCCCCCTCCGCTGCCTGCGGCGGCTCCTGCTGCTGCCCGGGTCCCGCGGGCAAGCCGAGCTGTCCGGCGGCCCGGTCGCTGTCGCCGTGCTCCATGCGCGGGGTCTGGGGTGACAGAGCCCGCCCCACCGCCCCCCCGGGCGCGCCTGAGGGGGGTCCTGCCGGCGGGGGGTGGCGTCGAGCCGAGCGGCGCCGAGTTTGCCCGAGCGCTGACGAGCGTGTTCGGGGCCTTCCGACCGATTTCCGATGAGGCCCGAAGCGGCCCGAGCCGCTCGGGCCCTGTGCGAAGGCGGCCGGAGCGCGCGCTCCCTGCCGGCTGGCCAATGGGGCGCGGCCGAGTCCGCGCGGCGCGGCCCGAAGCGGTACCTGACGGATCGGGTGAGACCCGAGCCCGCCCGAACGCGGCCGAGTCCCCGAGCAGTGAGGCCCGGCGAGGCGAAGAGTCCCGAGCGCGCTCGAGCCGTTTCCGATCTCTGCCGAAGGCGGTAGCGAGAAGCGCCGATATGTGCCGAGTCCTCTCCGATCGCACCCGAGCTCCGCTCGCCGGCCCGAACGGAGACACCCGAACGGGCAGCGCCCGAATCCGCCCGAAAGCGACCGAACCGGGCCGAACGCTCCGATCGCGCCCGAAGGCGAGTGGGCGGGGCGAATGGGCGCGCGCGGGCCGCCGGGACGGCGGCGGACCGGCGGGTGGGGCGGGGCGTTAAGATGGCGGTGCCGAGCCGAGGTGAGCGGTGTCGCGATAGCAACACGACAGGGACACGATAGCCCTTTCGGGGCACCGGGGGAATCGGTCTCCCACCGTGCTAGAGGTGACCTCTCGCGGGGGGACACGATAGAGCGAGGTGGGGCCGAGGTCGAGCCCAGCCCCGTTGGCATATCGCGACAACCCCGACACGCTGAGGCAAATCGCGGTGACGCCGTGGGCAGGATCTTAGCGCATGTGCGGGCTGAGGAGCGCCTTCACCCCGGGAAAGACGCTTTCCCGTGAAAATCCAGTTCTTTGCTTCAATGTAGGAACTGTTGGGATTCAGAGGGGAAAAATTCATACGTAGCGTGGTCAAATCATTAATTTCCAAGTTTTTCAGAGAGATCAAAGTTTTCTCCCAAAACTGTAAATTTCTGCCCTGGGTAGATCGAGGTGGCTTAGAAAACTTTTGCCGAACTCGTTAAAAAAAAAAAAAAAATCCTAATCGCAAATCTATGCAGAGAGGTGCTCTGGGTGATGTTAACCACAGCTGCTGCCTTTAATGCAGGTTTATGTTAAAAATTAAACCATTTTGTTAGGAAATGGGCTGTGTTCCACCTCAGATCCCCATTTTCAGTGTCACTCGCCCTAAAATCAGCACCAGCCTGGAGAGATAACCAAGATTTTGTTGGGTAGAGCACTGAAATGATATATTCAGGCGATTTACGAATCCCTGGTGACTCGGAGTCCCTCTGCCGGGTGGTTTCCAGGGTTTATCCCTGTGAAATGTCCCGGTGGCTCTGAGGGAGGCAGCACATCCTCAGGAACAGTGACTGCCATCTCACCCTGGAACAGCTGCAGGAGGCTCACTGCCCTCTCCTAGGAAAGGATTAAGGAAAGAAGAGTTCAGATAGAAAGCTGGGGAACTGCCCTGAGGGAATTCACTCGGAGTTCCGTGTTGGAATTCCATGACTCTTATCATACAATTCAGCATCGGTGGTGTATGTAGGTGTAGTTTTGGATGTTGATATTGATTTTGGAGAAATCATGGAATCCTGGAATGGTTTGGGTTGAAAGAGACCTTGGGCAGGGACACCTTCCACTATCCCAGGTTGCTGCAAGCCACATCTAACCTGGCCTTGGACGCTGCCAGGGCTGGGGCAGCCACAGCTTCTCTGGACACCCTGGGTCAGGTCCTCACTACACTCACAGGGAAGGATTTCTTCCCAATCTCAAAGCCATTCCCCCTTGTCCTGTCACTCCTAAGTGACAGGATGAGTGTTGGGAGCCCCCAGTCCCTTTACAGGGAGATGGGGATCAGGTCCAGGAGGCATTTCAGATCATGGACACATGAATCACCTAAAATCATGGGCCTGTTCCCACTGTGTTCCCAATCTGCCTGGAGTTAGGGGATATTGCTTTTGGCCTAAATGCATAAAACTCTGAGGTGAAGAGGACATTGACCTCAGGAATCCAAGGATGAGGATGGCGGCGTGACAATGATGAACTGTCCCTGAGAGACAGATGAAATGGCTTTTCACAGGTTTTACTCTGCCTGGAACAGAAATCCCAACTGTGCAATTCCTCATGTGTCTGAGAGACATGAAAATATTAATGAGGAACTCAAGAGGGGCTTTAGTAGGTCAGTGCCATCATGTTGCATGGGAATTTTCTGTGATTTTTGCAAAAAATAATAAGTAAATAAGTAAAATATGTCAGTAGGATCATTGGAAATACTTGGTTTGATTTCTGTGGGCTGTCAGAACACACTGAGGTTGGATGTGGAATGACTGTGAAGGGAACTGATTTGGAGGGATGGTATTTAGAGGAATCCGGGAGCCCTGTGTTCTCCACAAACTTTCTCACAATTTACAAGCAAATGGATTCTATGTTCACCTCCTTTCTGCATAGTTAGAGGGGATGAAGTGTCATCTGCCAGGAAAGGACAGGATGAACAAGTTCTGGATAATGCCTGTGTGCTCCTTCAGGCTTTGAAAGAGCCTAAACTTCCTCACTGAAAGTGGCTTTTCCCAGTAGGGATTTCCCCCAAATTATTTGAGGTTTCATCTAGTTGAAAAGGTTATTTTTGGAACCTGAAGTCCATGATCTGGAAAACAATAAATGTTCCTGGGAATTTAAAAAAGAAATTCCTTACGGAATTTCAATACCATTGTTAGAATGTTTCTGAATTTAGACTTATTTTCTTCTCTTTATTTTTCTCTTTCTCCATGGAAAGGAAGAACATCAGAGATTGTATCCTTTCTCTACCACTGCTCCCTCAATGCAAGAATCCTGGAGAAGAACGCCTCAAGTGGATTCCTGTCTTCTGCCCAATAACTCTGCACAGTTCTGGGTCTGTGCTCCTGAATTTTCTATCAGTGTCATCCACAGGAAGCACAGCTAGGACCACATTGCTTCCAAGGGAAGATGTTTTGTGCAGATTTAGCTGGGATTTGCCCCTGATGGGCTCCTGCTTCTGCAGAAATCCCTTTAACCCCCCTGCAGTCATGACTTAACCCATTTTCTTAGGAAAGAAGGTTAAAAATTGGATTTATGGACTAGTGGACACACCCCCTGCATCACAGCTCACAGACAGCTGACAAGGGGTAGTAAAAGCAGCTCTCAGCAGTAACTTCCTCCTCTCTTATGGTAAGTCACTCCACCTTCACTCCTGCCAAGATCCAAGTAACCTCCTAGGAGGAGACACCCCTGGCTCTGGAGATTTCCATGCTTAGAACCTATCTAGTAATTTTTTGCTCCACCTTCCTTCAACTGGAAAAACCCCAAAACCTGGTTCTCTGTTAATAAAATGAGCTGCTCTGGGAACTGGAATCCATCCACGGCGCGTGGGCAGGTTTAGAAACAGGATGGGCCATTCCTGTAAAAGATGCCTGGGATGAAATCCCTGCTTGGAGATATTCGTAGGATTTGAAAAAGGCTGGAGGAGAGAGGGGAGTGAACTAAGGTTGTTTCTTGGGAATTTGCATCTCAAAGCTGAGCTCAGACAGGTATGGAGCACAGCTTTTGCATGCTGTGGGCAGGAACAAGGCCTGGCTGCTGCACAGAGCCACCACTTCTCCAAATACCAGTTGGATGGAGTTTGCCAACTGTCTGTCAGCTTCCTTCAGGCTGACTAAGAAGTGTAGTAGTCTGGGGCAATGTACACATGGATCCCCCCCACTTCCTCAGGTTAATGGATGCCCCACTACAGACCAAATAAAATTCCTTAAAAAAGGAACTAAAGCCAAGCCTGAAACAGTGAGCTTTTATCCCAGCCCGTGGTGTTCACAGCCTCAAGTTCCTTCCTGAACCCTCCCCACAGGCCAGGCATAGCTGAACCATTCAGTATAAAGAGAGAGTGCAGTGTATTTTGGGGTTACTGGGAAATGGTGATTTTATGGAAAAGATCCCACCTCATTGCTATGAGAAATCCTTAACAACAGTTCTCAGCTGTCATCGCTTCCCTTACAGATCCTGCTTTATGTAAATGGCATTTATTACGTCTTCTACTTCTTGGCAACTCTTGCAATGATTATTTACAAAAGTAAGTCACAGGTATTGTCCCCAGAGCAGGCTGTGCTGATGCTCAGCTGTGTTTTGTCCTGCTGTGTTTTCTTGCTTTATTTATTCTGGTTTATTCTCCAGGTCAAGTTTTCAGTTATCCAGATGATCTTTTGGCTCCTGATCTTGCTGTGCTTTTCCTTATGGCCATTCTGGAAGTGCCTCGATTGTACTTGGGTAGGTCATGTTATCAGTGCAACTGGAATGTATTCTGTAAACATCAATCATTTGGAATTGGAGTCTTCTCAGTTGAGGAGATATTTGGAGCCCCTACACCTTTTCTTTCATTCCTGAGGACACCTGCAAGCACCAACACCTTCCTTTCACTAAGACAGAAGGGCAAGAAGGGCCTCCTGACCTTGTCCAGAGCTTGCTAAAACTTTTTTGAGTCCAATTTTTAAAAACCCCAAATCATTATTAAAATCTGCTCAATATTCCCAAGACATTTATGAAGGGTGGGACCCATGAATCAATCTGAGTGGCTTTAGGGTTGGATTTATTCTGCTGCCTTAAAGCTCTCTGTATATTTGCTTGGAGTCTGATCCTTGAATAAAATGGGTTTCAACTCTAATGTAGTTAAACATCAAAATCTTCTGAGCTGGGCTTGGAAATAAGCTGCAAGGAAAAGAGAAGGACAGCTTCTCTACAATAACAGTCATCTGGAACAGGAATAGATTAGCAGGGAATAAGACTTGAAAATGAGGATAGGACTCCAGGAGTGCACCGAGGTCACCATGTTGAGTGTGGGGCTGGGGGATTCAGGGAGAGTTTGATGGTTGAAGGTGAATGCTCAGAAGGATGCAGCTTCAGAAGTGATTTTCTGTGTTAAGAAGAGGTGCCCTGGCTGTGACTACCAGCTGAAGAACTTATTTAGGTTAACTTTCAAATTTAGGTTAACTTTGGTTAGTTTTCCTGTTTGGAAGTGGATTGTTCATTGGTGTTGGGCTTGTAGTTTGCTGGTACAGCCTTGATTCAGGCTGGTATTTCAATGTATTTTGAGGTTTTTTAGGACTCAGTAAGAGCAAAGAACCAGAACCTTTTTTGAGCAGGAATATTCTCACGTTACGGCTTGAGCTGTTGACGGAACAAATGGGACTCTTGGTTTGTGTTTCCTTGCAGGTTTCAAGGGTAACCTGACAGAAGCAGAGGCACCGCTGGGGCTGAGCCTGGGGCTCACAGTGGGCAGTGTGGTGCTGTGTGTGTACCTGCTGCTGTGGCAGACCTATGTGCTGTGGGCAGATGTGCTCCTCAATTCAGTGCTGCTCTCTGGCTATGGGCTGGAGTCAGGGCTCAAGGTCATGGCCATCGCTGCCTTTGTCAGCTGAGCACGGCCCCCTCCCACACAACTGCACATTCCTGCTCTGAAATTCCACTATGGAATTCCTTTGTATTTAAAAACCCTGTAAAGCTTCTCTCTGTTTAAATTAGAAGTTTTGGGGACATAGATGTCCTGCCCAGGAGCTGTGTGATGCCGACTACCATTGGCTATGGGCAAAGGCAAGGGATGAATTGCAAAACACTTAACACTCTGGTGTTCACCAGGGGTCAGCACTAAATATCCATTCCTAACACAGGATAGGAGCCAGTGCTGCTGGCCTGGTGGGAGTTTTCATGGCACAGCAGCAACATGCAGCCAAAGTGACACAGAAATCAATCAGGCCAGGGCTCACTTGTGCCTTGCCACGCACATGTCTGTGAGGGCACAGCTGCTCTGCTGCTCTCATTTGTGTTTTCAGACCTCAGTGTTCATTTCCCTGACTTTAGTAGGGCAGAACCTGATGTATCCCAGTGGGGAAGAGTGGAACTGGGTTTTGTGCATACCTGGAGAGCCAAGCCACGAGGCCAGTTCTTACACACTATGCAAGGGGATGTTTGGTTAAACAGGATGGCTTTAAAATGAACAAATTCACCATTCATTCTCCCTTCTGTCCTGTTTAAAAGTCCAATAGAATGTTGGCAGGTTTATTTCTATTTGGTGTTAAATGTGCTTATTTCCACTATTTTTGCAAAGATTAGTACATTCAAGCCTGTCTTTTACCTTCTAATTCAGGCAAGTGCAGAGTTTTTTTACTGTCTCAAAAATATGTGTTAATGGAAAGCTTTGGGAGTTCCTGGGTTTTTTAAGAAGCTTATTTTCTATTCAGAATTTCTATTTTTGTATTTATTTATTCATTCAAATAAATAATGGTTTAGATCTAAGGAGTGTTTGAAATGCATAGCATCTTGTTCAGATCTTGGGCTCCAGCAGTCACCCAAAGGAAAACTTGGGCAAGCCTGGATGTGTGTGAAAGCCTCTTCTGATCCTGATCCTGCTCCTTTGTGTAGCCCCTTCTCCTGCCCTGAGAAGGTCTGAGCTAATTTGCATTCTCCAGGGGCTGAAAATTGTGGGGTGCAAGCCTGTGGCACCTCAGCCATGCTGCTCTTTGCTTTCTGGTGGGGGTAGAAAGCGACAAAAGATGTAGAAGTTCTGTGGAAGGGCCCAGTTTTATCCCTCAGTCATTCAGTGGTTGGACTTGATCATCACAGAGGGCTTTTCTAACCTTTAAGGATTCCAGTACCTAAAGGGGGCTTACAAGAAGGCTGGAGAGGGACCTTTCTCAAAGGCATGTATTGACAGGATGAGGGGGGAGTGGTGTCAAGCCAAAAAAGAATTGGTTTGGATGAGATATTAACAAGAAATTTGCGACTCAGAGCCTGCTGAGGCCCTGGCACAGGTTGGCCACAGAAGTTATGGCTGCCCTTGGATCCCTAGAAGTGTCCAAGGCCAGGTTGAATGGGGCTTGAAGCAACGTGGTCTAGTGGAAGGCATCCCTGCCCTTGGCAGGGGGATGGAAGGAGATTTTAAAGTCCCTTCCAACCTCAACCTTTCTACTCTCAGGCCAGGTAACAAGTTCTGTACATATTACACCACCTGACAGTCACAACCAGAGACTGTCAGAGAAAACCCACTGGCACAAATCCTCTTGGACAGGTCCTGCTAAGCCAGGGCACAGCTGGCCCTTTGCTGCTCCTACAGAAACATCACAGCAGCAGAACTGGGACTAAGGAGCACCCAGGAAACTGAACGACCAAATGTTTCTGTGCTTAATCTGCCTCAATGGAGCCCCCACCTATTTGTCCTCCCAGATTTGCTTGGCATGATGGAATGTGCCATCACATGCTTGTTCCAAGGAGTGACCAACATACCGAGCTGTCCCTGCCCCATTAACGATCAAAGCACACAAGCAAAACTCTTCCTGGATGGGCACAAAAAAAAAAAAAAAAAGCACAAACTTTTCCTGGTGTTTGCACCTACCTTACACAAAGGTCTGCCCACAGAACAACTGACAGGTTCTAAAGGGAATATTGCAAAGTGGAATTTTTACCTGAATGCAGCAAACAGGGTCACACAGATTTAATGTTGAGTCACAGCCTCTGTGCTTCACCTTCTTGGGGTGATCACCACAAATAAACACAAAAATATGAATTATAAAACATGGTGAACCGTTTGCTCCCTCCCCATCACCCAGGTGAAAAACAAGGATAAGCAGAGAGTGCCAATACTTGGTGATAGTGAGGCATGAGGTAAATATACACATAAGATAACAAACATGAATTTTTTGGCTCATTTCAGAGCTGATGGCTGCAACTGCTCAGAGCCCTGGCTGGCTGTCACTGCCTGCTGGGGTCAGCTGGCACCAACCTGGACTTGCATTCCCACAAGGGCAGGACAGCTCTGGTTTCCATTTTCCAGTTCCAGATAAAATTGTCCATGAACTCTTTCGTGGGGTACTGGTGCTGCTGACAGCACTATGCTCCATGATGAAGGATGAAGCCTGGAAGCTTCAAACAACTCCCTCATCCCAAGTATTTCCAGGCTTTCTATGGGGATAGTCTTTGTGTGGGTGTCCCTGATTCCATGGTGACATCTCTTGATGCTGAGCTGGTACAAAGACCCAAAGTGAATCAGCTTCAGAGAGTTTCCCTAACCAGGAGCTTCTTTCCAAACTATTCCCACTGCTTGGAGAAGCAGGGCACACATAGCAAAGCCATTGATGACATTTGCCTGACATACAATCGCTGGAGCTTTTAATTACGAGGCCCAGCCCTTCAGAAACAGGACAAGCAAGTTGGATGCAAACAGCATTAAAAATTTAGAGGAACACATATTTTGAGGAGCTGGGTTTGGGTGGTGTTTACTCGACAAGTCTTTGTTCTCGAGCCATCACAGGGGTGTCTGCCGCCAACCTGATTTAAAAGGCTGATCCCAAGAAGCAAGTCAGCCTTCCTGGATTTCCAAATTGGAGATACTGGGAGATAGGGTGTTATGGGTCCATGACTTTATGATGTCCCTCTGGAGTGGCCTGGTGCTCCAGTGAAGGTGGGAGACCAAGGACATTCACTCGGTTTCACACCTGGGAGCCATGCCGGGAATCGCCACCATACCACAGGGTGATTCCCTCCTGCCAAACCATTCCATAATTCTCCGGTTGCCTCTGGTCCAGCCCCAGTGGCACCAGCTGTCAGGTGGGACAGCAGGGAAGGTGTAATAAGCTCCACTGTGGTTTTCTTCCCTGCCCAGAGGAAAAGTTGCTGCCTCTGCAGAGCAGTTAAGAGATTTGCTTTGGGGCACAGCAGCTCACAGTAGCCCTGTCTTCATTGTGAATGTGTAGTGGATAGGAAGCAGTGCCTTAAAACACCATCCTGTCAACTCCCTGTTTGCATCCCAAATAGGTCAGCCCAGCCCAGCAGTCCTCCTGAAATACCCCAGTGATGCATTTCAAAATGCACAAAACCTGGCTGCTGAGGCTCACCAGGCTCCAGCACAGCTTACATTCCCACTGCATTTTCCTTGTGTTGGACTGATATCCCTTCTCCTGCCTGGTATGGCAGACATTCCCTAAATCCTGCTTTTCCTAGGGCTGGCCATATTTTCACAATATATCCCCTAGGCTCCTGGCGAGGAGGATGATGGGCATTGTGTGGGAGTGCCACACCGAGTATCGGTTGGTGTTCTCCCGCAGCAGGAGAGGTCGTGGTCCTGTCAAAGCCGGGCTGCCGAAATCCCGACTGTCAGGCAGGGAGCTGCTCTTCCCCTGCCCGCCCGGCTCACCCAGCCGCATTCCTCCCACAGGAACTCACCGGGGCGGCTCCTCTGTGCGGCGCCTGGACCCGGGCCAGGCCCTGCGCTGGGCAAAAGCCCCTCAAAGAAACCCACAGCACCGAGGAACTCAAAAAATGTCAAGCTAAGGAGTTTGGGCTTCTCCCAGACCGCTGTCCTGAGAGGGAAGCTTTTCCTTGTTTCTTTCCCTAGTGTCACAGTTACAGCTGTTTCCTCACTGGGCCAGTGACACATGCTCTCGCTTCACATGTAAATGGCAGGGGTTCAACACACAGCGTGGAGAAACCTGCAGACAGTGCACTTCCATAAAACACCCTCAAAACCCTCAGTTTTGGGAGAGGAATGGCTAACCAGAAGGATCCCACCCTGCCATGGACACATTGGTATGACCCAGCTGATATTCTCCCTGCCAAGGACACCTTCCACTATGCCAGGTTGTTCCAAGCTGTCCAACCTGGCCTTGAACAATTACAGGGATAGGGCAACCATGGCTTCTCTGTGCCAGACCCTCAGCATCTCCACAGGGAAAATTTTGTTCCCAATATCCCATCTAAACTTGCTGTCTCTCATGGAACAGCTGGGGCAAAACGAGGGGCTTTATGGCCACATAACCCCAAGGAGCAAAGTGCCACTTGAGGGGGTACCCCAAAGGGGACTCTGCTTTGCACCCCTGATTGCTTTGGGGAATGTGAGAGAAAGAACACTTTGCCTTTTTTTCTCCCTCCATCTCCCAACACCTTTCCTTGCTGCAGACGTCGGGACAGAGAGCAGGCAGGGGCGATGCTGGAGGAAAACAAGCCGTGAGCCAGCACTGAGGAGAGCTCTGGGCTGCACAAAAGGTGCCTTGTTCCCCCCATGAGGCGGTCGGGCAGCACGTCCCCTCCCTCACCGGCGATGGAAAACTGAGCTCCAAGCGCTCTTTCACCTCCCCTCGCCACCTTCAGCCTTTCCATTGTGTACAAAATGTTCTCGGGAACAAGAAACCCGAAGTTTAACACGTCCCTCCTAGGCTCTTGGTCGCCTTGCCTGGGGAGTGGGCGAAGGCTGCAGCAGCCCCCGGCGCTCCCGGGGCCACCGGCTCCTGGTTATACAGTAACCTGTTGCTCCGGGTCCCAGCTCCACCTCTCGCTGCCTCCACATCCCTCCCCTCCTCTCTCTGCCAAGGAACCTCTGTCACCTGCTCTCAGACACCCGGGGCGAGCGGCACCGGGAGGAAAGGGCAGCGGGGAGCCACGGCACGGGGACCCCCAGGCCGGGGTGCCGGGTGGGCTCTGCCTCCTACTCTCCTTCAGTGTTTGGGGCATCGGGCTCACAGTCTGTGTACAGGGAGTACAGGGAGCTTGACTGCTGGAGAATGGCAGCAGGATTTAACTAGAAAGGCTCGGAAAACTGGGAGAGAACTCACGGGAGCTGAGCGAACTGTGGGAGACGAGAGCGGCTTCTCAGCACCGGTGAGTCTCTCTTTGCAAATCCTAAAACTTCATCCCCCTCCCCAGCTTTTATCCACTTCAAAAGTCTGTCTAATTCTGCTGTGAAGGGAGCATGGCTGGAGAGGGGCTGTGGCTGGGAGAACTATCAGTGTAGTTTTCTGTTGTTTTAGTTGAAAAAGATGAAAAAACGTACTTCTCCCAGCATTGTGTTTTCTGAGTTTGTTTCCCGTCCTGGTGATTCCCCACCGGGTGAGATCCAGTAGGTGGCACTTTCTTGGCAGCAAGATGTCCATTTGGCACAGAATGAGGCATTTTTTCTGTTCCTGATGAAGTCTGGAGACGTAGTTTTGAGCAGCTGTTTGTTTGCAAACCTCGGGGTTTCCTCTTTTGGGGACACGTGTAGAATTTCTGGCTGTTCCCCGCCGGGCCCCTCAAGGAGCTACTGCTCTTGGTGGGCGAGCTTTCCCTACGCCCTCACCCTGGCAGAACTCTCCACCCGATTTCAGCACGGAGGGAAGCTCGGAGCTGCCCTGTTCCCTTGCGTGACAGCTCTGCCTCCTGATGGGATTTCATCTACGTTAGCGAGTCACAGTATTCCCGTCCCCTTTCTCTTATTTTCCTGGAAAATGCTGGTGCAAACTCCACTGAGGACAAGGCTCAGGGACAAATGATGTGACCGACATTATTTTCAAATCCTGGAAATAACTGCGACACAGCACGGTAGTAAAATCCGGTGACTGTACTGCTGTAATTAGGGCAACAGGGAGTTAACACTTGTGTTGCTGGGCTGCTCCAAAAGCAGGGATCAGGTCCATCGGTAGTTGCTCATCCCAAAACTTTTGGGCTGGGATGTGACCCAAAAAAGGGCTTTTTCTGAGGTAAAGAAGTGACAGCCAGAGACTCAGCCCCCAGCTGACACAGCAGGGACCCACGCAGGGTTTCGGCCCCAGATGCCGCAGGCAACAGCACATTCCTCGCTCAGTTTTGCTCTGTGGTTGAGTTTTCAGTTGATTAAGAAGGAAAATTAGTCCTTCACAGACAGAAAGAGCAGGCAGCAGTGCTGAATTAAGGAGCCCTTTAAAATGGGACTGGGAAGAGGGACTTGGGATCCACTGTGGGAAGGTGTCTGTGAGAGGCAAAGGTCGTTGGTTGGCCGTGTTTAAAACCAAGGCTTGAACTGCTGTTTGCGACAACACTACAGCTCAGTTCAACTGTGGTCAGACCTGCGTCGTTCCTACTGCTGGATTCTGCAGCTGAAGCCTTGGGAAGGAACTGGTGTTCTTCCAGCTGTATCTCAGCCCTCCAGGTCGTCTAGAGCAGGATCTACTCTGCTGTACTCAGCAGGGCAGGGTGTGTTTGTCATATAATCATAGAGCTTAGAGGAACAAGGGATGTTTTTGGGCACCCCAGGAAAAGTTTAGCACCAGTATTGTTGAACTGGCTGTTGGTGAAGTCCCGGGAAAGGAGCAGCTGTGAGTGACGATGGAGAATGGCTGTGACGTGCACACACTGCTAGTGTGGGGCTATGGAGCACTTTGCCATGACAAGCTTTGAGTCCTTGGCTTTCTGCCCCTCTGCCATCCACCCCGATGTCAGGGTGGGCACAGATACCATGAGAGAGGAGGGCAGCCTGGATCCTCCTCAGCACCAGGAGGAAATGTCTTCTGAGCCCTGGGATAGGTATTGCAGGGGCAGACAGAATGTGCCTTCAGTGCCCACCTTTGCTGACTGCAAACCACTCACCATCAGAGTGACAAAGCCCAGCCCCGAGCCTGAAATAGCCCTGCAGATAATTGCTCCTGGGTCTCCATCTGCCCAACTCCCATGGATGGTGTGATGGGTCAAGGGTAGGACTAGATGATCTCAAAGGTCTCTTCCAGCCATGATGATTCTGTGAGGGACATTGCAGAGCTGATGCTGTCTGTGGTGATGTCACAGCAGACACCATTTTGTCAGGCTGTGACAAATTATCATGGCTGCCTGCCTGGATTTGTCCAAGGGCATGAAGAAACAGGGAAGGGTTGCACAGGAGGAACCCTGGCCTGCTTGCTCTGCTCTGGCCACTCAACCAGGCTGTAGGTCCTGCAAGGAGACACTGCTGGGGCATGGCTGCAGGGCCAAACCTGCCAGAGGTTTGTTGGCATCTGTCCCTGGATGAGATGGCTTGGAATGTGCTGGAAAACAAAATGCTTTACATAGGGTCACGGGATCATTCTGGAAAAGAAAGATTCAGAAGAGAAACTAATGCACTGTAGGACTCGGGAGGTTTCAGTCCTTGTGGCAAAAAAGAAAGAAGTAAAACAGGGAGAATAAATGTGGTGGCTTGTGTGGGCTTGAGAAATATCCATGTGAAATAAGTCCTGAGTGCGTGGGGAACTCCTGGAGCATTATTCCCAGAGGGCTGGATCTGGGGGGTGCTGCTTTGGAGCACTTTCCATCATACTCTAGGCTTTCTCTCTTCCATGCCATGGTCTCTCCGAAGTCCTGGTTCAGGGCAGGTTTGTGGTTTTGAAGAAGACTCGAAAGGTTTTGTCCTTGAACAGGGCTGATCAGGGCTTATGACTCCTTTTCACAAGTGCAGTCAGCAACACTGCCCTTCCCTCCAGTGTGGGCAGGAATGCATGGCCTTTCGCCTGCGAGTTTGGTGTCATTGGCAATAAAACAATCACCCTTGGAAAATAGTCTAGTGACCCCCAAGCAGAAGTGCCAAGTCAAGTCCACAGACTTCCTGGAGCGGCAGGGATGACCTCCTGCACTCTGCTAAAGCTTTACCAGCAGCTCAGTGTCTGCCTGACATGGCAGCTCCCATGGAGCACCAGCAGATCCAGCAGCACTTGTGTCTGCCAGCATGGCCTCCTGAACCAGCTGTTTGGCAAAGGCGCAGCAGGTGCCCAGAGATACCCATCTGCCTGCCCAGGAGGAAGGGGAAGGGTGGTACCTCCAGAAACCCTCCCTGGTCATCTCACTGCTTTGTAGGAGAGTCCTTGCACCGTCAGAAATGGTGCCTGAGAGATGCAGGAGATGAGATCCAGGGAGACCCAGGAGGCCTGAGAGCACAGTTTGGCTCTGGATTGTACCTGCCCACAAAAGCACAGTCAGGAACACAGCAGAGCAGAAGGATTTTGATTGGGGGGGGGGGGGGGGGGGGGGGGGGGGGCTGTGAACAGCATCTCTGGCTGCTTGCAGTAGGTTTGAAATATCAAGCTCAGGGAAAAACATGCTGTCACCCATCCCTAAATATTTAGGTGTTAAGAGGGAAAGGAAGAGGATCCAGGGAGAGCTGCTCCCACATGGACATGTCCACCTCTGCATATAGGTGAGGGTTTATCTTTTCCAAGGCAGTGAGAGCTTTCCTTTCTCCTGGACTGGCGACAGTAGTGCCTCCAAAATTGAAATGCACGAAGCCAGGGGGGTAACCAAAAAAGTCCTGGCATTTTACTTCCTGGTAATCCAGATAAATTAGGAAGAATTGCAATTAAGAAGGGAGGGAAGGGTGTGTAGCTGAGCTGGACCGGTTTGGAGATATTTCCCATTCACCTGAATTGCAGTTCCCCAGGTGAGCCCAGCCCTTGTTCCCATTCCCCATGTGCTCCCGGGGGCATTACTGCAATGTGCTCAGTGCCACTGAGGATCTGCTGAGGAACAGAACAAAAGCTTCCAACCCTCGGGAAGAAGTGGGGAGTCACAGGCTCTGCCTGCTCAGCTGCCGTGGGACAGGGACTGAAGTGCCCAGACAAGCTGCTGGGGCCCTGATTTGTTTGGAAGCACCAAATAAGGCCTGGAGGTGCCTGTTCCTGCAGGCACAGAGGGATCAGAGGACCCTCACAAGGCAGGAGGCTGATGGCAAAGGCTGGGCTGTTTCAGCCCATCTGGCATGGAGTTTGACCCTGCCTGGGATGCTCCATGTCCTTATATCCATCCCTGCCTTCAGAGGAGGGTCCAAATCAACCCCTCTCACCAGCATCTTCTTGTCCTTCTGAGATGGGCAAACACATCTCACATGTGAGAAATCCCCATCTCCAGTGCCAGGGGCACATTCCCCCATCCAGTCCACGCTTGGGGTTTCACCTGTCGAGGCATTAGCCCGCCTATTCACCTCTCCTTTCGTAGTCCCTGGACACTGCCACAGCTTCCATCAGAAATTTCAGCTGGAATGGAGTAGCTGAGCATCATCAGGGTAATGGGACAGGATTTTGCAACAGCCTTGGCTGTCATGATGGGCAAGTGTGCCACAAATGAGCCCTCATGGCTCATGGGCCTCCAACCCAGTCTTGCCCCAGGTGAAAGCAGAACTTTCCATGGCTGGTGGAATAGGAACACTCCACATTTGTGAACTGAGGTCTTTCAGCACTGCCTTGGGATGGAAAATTCTTTCCTATTTTTGGTTTCTGGTTAAGGCACTGACCTCCAAAAGCTTTCATAATTTGAGCTTGAGTTTAGTCCATCCTGCTTCCTTTTTTCTTTTTTCCTTCCTCTGTCTTATCAGTCTCAACCTGTCCAGTTTTATATCCTACAAAGGTAAAGTGCAGCCCATTTGAATGGCAATAAACCAAAGTTCAGGCACCGCAGCTGATTCAGAAAGTGAAATAGTGCTGCTGGTGGGATGGTGATTAGGATCAGGTTGAGTCAATACCACCCTCCCCCAGACTGTTTACACCTAACTTCCTTGTTGCTCAAGATGGACAGAAGCGGGAATCATCTGGGAGCTGAGAACCTCTTCATGCCTTACAAGTGTTGGCTGCTGGAACTAGAGCTGACTCCTAAAATCATGGGTGGCTCCAGATTCCCTCACCAGCAAATACAAAGTGAATCCCAAACCTGACCCACCTCACTGCTGTGGACATGCCAGTGGCTTGTCCTAGTCCGTCACTCATTCCTCACTGCCACCATCAGGACACCCTTGGGTCAATCCTTGTCCCACCATTGCTGCCACACAGAACTGTGACTTGTGGATACAAACTCTTCCAAGTCCTCCAAACTCCTCTGTGCCCTTTTCACAAGGGCATGGAGTGAGAGGACAAGGAGGAATGGCCTTAAGCCGAAGGAAGGTGGCTTTACATTAAATATTGGGAAGAAATTCTTCCCTGCGAGGGTGCTGAGGCCCTGGCAGAGGTTGCTCAGAGAAACTGTGGTTACCCCATCCCTGGAAGTGTTCAAGGCCAGGCTGGACAGGGCTTGGAGCAACCTGGTCTAGTGGAAGGGAGGGACAGGGCATCATCCCTGTCCATGACAGGGAAATCAAACTTTTTTCCAACCCAAACCATTCAATTTATGACGTTATGATAAGTCAGGTTTGAGGCTTTCAGTGGTGACTCTATGGAGGCAAAGCAGTGACTTTGCTGTCAGTGCTGAGATAAACACAGAGGTGTCCATTTACCTTGAGTCTGAGACAATCCTTTCATCAATAAATTCACTTCATAAAAATACCAGGGACAGGAGAAGAGAGAAAGGTAATTGCACCCACAATATCCCCTAATAAATTATAGGCTGGAGCCTCCTCTCATTCCTGACACTGCTGCCTCTTAATTATAGCTGTGTTCAGCTGAGGAGACAGAGGAGGAGAGCTGAGCTCTATGCAGAAGGGAGCACTAATTAAAACCTCTTTTCTCTGGGAAGATATTAATGTCTTCCTCTGGGGCAGAAGCAAATGGCCAGTCTGTGGCCATTCCTGCGGGTTAACGTGTAACTCTGACTTTCACACAGCCAGGCAGTTTGTCCTGTTTTCGGTACCTGGTGCTCTCAGCATTGCTTCTGGGCTGAAATACGGAACTTTCAAAAGTCCTTGAAAAAGGAAGAGGAATAACATGTACCCAGCCAGCCTGTGCAGGTGTGGAGGTAAGGTTAGGTAGTAGGGGTGGCTCCTCAGTCCAGGTACAGACCACAAAAGGGTTTTACACATTATCCCTTGATATATGACACAAGCAGGATTTCTGAGATGTAGAGGGTATCCCAGACGGCACCCAAACAAATCCTCTGATTGGAGTTAGGTGGACTTTAACCAGCATGATCCACTTCCCCATGAGAAGAGAGTCCATGCCCTCCGGCTGGTGGGGGAAGGAGTCTTGTACCACCAGGCACCTGCACACCGGCATCTCTGCCTGGTCTCCTGATTGGTTTGGGACCTGGTCACGAAGGCAGGCACATTCCTGATTCACCTCTTTTTCCAGCTCATGAGAACAGAAACTGGGCCAAACTGCAGGAGAGGAGTGGTATATCTGAGCCATGGAAATGACAGTTTGACCCACTAAAGTCCAAGGGCTGATTCTATCATTCTAATTATTCTATGTTTCCATGATTCTCAAAGACAGTAAGTCAGGAATCGCCAGCTTTCCATAGCAGGGAACTCAACTGGTTCTAGCAACTGAAGCCTCTAGTTCAGCATCCAGGTACATGCTCACTCCAACCTGGCATTCAAGCCAGAGTTCAAAACACAAGGAAAATACTGGGTTGGGTTTCCCCCCCCCCCCTTTTTTTTTTTTTTTTTTTTCAACAGAAGGTGCAGGGCAGGAGTGTAAAAGTAGCATGAAAGGCTCTCCAGGATAACTTCAAGACTGTCAAGTTTGCTGTCAGTTGCTGCTGCTTTGAAAATAAGTTGATAAAGTTTCAATAGCTTAAAAAAGGCCAGAAAAGCTGTGCCTCTGTCAGAGAAGCTTCTGCACGGAGCAAGGCAGGAGCAGGTTCAACAGGATAAATTGAGAGCAAATGAACCAGAGCTGTGCTCATTGCTGGTCTCTGGCAGAATGAGCAGGTAACACCCAAGGTGTGGTTGGGCCATTGGCTGCCCAAGCAATCTCTTGACAAGGAAGCACCTCTTACCTCTGCTGTGTCTGCTCTGAGCTTAAGAACAAACCAGGAACAGCCCCTGTATCTGTGACTTCAGCCCTGAAACTTCCAGTGCTCTTCAGCTTGAGCGAGGGACACTGAGGTGCTGCTCTCCACGAGATCTGTGATACAGCCTGTGGCATGGAGACAGGGAATGAGGGAACAGCTGCTTCCTGCTGACAGAGCTGGGGGGCATCCCATGAAACCAGCAGCTGGTGAGTGCAGCAGGAACAAAAGGAGTGGCTGAGAACACCGTGCAGAGCCAAGCACAGAGCATCCTGCCACAGGCCATTCAGGATGTCCAGAGTTTACACAGCTTGGCCAAATGCAGTTGGAGAAATTCAGGGATGGAAGAGTACCAGGAGCTCTTCACTCCCACTGCTGGAGGCTGGGAAAATTTGCAGATAGGCTTCTTGTGCTCCCATCCTGTTCCTGGCTTCTCCTCCAGGTATCCATGAGTGCTGCAGCCGTGTGTGCTCCCAACCTGCTACCAAGCAGAACTGAGGGCAGGTGATGGGAGAGATGATGGACCACCCCAGATCCAGGCAGCTGTCCCTGGCTCCTCTGAGCCAAGAGGAAGACGGAAGGGAAGAGAGGAACTTTGGCCTCAGTGGAAGGAAACGGTGTACAGGTTTAGTCACAGCCCTGGAAGGGAGGCCTGAAACCAGCCAAGTAGCCAAAGCCCTGCCACAGCCACGTGCAAACTAGACCAGACAGGCCCCAGAACAACTGCTCCACACCTGGCATGAGCCTGGAGACACTCCTGCTCCCTGATCCCTTCTCCCTGCCTGCCAACACCTGGTGAGCAAACAGTCATAGGTGAGAAGGATGAAGTGAAGCAGGAGAAGGTTTTGGGTGAGATCTGGGCTGCCACCATCCTCAGCAGTCCCTGGCATTTTCCCAGAGCTACCTCCAACATGATCTGCCCTTGCCAGGTGCCTGTGACTGCCAGGATGCTGCTCACAAAGGCTGTGCTCTGCTCCAGCACCGCTTGGGTGATGGGCACACAGGTCCTTCTCTTGGAATCCTGTTCCGACAACTCAGACTAAAGGAGCACTTGGATAAATCATGACATCCCTGAACATCCATGAGCTCAGCTGTAGGCCCCCAGGGCAGGCTGCAGGAACACCTGGCTGGGGAGCACCAGGAACAACCCTTTGTCCTTCTCAAACCACAGGTATTCCTGTGCTCTCAGGGCTGCCTGCCCTCCCTTCAGAATGACCTTCCCAGAATATGTCAGGTTCTCCAGTGTGCATGTTTAGGCACAACTCTGCTTCTGCCAACCTTTCTTTGCTCCAGAGGGGACCCATTAACCTGTGGCTCATTTAAGGATTAGACCCTAATGACAGTCAGGCCAGCAAGAAGAGTTCAATGGTTTTAAACCCCAGGTCATGGTAACCACCACCTGGCTCCCCTTTGGCTGCAGGAGCATCCAAGGGGCCTGTGTTGGCCCCACTGCGTGCCAACAGCCCTGATCCTTCCACACACACCTTGCCTAAGTGGCATCAAAGGGCTTTCTTGCTCCTTTCACCCTCTCTTCTGAGGATTACAGGGTTGTCCAGGCCAGAAGGCAGCTCAGGAGGTCTCCAGTCTAACCTCAAGCAGGGTCAGCTCTGCAGTCAGAACAGGCTGCACAGTTCACTCCTGCTGTTCTTGAAAATATCCAAGCATGAGACAGCACAACCTCCTTGGGCAAACCTGTTCCACAACCCTGTGGTTCCTACAGCAGAAACCCTGTCCTCCATGGGCCCTGCACAGCTTAAGCCTTTTGGGACTGGAAATCTCCGTGCCAAAGACCCTGTGGCCACACAGGAGTGGCCAGGGAAACCTTTCCTCTTTAAGGTGCTGCAGGAAACTCTTCTCTCCCCTTCCCAGCCCTGGAATAGTCTGGTTCCTCCTAGCCCAGCTCAGACTTCCATCCCAGCCTCTGCATGGACCAATTGTGCTTTTTCCTCCTCGCCCTTGCAAGAGATTAATTTTTTTTTTTTTTTTTTTGTGGCAAGATTGTTAAAACATTTCTGCACTGCAAGATTAGAAACTGCCATTTGAATTATTTTGATAAACCCAGCCTCACACATCCTTCTATTCTATACAAAACAAAGGGCAAAGGGAATGGGGTTTATTTTGGTTTTGGAATGATCTCTCCTGGGACTGTTTTGGTTACTGGGTAACTGGATGTTCAGGCTGAAAAACTCCTCTGTGGTCTCATCCACAGCTTCACTGAAAGCTCAAACACTGGAAATCAACCCAGTGATTTCCTGTGACTGTACATCTTGTCTTCTGACCCCAGAAACAGAGCAGGGCATCCTTCAGCTAGGTGTGAGTATTTCGAAGCAGAACGTGTTTTGTGCCATCAATGAATATTATGGTTCCTATAGGGACTCAGTGAAAATCCAAAAATCTCAGCATTTTGCACATAAAACAAATCAATGATGGATAGCAAAAGTCCCTTTACATGAACTCCCATTTCTGCCTTTCAGAGGTGAAAGGGAAGGGATAAATCACCATTTTTCCATTTAAAATTTTATCTACCATGATAATATATATGAAAATACCAACTACAGAAGGAAAAAGCTACATTAGACTACTGCTAAAAAAGCTCAAGTGATCTTTTCAGATCAAAAGCTGACCTAAGCCTCACCACATCTCCAGGAGCCACGACTGAGCTGGTTAAACTGGTGTCAGGCTGTTTTCCTGCAGTGACACTCAGAGCTGATTTCCCATGTGCCGAGTTTTAGCTCAAATTAATTGTTACAAATAGCCAAAAATACCCGGACAGGATATGAGTAGGAAGCGCAAAATAGGATGGGAAGAGATAGCAATGAATGTTGTCATTATTAGCTTAAAAAGGCTGGAAAAGCCTTAAATATCAAATGGGATTCTTAAGAGATAAATCTCCTCCGTTAAATCTTCTGCCCCACCCTCCCAGCAAAAAGCCCAGGATGAGTTTTACAGCAGGAAATGAAAATTACTGATGCTTCCCAAGCCCCAAGCCCCTATTGCTTTGGGCAGAGATTTGGAACAGGAGCAGAGTGGAACAGCTCCTCACTGGCTGCAGGTCTCTCCCTTTCTTTGGGGAAAGATGAGATACAGTGACCTCCCTACACAGGCAGAAAAGGATTTTTAGTTCAGATGGACCAATTACTTTGTGCAGATTTATCAATCCTCATCTAAACCCAGGGACTTTGAGCTGATACTGCTGGAGAGAAACTGAAGCTAAACGTGCTCCAAAGTGGCTCTCAGCCTAATAACAGCTTTTCTCTGATAGAGAAAAAGCTTTTGGCACACTAACTGCCCTGCTACATGCCTGAATTTCTGCCAGGGAAGTGAATCAGCATTTCAGGGAGTGACCAAAAATGCCCTTCCTTTAGGAGGAGGTGGTGGAAAGGTCCCTTGGATCTCAGCAGCTCGGTGTTGCTCATGAACCAGTCAGCACGGGGGAGTGCATTGGCGAACAAGACTCCCTCTTGCCCCTCCCGAGGGGATGAGGAACCAGCCACACCCCCAGCTTTGTTTGGTGCATTTCAGCCCAGTTTGGGCCGGCAGTAGCCAGGCAAGGATGGTCAGGTGTATCACGCTCTGCCTGGGGCTAAAGGTTGGGAATTACTGTGGAAAATGAATCTGCCTGCCAAGTGCATCTTTTAGGCTTTACAGCTGTTAGGGCTAAGGAAGCAGGAATGCTGCAGCAGGCTCGTAGGGATTGCACAGAATTGATGTGAGGAGGTCACTGTGTACTTACGCTTCACAGCAATCCTTTAATGGAAAATTAAGACACATGAGTGATTAGCTCAAACAGCAAGGCTAACCTGTCCCCTACCTGTACACCCACATCTAGTGAGAAATGTCCCCACCAGACAAACCAGCACCACCCAGGGAATATCAGCATGGTCCCTGTTGGACCAGGCAGCTTTGAAGCTTCCCGAAGAAGCAGTTTTGTTGTGGGTGCTTTGCATAAACAGAGCACCACCTTCCAGCACGGATGTGACAGTCCTGAGCTTTGTTCTTGGAAATCCCACCATGACAAACACCACTCCATCAGAGCTGTGACATTACTGCAGGAAGCAGCAGGGACACAACAGGAACTCCATCCCAGCTTTAGCCCATCCTCACAGATTCTGGGATGGTTTGGGTTGGAAGGGACCTTAAAGCCCATCCAGTTCCACCCCCTTCCATGGGCAGGACACCTTTCCTTAGACCAGGTTGCTTCAAGCCCTGTCCAACCTGGCCTTGGACACCTTCAGGGATGGGCAGTCTGCAACCCTCACCGGTGCCAGCCTTTCACTGAGTCTCCCGGCTTTCTACAGATGCCTTTGAGCTTGGAAAAGCCATCAAAGAAATATTCCAGCTCTACAGGAGGTGCACATGAGAAACAGCTCTGAGAGCTGGTGCCCATATCCAGGGATACGAGCACACAGCCAGTTTCAGGATTTTGGTGTTTTGCCTGAACACAGAGGCGATTCAATGCTCTCCTCCAGGCTGGGCTTGGCCATTATCCGTCCTGCTCTGGAATATGACACACACACAGGCAGAGTCATTCCTTATTTTTACTGGCTTGATCTCTGAGTCCTAATTTTTACACAGAACAAAGAAAAAGCTTCCTTTTCATCTACAGTGTGAAATCCTTCCCATGTCTAAAAATCACAGCTTTAAACCCCTTGCTGCCGGTGATCCAGTACCCAGAGTACAGCACCACGTTACGGAAAAAGGGATAATTTTGGGGGGTTGTGGGGTGAATAAAGATGCAGGGCAGAGAAACATTCAGCATGACAACCACCAGTGCTTTCTTCGGCAAACTTTTTGGACACCAGGCATGCTACACCCACAGGTCCTGGCAGCATTGGAGCCATCCAGCCTTTCCCTTGCATCCTGCCCAGACAGTCCCACGGCCAGCTCCAGCCTCCCACAGCTCCTTGGCTCCCACCTCCCAGGAGCTGGGTGGTGCAAGGGACAGGATTAGCTCACAGAAGGTGTGGGCACAAAACAAAAACAGGACCAAGGGGAAAAAGCTACAAAATTCCTCACAAAACTCCTCTCTTCCCAGGAAGCTGAGGGAATGCATCATGCTGGTTTTTCTTCCTGGGGAGTACAAGTGACTCACATGACACTTTCTCTCAGTTGGGTAGTTTTGAACTGGGGTCTTTTAATTTAAACCATTTAATGAGGTCTTATGTAAGGAATGCTCATTCATCTCCCTCCATCTTTCCAAAAACATTCATTAATATTTAATGTGATGTTTCTGGGCCTGGCTTTTGAGTTTTCTAAACTGCAGCCCAAGCATGGATAATGCTCACCTTGGAACCCCTGGAAAGACACACAGCAAGCCCAAACCTGCTCCCTGTATTCCTTCCACCCAGATCCTGCAAAATTCCTTCAACAGGGAGGAAAGGTGTAAAACCAGGAGCTGTGACTCGGCATCGGGACTCTGCAAACAAATCTTTCCGAGGGGTAGTGGAGCAAGCTTCTAGTTTTTCCTGAGATCTTGAAGACTGTGGCTATTTGTGCATTTTCCCTGGTTATTTATAGAGCAGGACACTGTCCAGACTTGCTTTTGGTTGTAGTTCTGGGAGGAAGGTTTTACTTTCTGGCAGGAATATAAGAGCTCCTCATTTTTGGTTTAGATCTTTCCTTTTCCACTCCAGCCTCTGGGCACCAAGGGCCTCCAGTGCTACTGGACTCCAGACTGGGACCTAAATTAAGGCCTGTTTGTGGATCACCATGGACACATTCTCTCTGTAGGTAGTTCATGAATCTTCCATCAGGAATCTGTAAATATTGGCACTTTTGCTCTCTAGTGCCAGTTTCTGAGCTCCCAAGACTCCACTTCAGCCCCTTGGAGACCAACAGGAAATCCAGATGGGATTCAAAGGGGGATCAGGGTCCACCAAAGCTGGTATGGGGGTGGCTGTAGGTCTGAGATGCCTCAGTTCAAATGAGCTGCTGCCACTTCGGCTGTGGAGGCTGAAGAACACTTGGTTCCTCTCTGCCCAGACCTGTTGTGCTGGGTTATATTTATCCAGGTGCTTGTCTTCTGGAGAATCTCCACAATGTGAACAATGTAATGTGCAGAGCAGGGAGTGTTTCCTTCAGACACTGGGCAGGTTGTACCTGGGGACTGCCTCTGCTGGAACGTGGCACACCCTGGAGTTCCATACACATGCTCCCCCCCTTCCATAGACCTGTGTCTTTCCAAAGGGATCCATGATGCCGACTGGGTCCATC
>CM031861.1:413954-454366 GCA_018697195.1 Certhia americana | reverse complement strand
AGACCTGTGTCTTTCCAAAGGGATCCATGATGCCGACTGGGTCCATCACTATAAAAGTAACTTGAAAGGGTGGAAGAGGGAAAAAAAACCAGTGGACTTGCCACTTTCCCAAACCTGGGGTTCTGCGAAGGCATCTAAAACAAAACAGATAACAATGGGGACTCCTATGGCCTCCAGGCTCTCCAGGCAGTGTCATCTGGTTGTGTTTCCCTTTCCAAAGCAGGACTCACCACCATTAAAACAGAGTGGTGAAGTTCTGTCTTGGTCCTGCTGAGCAACCAAGGCTTCATTTTGCAAAAACAGTGTTTGGAAATTTTTGATGGGACAAGATCCTGGCTTGCTTCCCCAAGGAGAAAAAACAACCTGTTCCTCTGTTTGGCTGTCAGCCTCTCTGCTCTGGATTTGCATTTCCTGATGCTTTCTGACTAACCCAAAGATTATTTTTATTTATGACTGCATGTTCCTGGCAGAGACCCTGAGTTTGTTGTGGTGAGCCCTGAAGCCGTCCTTACATGCAGGTTCAGAAAAGCAACTAAAAGCAAGAGAAGGGTGCTTCCAGGAGACTGGACCAGAGACCAATGTGAAGTTCTCAAGTCAACCACAGGCTCCTGGGGTCCCTCTCACAACCACTTTGAGAGATCTAAACCAGTTTGTGTGAATTTAGGACTCTTGGTGTCTCATAAGAGCCCTAAGCACACATATCTCAGTGCCTCACTGCCCAAAAGCTGTTTTGTTAGTGGATTAATGTGTGATTGTGGACTTCCCTACCTGCAGCTCCTTCCACACAATCAGAGAGGGTAGGATGGCTTGTGGGAACTGGTTGGATACTCCCAGGGACTGGAGGAGCTGTCTGGAGCAGGAGCAGTGCAGAACACACGCTCCATGGTGCCCATGCTTCCTTTGCTCTCCCGTGAGTCCAAGCAGCCCAAGCTTTACAGCACAGCCCATCAAACAGCTTTCTCCAGAGTGGCATTCCTATAGGAAAACACCCAGCAGCCCCAACAGACATTGCTTTGTGGGCCTGGGAAGTCTAAGAGATAACATCGTGTGGTGGACAGCTCATGTTTCTCCCTGATGCTTTATGTTACTCCCAAGGCTGCTGCCAATCCAGCATTTCTGCCTGGCCCATCCCCCTGGCACGGGATACACACACAGACAGCAGGGTTACAATGGACCCCTCATCCCAGGCAGGATCCCAGGGAGCATTTCCATCCCAGGGATCTCACCAGTGTCCAAGCCTCATCACCTCTTGGTGCAGACTCCCTTCAGCATAGCTGATGGGGAATTGGAAGTCCTGTTGGCCCAGGCAGATTTTGGTGGGATGACTGATGGAAACACAGACAAGGGTGTTGGAACATGCTTGGAAAAACTTGCTATTACTCCTAGGTCACTTAGCTTAAGGCTTTCGGGGGTTTTACCATGTTTTTCTATTGTTCCAGCAAAAACTGTTCTGTTTTGAACAGCACAAGTCCCTGCTGCTACAATCTCATCCTAATATTCTCTGATACCAACAAACCCAGTCGCAGTCTTAAAGGTCTTAGACCCATAAAGAGAAAAACCCACAAACACTAGATGCTGCTGTTATTAATGGTGATGATAATAATAATAGCCCTAAAACTCCCACTAGTATTTTACATTTGCACATTGTTCAATCTTTACCCAAATTCAGAATTTTTCATGTCCTTTCCATGCCCTATAAGAAGTCTGACCACAGCAGATAAGAGAGAACTATACCTAATAAAAATGAAGTACAACAATAGCAGATCAGCCCAGAGAGGAGAAAGATCTCTTTCCCTTCACAAAGTGTTTCTCCACCCTTGGAGAAGAGGGATCAGTGTCTCAGCTCCCTTTTCAAAGAGACTCAGAGAAAGCCAAAACAATGCATGGCGAGCTTCCATTTGCTATAAAAGTAGAGAAATGTGGTGCAGACAATGCCAGGCTCCTGTCACGGCTCCGTGTGTCTTTGGGAGGATATTTGACCTCAAAGGATAAGACTGGCCGGAAACTCAGGGAGTGGGATTTCCTGTGCTTTAAAATACAACATGTCTTCACCCACCTTGATGGCCTTCAGCACTGATTCATGCTGGCCTCCCTTAGTCCCTTCTGGGACCTCCTGGCCTGTGCCAGATCAAGGTGCCAGACTTTAGCCATGCAGTTTAGTTCCCTGTAGTTGCTCAAGCAGCAGTGGACTGAACTTGAGCCTGGCTTAGCTCCTGGAGTCCGTATCTCATCCCAGACCATGCAGATGTGCAAGGCTCAGCTGCCTTGCTTGGTGACCCATGCAGAGACACTGTCCTGCATCAGCAAAAGGGTGGGTGATGATCTTGAAATCGGTTTTGATTAGGCAGAGTCAAAGGTGATACCTGCACAGACACACATTGCATGGTGACACTTGTGTCTCACCTCCCTTCCTACGCTACTCCCGCCAGGGAAGGAGGAGGCTGCAGCCACACCTGCTGGGAGATAAGGGGGAGATCAGAACGCTCTAATCAGGGCAGGGAAAAGACAACATCTGGTTGAGGCTGCAGACTGTGGGAGCTCTTAAGGATGCTCCCATGGGGAGAGAACATAGGGAAGGCCAGCCCACAGGTTCATCTCTCATGTCTTTGATTCTGTCCATGTTTTAGGTGAAGTGCTCTTAGCCCTTCTTCACCTTTCACAAGCCCAGCTGCCTCTTGATTTAGCAGATTCATTAGAAAGACTCCAACCCCTAATGAATGTGCCCTTCCCCCTTGCAGTCTTCCAGTTCAGATTCAATTAATATCCGGCAATTAACGCTGAATTAAAAGCTTTGGCGCAAGGCTCCATCCTGGTTTCACTTGGCCAGCACCACACCACACCCTCACTGTGACCAACACAAGGCTGAGCACAGCCATGGCCTGAACACAGCGGGGAGAGCTGAGCAAAGGGCAAATAGGAAAATAGCAGGAATAAACAAAGAAAAGGGAGCCCAGCATGATAAGGACCTGCTGACTTGGCAGATGTATGCACTGCATCCAGTTTCATGGCCTCTTTGGGACACAGGCACCCTGGAAGAGAGGACAGCCTTACAGGTTAGTTTATCATTTGGGGAGCCCAGCTGATCCCAGCAGTACTTTATTAACCACCGTGAGATGAAGAATTCCGGGCTGGTCCTGCTTCACCCATGAAGCCAGACTCCTCTGCCACTGCCATGTAGTCTGCACCTCTGGCAGCCACCTTGAGTTGCACCAGATGGGCTCCTCACAGAGCAGATCCCAGAGGTTTATTTTTCAGACACAGCTTAGGAAGGAGAAATGAATGGTGACCTTAGCTGGATCCCTGGTTTGTCCTGGGGCTTCACAGCTGAGGCTGGTACCAGGTCTGAGCTCCGTGGGCCAAACTTGGTAACACATTCCTGCTGGAGTAACCTGGATTTCAGCACATTAGGACATAGCCCCGGGGCAGTAAGAGAAATGGAGCCAGAAATATGACACTAATATGCAGAAACACTCCCAGCTTTCATCAGCTGTGAGACTCAAGTGATTGGGTGGTGCAGAGTAAACACAGCAGAGCGGGGGTTTTTAAGAGCCTAAGTTCTCTTTTCCAGGTATCTTATGCTAATGCACAAAGAGATCCAGGAGATAGGAACAGTTTGAGGACTGTAAAAGGAAACCAGCAGACAGCTATTAACATATAGAGGAAAAATTCACAGGTACCAAGCTTGGGCACAAGGATGGCTTTTATTACACTCAGAGAGGTTGGTAGGCCACTAAGTTTCTATTCTAATGTGGATATGAATTTATACCTCTTATAAAAGGGATTTCAGTGTCAACCACATGAGAGACAAAAAGGGGAGAATTTAACACACGGTTCTGAAATGCACCTGAGAGTCCTTTCTAGCAGTCTCCATGCTGAGTGTGACAGAAAATAGGCTGAAAGTTGTAAGGCTGAGCCCAAAACATGCTGGGGTTCTCCATGCAGTCTGTGTACAGACAAGGGCATCCCCATAAATACACCCCTCTGACATCCCACTGACAGTTCTGATAAGATCAGTGTGAAAACTGTCTCTGCCCTCACCTCAGGGTGAAACACACAGAGCAAAATACCACAAGTGTTCGAACACGAGGAATAAATACCTACATGTAAGGAATCTAGGGCAGCTCTGCTGATGATACAACAAGCCCTGCAGCAGATAGTCAGCCTCCAGAGGGGAAATCCCAGGTGTCAGGGATGACTTCAAAGTATTCCCTGGGGATTACACACATTTTAGCCTAGATTCAGTGAAGACAAACCCTTGGAGGAAGCTCCACTGCCTGCCCATGGCTGTCATGGCAGCCCTTGGCACATGCCAAGCACACTCAGCAGTTCCCTTGCAGGAAATCCCACTGAGGACACTGAGGAATTTCTTCCTTTAGGCCAGCAACAAGTATTTCAAAGCCAAACCTTTGAATTCTGACAACCTTATAACCTTATCATGAGGTAAACAGGGTCTGACCCAGGCACAGAAGTGCCTCTGAACTTTCCAAAAGAGACAAAAAAATTTTAGGACTTTGCCTTGGCTTCCCTTCAGCTCACACATGGAGCAGAGGTGAAGAGCTTGGATACCAAAACAAATCATTCCATGAGATCTTATTATATGTTGTTTTCAGGTTTTGTTTCTCTTCCCTTGCTGTCAGACCTTCTGCAGTCAGAACAGTGCCTGGATCTCTCTCACATCTTCTCCCACATTCTAATTCTCATTGAAAAGAAGAGGAAAATAATCTGTGCTGATCTTGTTTGCCTTTCACTAACCACTCACAGGCATAGTATATTTTCCTTCATCCTTGAGCTGCCACTGGAGCAGCATTCAGTTATCCCATTTTTCTTTATGTGGGCAATCCCCTTGTAAAGATACTTTAAGAGCTGGTGTAGAGCTTAAAATTACCACATAACAAAAGCTAATGGCACTCTAGGCATGAAAAATTACTTGGGACACACAGCCACAATGGGCACATGTGGGCACATGTGGGCACAGGGATCCAGGACAGACCATGAAGATAAAAGGCCACCTCAGTCTGTGTTTAACCTTAGGCAGGACAGTGCTGCTGGAAAAAGACATGCTGGAACACCACAAACCTGGGGTGCGCCTGGAATGGAAGGGCAAGAGGGAGCGATAGAAATAGGTTTTGAAAAAGCGTCCTGGGATGTGTCACCTTCAGCCTAGGTCAGAGCAGTGAGAGATGACTGAGAGCAGGGAGGAAACACCCTTGTAGTCACCTGACTGCTCCATCTGCTTGGAGACCCCAGCTTGGAGGCAGGGAGGGCAGGATGCACATGGATAAATCACTCGAGAGCCTGTTCTATGACCACTGACCCTGTCTCTTGTGCTTCTGCTGCAGTTGTCTGGCCTGTGAAGCAACATGAGTCACAAGGGATCCCTCAGCAGCAACCCCGGCTCATCAAAGTAAGGATCTTCCTGCACCACTCCTTCTGACTGTTCAGGGGATACTACAAGCAGTTCCACTCACCCCCAAAGTCCTTGGTGTTTGTTTCACCCCTCCTAGGCAGCTCACAAGCTGGCACTGCCTAACACATCACCTGCCCTGGGCACTGGGGTTTGATAATGCACATTAGGTGGAGAGAGCAGAGGGACACCAAGAGCCTCTCCATCTGCAACCTTGGGCTACAGCAGCCCATGGCAACTTCCCAATGGAGCCAGAGCCACCAGCTGTCTCTGTCCTTCCTGCACCGGGTATGAGCACCTGAACCACTGCCTGCCCTCAGGGGGACACGGGGACAGAGCACAAAGCATCCCCTGGGCACCCATGGGCTCACTGTCCATGCAGGACAGCCTGACCACAGTGCCTCAGATCCCGCTTGGATCCTCCACTGCTGGAGGAAACTCTGTTATCTCCTGGGTGCTCATTCCTACCCATGACCCAGGCATGGGGGGTAGCCCTATATGTGGTGCTTAGAGATATGACACTCCAAAACTCAACTGTTTACACACAATTCCACCCTCCCACATTCTTACATGGGATATGTTCTATATCCAAGCACTTGCCTTCAAGGGGTACATCTCCAACATGTCCATTGAGAAGCGATCAGCACCTTGGCTCTTGCACTGCCTCAGGTTCAGGTGGACTCAGGGATAACATGGAGGGGTTCTCCCTGTAATAACCCCACTTATGGCATACTGGGAGCCTCTGTGCTTAACCCAGCCCCTCTAGAGTGCTGTCCTTCCAGGGGACATTGTGAAGGTAACTCTAGTGGGGACAGACCTGGCTGGGCTGCTCCGTGTCCTGTTTCCACCACTGGGTTCAGTGACATTTGCCTGTGGTGTGGATAACGGGTAGGGTTGCACAGGGAGCCGCCGGCACAGCCCAGAAGGAAATGCTTTGCCAGGAAGGGAAGGGCTGGTCCCTCTGGGCAATTGCAGAGCTGTGTGAAAACTGATGTTAAAAATATTTGGGAGCTGATGGTTGATTTGCACCTTCTTTCTTTTCCAGTGGCAGCATGGGCAAAGCCGAAGGAGCCTCCAAGCTGAGTGCAAAGGACCTGTATGGTGAGTCCTGCACGTAAACATATCCAAAGTTTCCCACGGCAAAGGCACCTCTGGAGAGTTAGATGTGGATGTTGGGGAGTTTTAGGCTGGAACTCAATCAAAACCACATGGATCCAGAGTTCCATATTCAACAGGCTGGCCTCACCTGGCAGCAAAAACACACCTCACATCTGTGCTGACACCTCCCACACTGGGGACAGTTGGGATTTTGTGGGAACAAAACTTCCCCTACCCAGATCCTCCCCAGGTCTGTTAGCAAGATCACCTGATAAAGGGCCTCACAAAAGAAAGACTGTCCTCAGCAGGTTAATGATTATCCACTTCTAACTACTCAGTGAACCATGAAAATTCTGTGCCCTTTGGCTCTTTGGAAGTGCAGGGAATGGGCAGGATGGGTGTTTGTGCACAGTCCAGGAGGCAGCTTGTTTGGGTTGTGCACATTTAGGTATCAATAGCAGTTATTCCTGATCTCAGCTGATCCAAGTACCCCGGGTGAAAATGTGGCCTCTGGGGTGGCCAGTGCAACCATAAATCATGTAAGAAATCACCTCCCTCAGTTATTTTCTGGGTAATAAGTTGGGGATTGCCTGGGGTAACACAAGCAATTTTTGGGGAGTCCAAGCCTGTCAGCTCTCCCACCTGAGAGCTGTGGATTTGTCTGGTTGATGTTTAATTGGGAAGGAACAGGCTGTGTGTGCTTCTCCTTACAGATCTTCTATTTGATCAGAGATTGTCCTCAGCAGCTATGAACTGCCAAGGTGGTTTATTTGTCCCTGGGAAGTGACTCTGTTTGCCCAAGGGTTTTGGCTGGAGATTTATCATGTAGAGTGGCCTGGAGCAGTGTCCAGAGAGACCAACCTCACCTGGGAAGAAGCAGGATGGCAGGGGCTGTATTTAGTGCTAAACAAAGCCGTTGTTAATGTCAATTAGATTCCAAGAAATGCAACCTGAGGATAATGACAGAGCAGAAATTTGGGCTGTTTGTGACCTGGATGGGTGGGCAGGTGCCAAGCAGGAATTTGAACTGTGTCAGTCACTTTTGGAGATGGAAGGACACATGATAAAGAAGCAGGAAGATGAGGTGTGTAAATGTTGAGTGCACAAAGGGCTGCTAGTGCAGACAAACTCCTCCTGCCTCCAAGGAAGTGCACATTCCTTTGGCTGTGCGCTGACACTGTGACACATCATGTAGTTGCCAGATAAACAGCCCTACAGAGATGTGTAAAAATAAACCTGGGAGCTTACAATGGTATTAAAGCCAAGCAGATTTGCAGGCTGGTACCCATGGGTGCAGGCAGCCCAGGGCTCCAGCCATCAGAGTTCCAGAGGGGGATCTAATGGTCCCGTGGCACAGGGAGCAGTCATCAATCCTGTGCTGCAAAAGTCAGCGCAGGGAAGGGCTGACAGACTGCCTTGGAAATAAACACAGCTCTCAAATAAGCACTTTTCAATGCAGAATTTCATCTTCTACATTTTTTTGTATGAACACACCTCAAAAACAAATTCACCAGGGTTGGGACATCTCTGACCAAATTCCAGCAAACCTGAAATGAGAACTCTGTGTCCCTGGGCCAAATCCTCAGGAGGAGTAAAGCAGCTGCCTGCTATATCCCTGCCACTACTGAAACAGAGAATGAACTCTGCAGGCATTCCCTGCACAAATCAGTGCCTCTTGGCCAGCCTAGCCCCTGGCATGAGCACATCTAGAGGGATTTTACTTGGCAGCACTTGAAACCCACCCGCTAATTCAGCAAAGGACATTCAGCATGTGTAAACCAGTATTTAAATGTCTTGGTCCCTTTCCCACTCAGATCCTCCCTCCCCCAGCATTAATTTCTGCTGTGAGCTAGCACATTTGGGGGTAGAGGGCAAGCAAAAACTAAAATTCCAGGGAGAATTATGTTTCATAATGAAACAAATCACACCAAGCTGAGCTGGCCTTGATTATGTGATTACAACACTGCTGAGGGACATTTGGAGCTGACAAGACTTTTCATATTTCCATTTTCCTAGTGCAATCAGGCTGGACCCTCAGCCTGTGTACACTGCCAGACCTCCAAGTGAGTGCAGTGACTCCCAAATTCCCAGCACACAGGCATCCCCTCATTTAAAGCTCGCTGGGTTATGACAGCTCCAATGCACACAGGTGTCTAAATATTATTTCTAGGTGAACAAGGCCTTGAGTTCAGCTTTCTAAAGATACTTTTTCTGCAGTAATGCTGGCCTAACAAGATAGGGGTGCCAACTGTGGGTACACAAGTGCTACCTGAGGACCAAGGTGTCCCCAGTATCAACAGGGACTTGCTGGAAATGTTAAACCTACCTCAGGGGAGACCCTGAAGAGGGATATTTAAAATTTGTGTGGTGAGGCTGGAAGAAAGCAGCAGCTTCAGGCTGAGCACAGGAAGGCACACAGACGGTGAAGGTGGAGGTTTACTCTGGAGGGGCTCCTGGGCATAATGTGAAGGTCCTCACAGGACACAGCCTCATCACACGGCTGTTGATGGGTGGGGAAGGCTCTGGTGTCACACTTGGCCTGCTGAAATTGATTTGATCACCAAATATGTAGCCTACTAATGTATATTCTTCACCGTGGTGAGTGCAGAGGGATGTGGAGAGATGGCAAAAGGAATTCTACAACAAAACTGGCTTAAAGCCACAAAATACCCTCCCCAGGCTCTGTCACTACAAGAGTTGGACAAGCTTCCAGCTGCTCTGCCATCCTCAGTGGAGTTTCCTGGCTCTCATGGGAGCAGGACACAAATCCTTTCCTCCCCTCCATCAGCAAAACAGCACCACATTCACTCAGCTCCACATCCTGGAGGGGTCTGTGGCCGCAGGGAACAGTCCCACCTCAGCTGGCAGCAGGGAATGGCTGGCTCCTCTCAGGTTGCCACCTCTCTTCCCACGCAGCCACCAGCTGAATAAATGTTAATGCACACCATAAATAAATTAGGCTGCTTCTCTGCTTACGGGCATCTGTTCCAAGCCCAGATGAAAGCCTCTGAGGGGGAGACAGGCTCCAGCAGAACCCATGGGAAGGACTGGCTCTGCATAGCACCCTCCACAGCAGGAAAGCTGCTGCCACTCCTTTCTGATGAGACTCCAGGTGGACTTCTGCAGATGTTCCCTTCAGCTGCTTCCAGGGCTGTCAAGCAGCGCTGGCTGGCTCTCCTGATGGATTAGGCAGCGTAGCAGAAGTTGAGGGCAGTTTGATGATTGCAGTCATTTCTCGTAGGGCTGTGGGGAGGAGCAGCTCATTTCTGTTTGGCTGCTGTCTGTCCCTGCAGTGCTCAGCCTCCTTCCAGCCCCCCACACCAAGCCTGTGAGACCCAGCCAGTGGGTTCCAGCCTGTGCACCCATCCTCAATGCCCTCAGTTCTGGGAAAGAACCAGTCTTGATAGGGCACAGGGCTGGAAAAGGGGTTTTGGAGCAATGAGTTAGGCTGGAGAAGCGCAGTGCTGACGCTGATCACTTGACACTGCACACCTGTAACCCAAGCCAGGCAGCGGCGCTGTAACAGGACACGAGACACTATCACAAAGAGAACGACTTCCTGCCCAGCATGGCCCTGGACAGGGATCATCTCCCTGGGGAGCCACGGGCAGAGAGGCTCCACTGGTGTCAGCATCACCCCTGAGCCACAGGCAGCTGCTTGGCACTGGCCAGGCAGAACACACCAATGGAGAAGGAGTATATTACATTTAATGGTTATCAATGAACTCCTGGGGGTCTCCACAGACCTTCCTTGTATGCCAGTGGGGCCTCCAGCCCCAGCCACATGGAGAGGTCTCTGAGATGAAACCTTCCAGCCGTGAGCACAGTGCCCAGACTGTAATTCCCTGCTGCTGGCTCTCCCACACCCTGCCCAAACCATGAGTTTGTTCACAATTCCAGCTGGAGGCCACTTGGCTGTCACAGCATTTCTGACAGGAGCACGGAGTGACTGTTCCTTCCCCACAACCTTTAGGAGAAGATTTGTGCAGGATTTAACACAGACACTGGTATTGTCTGCAGGAGACAACACTGGCAGGAGCAGTGGCTGAACCCAAGCCTGCTCAGCCACTGCTGGGTCAAGAGGACCGTGTCCATACCTAAATCCACAGGGATTTGGGTAACATCTGAACAGTGCCACTCACTGTCATGTCTTTAAAGGTTTCATCATACTGAAGAAAAAGCCCAAGGTTCAGCAGAGATCCAGCCTTCTTGCCCAGGCCATTAATTCCTCTTGTCCTCTGCTGCCAGCCCTGAATAACTCCCCTGTCCTTCTCCACTGCTCCCTCGGTGCTGTTCCAGCTCCCTTCTTCACATTCCCTTTCCCACCCGAGATTCCAGCTTCAGATTACTCTGCTCCCCTTTGCACTGCGTGTGTGGGTGACCCTTTTATTCAATGCCTTGGACACTTAATACACCAACTGGGAGCAGGGCTGGAAGAAAAACTGGAAGCCAGCAGTCCTGTTAGTTCCTGCTTATCAATCCCCATATGTGGTGGGTGAGACAGGGAACACATTGGCTCAGTTCAGCCCTGACTGGAGCTACTGGGAGGAGCAGTCACTGCTCCAGGTGCTGCTGGCTGGGGGTTTGGGATGGCAGTTAGTGACAGGAATGCTTTGGAGAGGGATCTCCCACCTCTGATACTGCTCAGCATCTCCAGTGTCCCTTTTTCTTTGACACCTTGAAACTGCTGAGCATAAGTTCTCTCCTTGCATGGAATAACTGCTTAGAGCTCACACGGGAATCTTTTCCTACGTGGCAATGGGGTTTTGGATATGCCCAAGTATCTTGGGAGCTAAAGCTGTGGTACTTCATAAAATTAACAAAAAAAGAAAGGGAACTTTTCATTATTCTTTTTTCAAGACTCAGATAAAGTGCATTAATTAATTAAATCAGGATTCCCCCAATTTTACTATGTTCTGACATTCAAAAAATGTCATTACCAGATACAGAAGGTTGAGAGAACACCACTTCGTGGTTTTTGGTGAAAAATAATTTGGCAGGTTTCTTCCAGGTCTGGTTGTAAAGGCAAAAGGGAATATCTCTACTGGTGAACTATAGCTCCTCAATGCCCTGATTATCCTGCTCCAAGCAGCCCAGTGGACACTGTGCCGCCAGACACTCTGGACACAAACACGCACTGTTCCTCCATGTACTCAGTCCTTGCACAACCCAGGAGCTGTGTGCCAGGTTTTTATTTGCTTTCCTAGAGTGGGTTGTGTCTTCAGCTAATAAACCAGGAATGTGAGCACTTGGGGTTGAGCTGTGGCAAACATGAAGCATGCTGAGCAGGAATTCAGCTGTGTGGAACCCGGAGCCACTGCTCCCTGCTGCCACGGCCCATTCACACCTCAATGAGAGCTGTTCATTCACTCCAAGAGCTTCCAGATCCATCTGCACGTAGCAGCCATGAGTGAGAGCTGACCAGGCAGACATTCCAGTGCCACATGCACCAGTACAGACCAGATCCAGCAGTTCAGCAAGTACCATGGATCTAACAGCAAACCCAGGGAGCTCGATGCTCCCTAAACTGAAAACACATCCCAAAATGGAGTGCTGCTGACAAATCTCTGTGCTGGCCATAGAGAACAGGGAAAGAGCAAGGCAGGACCTGCAGATTCTCGCCTGTCAGGAGCTCAGGCACAGCAGGTCAGTGCAAGGCCCAAAACCAGATCTTTGACAAACCCTGGGTAAACTGGAGCATCCCATCCTCCTATCTGGTGCAGAGGTAGGAACTGGCAGATGCTGGATTCAACTGCCACATCTGGTCCCCTGCTGAGATCCTGGAATGGAGATTATTCCATACTGCTGCTCTGTAAGGCAGGTTTCTGTGCCTGCCGTGAGCACACAGAGCATTTGCTGCCCCATTTCCCCTCAGCAGGCTGGTCCTGACCTGCTGTTTGGCACACAGCAGCTCACACTATGCTGGCAGGTTCCTTTAAACAGCATGTACACTGCTAGATAATGTATAGATAACATAAAGATTATATAAGGAACTGGCAAGCTCCTGAAGCAACTGCCAGGACTTCCCTTAGGCTGCTGTAATGGATGTAGAGGCTGGGGAGGTTGACAGTGTGATTCAGGGAATGGAGGAGAGGTCCTTGGTATGGCATTGGTAAGGAAAACAAATCCAATACCTCTCATTCCTCACAGACTGCTCCGTACTTGTCCATACATCCCCCTGTCTTCTGCTGTGCCTTCTGCCCAGCAACAGCTGTAAACAAATGTGGGGAGGGACAGGGAGGATCAGGTAGGATCCTGTGTGGTAAAACTAATTAATCAGAGAAGGATGTGCCTGGAGGGGAGGCAGGGGCCACTGGCAGGTTGTACTGGGGGTGCTGTGCCCCTCTGGCTTGGCAGAGGTTGTGCATGAAGAAAGACAAGCCTGCTCCTGCCCTCCTTGGCACTGCTCAGCATTCCCAGAGACCTTAACCAATTATCCCAGCTGTAAGCTGGTCCCACAGGCAGTTTATCCTGCTAGTTCATCTCCTGTGCTCACTGAACAGAGCGTTCGCAGCCACGTCCCAGCTCCCTGCTAAATAAGGTTTTGCATAGAAGTAGGGAGGGAACTTGGCACTAAAGATGTGCTTTGCCTTCCTGGGCCAAGCTGATAACCCCAGCCCTCCAGGATGTGCATCGATCCTGCTTATTTTCCTCATTTATTACTCTCTTTCATCCTTTCCACTCCTTAACCTAAACCCCAACAGGACTCTTTCCCTGCCAGCCAAGATTTTAGCATCATTTCTGGGATTTCAGCCCAGAGCCGTTTTGAGCTGTCAGGTACCACTCTGTACCTCTGCAGTGGTCTCAGCTCTTCCCATTTCCTCAGTGATATCAGTGGGAAACACCATTCCCACTGCACTGTTTATCTATGAGATACCAGTGGTAGATAATATTTGTTTCCATTTTCCCCACTCCTCTGGGTGTGAGACAAGATTAAAGCTACCTGGTTAGGAGAGAACTGAAGTGAATTCCGGTAAAGAACCATTTATAGGGTTTTTTCCTTTCAAAGGTTTGTCTTAGGGATTACTGGGCCAGACCCTTAGAGGCGAGAGATGAGACAATTTACCAGAGGGTGTGCATGTCCCACGTGTTATCCATGCTCAAGGCATTCAAAGCTTTCTGGATTCCCCATCCCATACATGAAGCAAATGTCTGGGATCAGCACAACTCCTCTGGCCACAGCAGATCCCAGCAGCACCTGCTAGGATACCCATGCTACTAGCTGGGCTTTTTCCTTGCCAGACATGAAAAGGACAGTACAAAGCTGTATTGTTTTCCCATCTCTTTGGCTCTCTTGGCACACAAAAGGGAAAAAGTACACTGGTGGTCACTGTGGGCTCATGCCTCATCACCTCTGGATGTTTGCTGTACTGGTGCCACAGCCCTGGAGCTCTCCCTGCCCTTTGCCTGTGTCATATCCAGAGTCCTCCACTGCCACAGATTCTGAAGGTCATAGCAGGAGATAAACACAGGTGCAGATGGGTGTCTGAGCTAATCTGGGGAAATAATCACTATATTCCTTCAATGCTCATCTATCTCATGGCGATTATGCAAATTCTCCACATCCTTCGGCCAAATTAGGGGTCAGATAACACCTGAAGGTGGTGAGGTCCTGTTGCAGGACGCTGTAGAAGTGCCAGGTGTCCTGGTGTGAGGTGTCAGATGAAGCAGGAGGAAATGAGCTGCTGCTGTGGCTGCTGCTGCTAACAGGCCAGCATGCACTCATACAAAATTCAGCAGGTCAGGGACAAGGCTGTGCAGAAGGGCAGGGTAGAGCCACACAGGACAGCTGACCTGCCTTCTGAGGTATGGCTGGCCAAGGGAGTTCACCTGGGCAAGGGAAAGGATCCCCGTTGATCGAGGAGTCAAACAGCCACAGATTTTCCTATAGGCATCATTCACAGAATGCCAGAATGGTTTGGGCTGGAAGGGACCTCAAAATCCATCTCATTCAGTCACCTGCCATGAGCAGGGACACCTTCCACTGTCCCAGATTGCTCCAAGTCTGGTCCAGCCTGGCCTTGGACACTTCCAGGGGTGGGGCAGCCACAGCTTCACTGGGCAACTTGTGCCAGGGCTTCAGCACCTTCACAGGGAAGAACTTCTTCCTAAAAGCATTTTGGGATCAGCCCAACCCAATCAGAGCCAGATTTATCAAAGACAAATAATGATGCATCTTGGAAAGCCCTGAAGTGTTTCACCACATTGTTTTGAGTAAATAAACCAAAAAACACTACTTTTCTTTAAAGCACCCACGCTCCTTGGATAGATGTGGCCCAAACCTAACTCTTTCATGATCTGCAACCTGGATCTTTAATTCTTCCTGTGTTTAAATCAAAACTAAGTGCTAGCAAAGAAGGAGATTTTGGTGTTTTGGCACCCTGCTGTCTCTGAAAAGTCTGGCTGGTTCCAGACCTCATGGTCTTATTTGCGGATGCCAGCAGGAAACACAAAAATAAAAGTTTCCATGGGCGTGGGGGCCAGGTAGAAGCCAAAGAGACAGAAGGGATTTCAGAAGAACATGCAGAAACATCCCATCTCTTGCCCTGGGCAGCTTCTGGGACATAACTTGAATGACATCGGGAGACAAAATAGAAGCACTTTGTTCTAGTTCTGCAACTCATAGAGGTAATGCAAAAATTCCCCCAGGGAAAAATCAACAGAGGGAGGGGAAACATCTGCATTTTTCCCTGTCCCAGGGCTTGCTGCTGTCTGAACAAGGCTGCAAAGGGCTAAAGGGCCTTTGCTCTCATGTACTCGCTGAGTGCAGGTGATCTGAAGTTGGGCCATGTAGAGTTCTGAGGTTTTGGCCAGTCCCCAAAACTTCCAAAGGCTTCTCTGAACGTTTTCTCAGCAGTGCATACTGAGATCTCCCCTGATTGCAACACGTGCAGCTTCTTTGAGCTTGGTGGAAGGGGAAAAGGCATTGGAAGGGGTCCCAGAGATTCTGAGGGCAACCAGCTGCTGCCCTGACCACTGCTACAGCTCCATGGGCTGTTTTCCTACCAGGAACAGACCTGTGCTAGCCTCCCACTGGAAACCTCATCCCCCTGGTATTCCTTCCCTCCCTCAGGGACTACCAGTTCCCAACACAGCTCTGCAGCCTTCCTCTCAGGGCTGGAGACATTTGTCTGTCCGAATGTAAACTCCCTTTGTTTACAGACCACCCACTTCAGCCTTTTCCACTCCGTTTGGAACAGGAGGGGATGGGATGTCTTAAAACCCTAATTTGTCTCCATCCCACACGAATGCGGTGTTCTCATTTCCATCAGTGTCATCTATTTACATGAGAAATGCTCGGGGAGGAAATTGAGGTTACTGAGAGGAAAAAAGTGCCTCACATCAGCCCCAAATCCCAGTGGGATGCACTGCCTGTGCCCTACTCCAGACCTTGCCCCACATTTCAAGTAGGACAGACTGCAATTAAAGCCCCCAGCAACCAGAAAGTGCCACTGAGCCTTTTCTGCCAGCCTGAGGTGGGAAGGGGCTGCACTGCAATGTTAATTCGTTTATTCAAGGTCACTCTGGAATGGCTGAGCAGGGAGCTGGGCTGGGTGTGTGCAGTCTTTCCCCTGAACCATCCTCACTCCATCCCCGAGCTGGTGCTGGTGGTGTATGAGACACGGGCTCAGAGCCCTGCAGTCTCCATTAATGCCTCTGCCAATATTCCCACCAATAAATCAATAAATCACTTCTACTGGGGAACAGCCACCACTCCAGGGCTGTCAGCAATCAGGCACAGAGGCAAAACACTTGTGTTTTCAGCCACAGGTGTGGAGCTGCAAGGTGTGAAGTACTCGTGTGTCCTGCCAAGCTGATGGCACAGCCTAAAGAGTGTTAGGATAAGTGTTAAAAAGCATTAGAAATCGGCTTGAATTAGCATCTACCCACCCTTGCCAGGCTCCAAAGAAGAGCAGCGACATCTTTTCATGATCCTTATTGCTGGGATATCTCTGGGTGCTCAGTACGATCCCCAAGCCGTGGGCAGGACTGTGCTCAGCCCAGTGCACCAAGAGAAGCTCGATTTAAAAGCTCTTGGCTGGCCAAGGAGAAAGGTGAAATCCCCAAGGCAAAGCTCAAGGAAAAGCAATACTGTTCTGGAGAGACACCTGCTGGCAACGCCTGTGAACCCCGAGCTGGAAGCTCAGGGACTGTGAGAAACACTCGAGAATTGTAATTCTCAGATCCAAAGAATAACAACCAATGCTTCTTTTCTTGTTTCTTACAGAACAAAGGAAAAAATACTCGAACTCCAACATCATTATGCATGAGACTTCCCAGTACCATGTCCAGGTGAGCACACACATGCAATGGAGTGCTAAAGGGCTGAGAGGCCAAGGTCAGTGAGAGATGCCCGTAGTGCATTCTGTTACCCATGTCCTGGGCTTTTAGAAGGCCAAGGGGGAGTTGGGAACCTCCTTACCACTGAAGTCTCAAGTCACTGAGTAAAGGAGAATGGGGGAAAAAAGGATTTAAATAAACAAGGGGAATTCTGTACAAGGAAAGAGGAAATGGAGAAGCTGTTGTCTTCTCCCTCCTCTGTCTGGAGGAGAGCAGGAAATGTTGTCTCTCCTGTCACCCTGTGCTTCAGACCCTTCTGATCAGCACAGATGGGTTAAAAGCAGAGTTCCCATGGTGGTTACTGGAACTCAGCTCTGTTTCCAAACAACAGAGACCACGTAGACTATCAGCTTTCAGCTCTCCTCAGCTACTGTGTCCTCTCATGTAACACAAACCCCTTCACACAAAACAGGCAATAAGCCAAATCCATCTCCCACTGCCACAGACACCCACCCCAAAAAGAGAAGCCAGCCTGGCCATCCCAAGCTCGGTGATTCCTGTAACCCAGCTTGGTGGTGCAGGACTCTATGGAGGAGGTGGGGACATTCATCACTGAAAACTGAGCAAGGTGAGACAGAAGAACACTTCCTGAGGTTCATATTTAGGAGGTGAGGTCCTTTAAAAGCCTACATTTAGACTTGTAAAGTGCCTGTTTGGAAAGAGGTCCTGGTTTCCATCAGAGAAACCAACTCAGTGGATCAGAAATCTCACATGGATGCAGAGAAGGGACTTTAAACAGTGACATGTAAATGAATTCTTCATTAATTATGCCATAAGCCACCAGTTTGTGAGTCTCTCCCCTGAACTTTGACCAAGGCAAACAGGATTGCGGTGGCAGGCAGTGAGATAGAATGAGGTTTCCTCACGGGAGGCATTTTACACCCTTTGAAGTAATCTGATCAAAGTTTAATGGTGGATGGAGTCATTGCCCATTCCAGTAAAAGCTGCTGTATTTGAATGACCTGGAAGAAAAGGGATAAAACAAAGGGATAAATTATCTGGATGAAAAGAGATTAAACAAGGACAGCAGCAAGCTTCTCCCTCTCAATCCATCCATATCTACAGAAAATGGAAAGTAGAAAAATATTCTAGTGATTGAGTCAGACCAAGTTGCTTCCCCTTTATGAAAACTAACTGAACAGTAAACAGCAAAGGAATTTATGAGGCTTGTAAAGGTGGTGGATAAAATAATAGAGGAGATAGAAATGCCTGTCATCTTGAGTAAACCCATTCTCCTCACTGCTCTGAAAGACGAGGGCTTGTCACCTCTGCACAGATAAAACTGACTTGGCAAATACCTTCCCATGCAATATTTTACAATTACAGTAACATACACCCAGCATGTTTCTCATTCTTGATTGCATTGCTAATCTCAGCCTTCAGCTCACACACCTGCCAGGAGTTCTATTTAGACAGTGCCTCACCCCATACCTTTGCTTGATGAACACACAATGGGCCTTGCATCGTCTTCTTCTCTGCTCTTTCCTCCAGTCTTAGGGAATCATCTAACAGCAAATGGATCATCATAAACCCTATCCACCCCTAATGCCCAAAAGCAGGTTTAAAGACTTTCTGCCAGTCAGGTCTACCAATGCTTTAAATTCAAGCCTTTTCCTGCATCCACCTTGTGTGGAGCCAACTGCAACAACAGTTCTTGCCTGTGCTTCCTCACAACCATCCAAAGCTCTGTGCTCCAAGTGCACAGATTCCTCTCAGGTCCATCTGGTCTGTATCAGACCCCAACATCCACAGCTTCTCCAAGGTTCCAGTCCCACAGCAGGACGTGCTGGAGCAGTATCAGCTTTTCCTGCCTTTTAATCTGCTTCCCACTTTGCATTTTCCTGGGTATTTACAGGAAGAAACAAACACTCTCTCATCCTCCTCCATGGCCCACTGATGTACGTGTCGACTGTGGACACAATCCACTGGGTTACTGAATCAGCTCATGAGTGCATGAGCACCAGAAAGAAACTACTTGACCCCTAAAAAGGTTATGTCTGATCACTGGGAGAAGGCAGGAAGATACAGGATCAAAGGGAGAAAAGTTGGGCAAAACTCACCCTGTTACTACAAATTTCCCATCAATTTAGGGAAATCTTTGCTTTAAAACACTCGCCATTTTTCCAGCTCTTGCTTTTGAACCAGACTACAGTGTGCATCAAAGAAAAGTAGGCATTTCACTGCTGTCCTCCCCACAAACTCTGAATGCCCGGCAGGACCATTTCTGGGGTGGTGCCACTGCTGTCTCTGGCCCCCCAGGACAGCACCTAGGTGTCCCTGCTTCAGGGGTTAATCTGCTCCTGGCTTTCCAGCTTAGCCACTGCTGCTGAAGTACCTGTTCTGTACAGGTAGGAAATCAGGATGAGAGGATCATGCTGGTGGATGGGCCTTTGATATTCCAGGGACAAGAGAAAAAAGCTGGGAACTGGCCCAATAAGCTTCCAAAGGCTGTAGGCCCTTGGACTGCACAGACACCTTGGTCAGGCCTGTAACTTAACCATCCAAAAACTTCCTTCTTTTCTCTGCTGGAGAAAGTTGGTAAAGACAGGGAAAAGCTTCAGCTGATTTTTGACTGTCAGGCACATTCCCCTTCCTTTCTCACCAAGAACACAGCTGGGCAACAAAAGAACAAGGTTTCCAGAACCATTTCCTTTTCCTTCCTGGGTTTTTTTTTTTCTTTCCTTCCCTGCCATCACCTGAACGTGTGGCCTGGCTGTGCTGTCACTGCTCCAGGGACAACAGCTGGGCAAACAGCTTGGCAGCTCTGAGTCCCAACTTTTCTTGCCTCGCAGTCCCCTCTGCCAGCAGACACAACCAGTTCTTCCATCCACAGGGAGCAGCACTTACTCACCTGGACTTTTAGAGTGGCCCTCACCCACTGCTGGTGGGCACACAACATTTGGATGTGACACACGTCTCCTTTCAACAGCTGCCTCCCTGCCCAACATTCACTTCCCATGGGGCCCCAGGAGCACAGCAAAGCTTCAAGTGCTGCTTCATTACATAAACTCTGTACAGGTGCCGAGTGCAAGGCTTGGATCGCCACACACTTCAGGGTGCAGTTGGAGCAGGGATGGGAATGCAGCTTGGATGGTTACGCTGTAGCTGAGCTGCTCCTGGCCCAAGTGCACACAGGGGGAAGTGAAGGAGGGAAGGACAGCACAGAAGCCTGGCTGATGGGAGAAGAGCATGGGCTGGGTTTACAGGACAGGTGAAGGGAGGTAGGAAAACCAAGCAAAGCCACAGGGCAAGACAGAGGCAAACAGCAAAAAATCCTACAGCAACACCCATTTTCACTACTGTGAGGGCTGATTAGGGTATTTTTTGGGGGAAGATAACACAACCCTAAGGGGGGCTTAAAGGGCTGGTCTGGAGTGAGATGCCAGGTTTGGAACTCCTTCAGGCTTTGCAGCATAGAACATATGCTGAACATATATAGAACACAGCTTCCTCTTCAGGGAAGCTGTTCCCAGAGCATGGGACCCCACACATTGCACGGATCCCACTTGGCACAGAGGACCAACACTTGCCCATGGCTTGTGTAAGCTCTTTTCCTGGCACAAATCCCACACAAGCAGGTTTGCTGCACAAGACATGCAAAACACAAACGCTTTTATAGCTTGGCATGCAAAGTATTAGTTCAACTACCATAGTTCTAATTCCAAGCCAGGTTCAGAGGGGCCTGGGGAGTAACTCGTGTGTGTGAAGCATTTGCCCCACTGGATGGGGATCAGAGCTGCTGGAATTGATGAGAGTAATATGCAAGTGGTGAAACTGGTTATCAAAACCCATTATGAAACCCAAATCTTTCACTGCCACAACCAGGCTGGTACCAACAACCAAAACTGTTTCATGCAGCAACGCCTTCACGCCTGAACTCAGAGAAATTACAAACAGTAATTGAAGCCTCTAGAGATGATTTCATAACCAATTTACACACCCCAACAAACATTTTCCACCTGTTTTTACCTCCTTTCTCTCCCCAACTTCAGCACTTGGCCACCTTCATCATGGACAAGAGTGAGTCCATCACGACAGTGGATGATGCAATCCGGAAACTCATCCTGCTCAACTCCAAAGAAAAGATCTGGACACAGGAGATGCTGCTGCAAGTGAATGACAAGTCCATCCGGCTGCTGGACTGTGAGACACAGGTACCTGGAGCCCTGTGGGACTGACCTCAGACTGAAGTGTGGGGTGCAGTGAGAGTGTCCTTTCCATTCTGCCTGGGAGAGAGCAAGTTCTAAGGAACACAAACAAGGGTGAATCACTATCAAAATCCTTTCCTGGATTAGAGACTGCCCTGCAGCATGGGAACAGGATGGTTTTAGCAATGACAAACTAAGGAAAATCAGCCCAGGGATCCCAGGAGTTCCTGCACAGGACCATTCCCCCTCAGTTTAATAGTTCCCCATTGCCTGACACCTTCTCCCTTCTCTTGCAGGAGGAGCTGGAGGACTTCCCCCTGCCGACAGTGCAGCACTGCCAGACAGTGCTCAATCAGATGCGCTATTCCTCCATCCTCCTGCTCGTGTGTCAGGATTCTGAGCAGCACAAACCTGACATCCACTTCTTCAACTGTGACGAGGTGGAGGTGAGCAGAGCCCTCCTGCTTGGTGTGAAACAGAACAAAATATACTTCTTGCTGTCTGTCCTTTCCCCCTTCCTCCAATTCTTCCTAAAGCAAAGCCCTTAAAAACATCCCTGTTTTATCCTTGAGGCTGAGATGGTTCATGAGGACATAGAAAGTGCCCTGGCAGACCACAAGCACGGGAAGAAGATACGGCCACAGACACTCAAGTAAGTGCTGCAGGATACAGCTGGGAGCAACCACAATAAACTCCTATTTCCAGGGGTTTTGTCACAATCCAGTCTCTTGGAAACGGGATCTGCAACCACTGATGGGACTTTCTCTGTCATTTTCATTGCAGGGCAAACCAGGAAAAGATCAAGCAGAGACAATCCATCCTCCCCCCACCTCAAGGACCGGCTCCCATCCCAATCCAGCATGACATGCGAGGCTCAGCAATGAACAGGAACAGGGTGGCACCTCCTTCCCAGCATGAACCAGGTAGTGGGAGCACTCAGGAAGTCTGTCCTGGGAATGGGACACTAATTAACCTGGACAGCCAATCTTCCTAAAGTGGTCTGTGGTGAAAATAGGGGTTGTATCCACCGGGCATCTTCTGTTCAACAAATAAAAGCTCCCAGAAACTCCTTGTAAAAACACCCTTATTTGGAGGATACAGAAATGCCAAAAAAGCAAAAGCACCTCATAAGCCATCACATGAAATTTGAACCAGGTATTGGTGATTTTAAAATGTACAGACAAGACATTTGGTCAGAAAGACAAAATCTTGGCTCTGCTAACTTCACAGAAGCCAAGATTTCACCCTTGAAAATCAATTGGTTTTCATGAATTCCTGGAAAGTGTGGAAATGCAGATCTGAACTCACCTGTTTTATGTGCTCATTCAAAGACTGATTTGAAAAGCATCCCAACTTCAGCCCATTTGAGTTGGCTTGAAAAAATTTGGTATTTTCTTTTGGAGAAAGAACTAACAGAAGTTAAGTTCCTAGGAATAGAAACAAGCTCTTACTCTGACAAAAGATCAATGTGATGAACAAATTGTAAGCGTTTTTTACCCCTGCCTATCATATCACCTTCTCTAGCGTTCACCTTCAAGGAAAACACATAATAGGATACTATAACACAGCCAAAACACTGCTTTGCTGGGATGGCTTCTGAAGCCAAGCAGCTGCTCTGGCTGCTTAATGGAGAAATTATTTCAGGCCCAGTTCTACATCATAAAAGGAATATCTCTATTTCTGAGCTGGGCCATGAATAAAAATCTCTATTCTGATGAAAAGCAGCCACTCTTAGGTAAGAGTGCCCTTCCGAGGGGGCTCACATCATCAGAGCTGGGAATTCCTCCAGGCAGGATTTCTGGCTCTGAGTGCACAGAGCCTGGCAGGAGAGCAGATGACAGGAGAAAGCCTTGAGTGATAATTATTTGCCAAGATCCTTTCTCCATGAAACACCTTCCTGCTTTTCCTACAAAACCTGTTCCAATGGGGCACCTCACCCCCACACTTAGAGGTGCTCTGGATTTGTCACGGTCCTTCACCAGAACTGCCTCCCCAGTTCTCCCACTTGGCATAAACTGATGTGCTGGCCCTTTCCAAGCCCCTGCCCTGAGCTAAGACAGTTTGCTTTGCATAAGGGGACACCCCAGCGATTGTTCCCACTGGAATATCGCCCCCCACACACACTGGGTGTGTGGCTTCTGGAAGCTGGGAGGTTCCTCAGGGTTGGGTTTTTTGCAGGATGATTTGGATGCAGCACCTATTACAAACATTATTCCTGAAGTGCCCTCACAACCCAGAACAAACACCCAAGCTGAGAGCTACCATCCCATGGATCCCTGCCTTTCGTGAAGCCTATTTCTAGCCTCTGATAGTAAATATATATTTTTCTTCCTTGCAGACTATGAACGACGAAGCTCTGGCTCTCATGACCATGAGGAATCCCGTGCCATGTTAGCACAGAAGATAGAAAAGGAAACGGTGGGTGACAGGGACACTGCACAGTCCATAGGCAGGAACAAAGGCAGGGAACAAGGGGCTCCTCCATGAGCAGACATTTAATGCATCACCTGGGCATTTTTCCAATTGATACCTGCTGTGCATAAAGATAAGGTGGCCAAAAGCAAGTCTCCATCTCTGCATCAAGTGATGATGTCCTCTGATCTGAGGCAGTTCTGCTGATTCCAGCTCTGCTCCTCCCCATCCCACTTGGGTTATTTTCCAGCTCTCCATTAGCAGGGGTCACTTGTCCCATTGGTAAGGACAGCACACAGCCTGGCCCACCAGCTCTGTGCTTGCAGAGGGATGCATTGAGCTGCATTTCATGCCTGGATTGCCCACTCATGTGCATTCTCCCAGGAAATGCAGCAGGCCCTGGGATTCAGGCTCCCAGCCATGTGCAGCCCAGGCTCGCATTCATGTTGGTCCCTTGGGTTTCTGTCCTCACAGCAAATCCTGAACTGCACCCTGGATGACATTGAAGTGTTCGTTGCCCGGCTCCAGAAGGCTGCAGAGGCATTCCGACAGCTCAACCAAAGGAAGAAAGGGAAGAAGAACAAGAAGAAAGGGCCAGCAGGTGCAGTGCAGCAGTCACAACAAACAGGGAGCACGGGAGAGTCATGGATGAAGGCGGGGGGAACACCTCAGCTCCCGGCCCAGCAGGGCTGGATCAATGCTGCAGCACAGCCATGGCTCCAGGCACACCAGTTTGGGAGGGGCCACTGTCTGTGGGCACCTCTGGTAGAGCACACGGAGCCTCCAACACACAGAGGGAGTTTGCCTTTCCCTGAACTGATTTTCAGTAGTTCTGGTCTCAACAGCCATTTCAGCTGTGCCTTCTGCATGGCAGGTAGATGGAACATTCCCAAAGGGGATGCTCTCACTAATATGTCCTTCTCTGCCCCTTCTCCTGGCAGAGGGAATGCTGACCCTCCGAGCAAGACCCCCAAGCGAGGCCGAGTTCATTGACTGCTTCCAGAAAACCAAACTGGCTTTTAACCTCTTGGTAAGACATGGAGGAGTTTCCATCCCGTGCAGGGACAGGGCTTTTTCCCATGTATCCCAGCAGTGAGTGTTTAGAGTGAAACTTGAATAGAAAACACTGACAAGGGACAAGTGTGAATTCCAGGTTCTTCAGACCTCAGGAAAAATATTGTGTCAGGCTTGTGCAGGTTTTCTGGGACAAACTGTTAAACCAAAACTAGAAGCATCAAGTCCAGGATGGGACAGAACAGCCAGAGGGTTGCAATGCCCGAGTTTTTTCAGATCCAGGCCTGGGAAGTCTCTGCTTGACAGTAACTGAAGCCCCTCATTGCCCTGATATTCCTGGCGTCTCTCTTTCTCCTCTGCCACACTCTCTGTATTGTAGTGGGGATGAAAAGCAAGAGCATAAAGATGTTCCCAGTGCTACCAGCTCTGCTCAGTGAAACAAGAGACCAGGGGGCTAACAAGGCAGCAGAAATTCTGTCAGCTGTGACCAAACTTGTCCAGTGAACACATCCTCCAAGATCCTTCCTAGGCAGTCATTAATAAGGAAATCCCTGAGATTGTCAGCAACTGTAATGCAGGACACTAAGCTCCAGCCTTTTCTTTGAGAAGAAAATATGGATAGTTCATGCCTGGTCAGGATCAGAAGGAGCAGCTTATGTCCTGGTAGGAGCCCAGGGTTGAGTGTGGAGCAGAGCTGGGACTCCATGGTGGAGCCCTGCCATGTTCCTCTCTGCATGGCTGCTGAGTCCCTGGGAATTGCCCATTCCCTGGGTCACCCTGCTGCCAGCAGCTGTTTCCCACTTCCCACTCCACATTAATCTCCAGCATTTCAAACGCTTTGCATTTCGGTAGGACTGGGGACCCTGTCTCCCATGACGGTAGTGTCAGGAGCCCAGGACAGGAGAAGGAGCTTGAATGGAAGCACAAACTGGAAAGGCTTCTCACCACAGCTCTGCTGATTGTTGCTACTGAAACTCAGTTCTTACAGTAAATTAATCCCGAGTGTTTGCTCCTCCATTTTGCCACAGTTCACCTCAAATACAACTGGATTTGGAGCCTTTCAGTGGCCAGCTCTGGGTGCCACAGGCAAGATTTTGGTAGAGGACTTTCTCTTGTCAGCAATTCCCAAGGGACCCTCAAAACACCTATCCTGTTGTTTTCATTCATGGAACTACTGGGATTCTCAACCCTGCAATAGGCAAAAGCAACCATAACCCTGGCCTTTCCTCACTAGGACTTTCAAAATAAGCCAAGGTTTTGTGTGTCTGTTCAAATTACCTTCCATGGCACTGATATAACAGAGGGGATGTTCAATCCCTCCAGAAATTAATCTGGAATTAATTAACAAAATAAAAATTAATGATTCCTACTCCCCTATCCTTTACTCTTCTCATCAGCCAGCAACACTCCCCCTATGTTACAGAAAAGAGAAAGCACACTCAGGGTTAAACTGTGTTTCTCTTTCCAGGCCAAACTGAGGAAGCACATCCAGAACCCCAGCGCTTCAGAGTTGGTGCATTTCCTATTTGGGCCACTGGAACTGGTAAATCTTATACCCAGGTCTCACTGGGAACTCCCCTTTTATTTCTACTTCGCAATTATAAGCAGACAGATTGTGCAGAAGGGTTAGAAAACTGCTCATGCTGGCCACAGCTTTCTCAGCAACTTCCAGAAGTGATGCTGGTTGTTCCTGGTCTCTGATCCAGTTTGCAGCTTGAAGTAAATACAGGAACTGTAGAAAATATGAATCTTTCCATCCAATCGATAAAGCATTACTGTGAACAAAAGGGGCAGCGAGCTGGAGTTCCCACTGGGAATCTGTCTGGTCTCACCTTCAGCCAAACATGGCTCAGTATTTGCACTGAAAATGCTTGAAAGCAGAAATCCCAACTTGGAAAAGGAGGCAGAAAGGACACAGGAATAGCAAGATACTTTCAATTTTTTGAAGTATCAGCTTGTGACACTTTACTTTGTAGCAACAGCTCATTTGTAGATGAGATCTCATTTTGCCTCCAATCCAAAAAATTCTCATGTTCACCTGAACTGTTCAGTCTCCTCCAAAGGACCTAAGTCCTTTAAAGACTTAGGTTGATGTTTCCTGAGGTGACTGAGCTGATCCAAGGATCAGCTATGTCTTTGATTCCTGCCCCTCTGTATGTCCCTTGTTTTGACTGTTTCTTGCAAGTTCTCTCCTCCTTGTGTGGTTTGTGTGTTACCCAGATCATCAATAGCTGTGGTGGCCCTGAGCTGGCCCGGTCTGTCCTCAGCCCACTGCTTTCTAAAGATGCCACCGATTTCCTGAGAGGACACCTGACACCCAAAGAGATAAACCTCTGGGATTCCTTGGGGGAGACATGGACCAGATCTAGGTGAGGACAGAGCTGCCATCTCCCCAGGCTCCCCAGGCAGAGGGGATGCCTGGATGCCCTCATGCTTCTGCTTAGATTCTCTAATGCTCTCAAAGACACATTCCTTATGAATGTCACCTTATATTCCCACTTTGTGTCCTAGAGCTGAGTGGCCCCGAGATGCAAACATCCCCACCTACATCCCCAAATTCCGCAACGGCTGGGAGCCACCCACAGAAATCTTCCGTGGAGCTCCCTGGGAAATAGACATTGGACACTTGCAAGAAGAGGTTAGTCCTGTGTCCCTGGGGATCCTCTCTTCCTCTCCCTCCCCCTTTTCCAAAGAGATGGAGCTGCAGGGGGTGTGGTGGTGTGCAACAAATAATTGGCTCAAAACTCAGCTGGTTCTGGTCGCTCCAGTTAAATAGAGATAGCAAATGAGGCTGGAAAAGGGTAGCAATAGTCAGCCTCTTCTGGTTCAAGGCAACAGCACCCTACAATGTCACTGAGATCCAAGAACAGCTTCAGGCTTCCTTGAAGAACATCTTGACCAAAAGCTGCCAGGCCATGACTCATTTCCCACTATCCCTCTCCTTTTCTCGGATCAGCTTTCCCCTTTCCTGGTAACACTGACTCCATGTCTGCCTTTCCAGCTCTCCTCAGCCAATGGGTATCCTTACCGGAATTCCTCACTCAAGCGTGGCCAGACAGCTGAGCAGACACAGGCTGGGGATGCCTTCAAACAGAATGTCACTCCACATGGAAATAGGTAATGGATCTGCACCCCGGAGCTTCAGCTCCTACCTTGGAACCTCATGAACACACACAGACACATATGGTGCCACTGAAAGTTTGGGCATCCTGGAGATAACTCCCTGCCACTATTAATAACCACCAAGAGAAGATCAACCAAGGGATTATTCCTGTGAGCACTGTCTGCTGTTTAATCCCAAGCAGCTCTGCAAGGAAAGGAATCCCAGGTGTTTCCCACCACAGGAGGCAAAAATATTGACTGACTTCATCAGTCCATCCATAGGTCTTGTTATAGTCCATCCATAGGTCTTGTTCCCCCACCAAAAGGCTCAGGTGCCAAAGATGTTGCACTGCGCTTTGGCTCTCCATATGTGCAGAAATGTTGGAATCATGGAATTACAGAATGGATTGGGTAGGACAGGACCTTGAAGATTACCCAGTTCCAACCCCCTGCCATGGCCAGGGACACCTTCTGCTATCCCAGGTTGCTCCAGGCTCTGTCCAACCAGGCCTTGAAGACTTCCTGGGATGGGGCAGCCATAGCTTCTTTGGGCAAACTGTGCCATGGCCTCTCTACCCTCACAGGAAAGAATTTCTTCCCAATATCCCATCGAAACCCACCCTCTGGCAGTGGGAAGCCATTCTCCCTTGTCCTGTCACTCCAGGCTCTTCCTCAAAGTCCCTCTCCAGCTCTCTTGGAGCCCCTTTAGGCAGTGGAAAGGGCTCTAAGGGCTCCCTTGGAGCTTCCTCTTCTCCAGGTTGAACATTCCCAGCTCTCCCAGCCCTTGGAGCACTTCCTGGCCCTTCCTGGCCTCCTCTGGACACCCTTGAGGATCTCTCCATTCATCCCAAAGACACCAAGCTTACACAGACAGAAGCTGCCTACAGGGGGAATCTGCCCCGAGGGAAGGGCACACACAAACCCTGCCCTGTTAGAAACACAGGGTCAGGGAAGAGCAGTCCAAGCCCCCAGTGCTGCTGGAAAACCTTTCAGCTGAGAAAGGAGCTTTGTTTCACTGGAGACAGCAGCTCCCACTTGGCTTTAGACACAACCAAAGGCACACTCACTGATTAGAGACTGAATAAAATAGTGTATTCCAGTCCTGCCCACTTCTCCCCCAGGGAACTGACAGGGTACCAGATTCAGACAACTCTTCTTAATGAGACAGAATTCAAAAAAGTGGAGAAAACCCCCTCTCCTTTCTTCAGAAGTCTTGGAAAGTTCACTTCCAAACTCAGAACCAACCTTCTGCCTCAGGATTTTTCCCAAGGGAAAGATGGCTCTTCCCCCTTTTAACAGTCTCAATGCTCATTTTTCATCATCAGTCACTCCGTGGTACAAAACCTTCAAAAAAGCACTTTTAGTTCTGAATTCAGAGGCTCCATCTGCTTCCTTGTTTGAGCTCACACCTTGGAAATTGTCACATCTCCAAGTGCCACAAAATTCTTCTCGAATTGCAGGAGTCCTCTGCCATGATTTCACACATCACTTTGCAGGGATTTGAGTCAAGTTTTCAGCTGACCATCCACTTTTCTGTCACCAGCTCTAGTCTGGAAAAAAAGCCCTCCAGCCAGACTGTTTTTCCATGGTTTTCTGTTCTAATCCAAAAGATTTATAAGCTTTACTACAAGAGTTCAAATCCACACCTTAAATCCAATTACATCACCAAAACAACTTATTTTTCTCATTCACTGTATCACTGGTCCTAGTAGAAATGGGGAAATGATCCAATGTGGAACAGGAAAAGAATGAGGGTAATTTCTTTTCTCCAATTCCGATTTTCTTGGCTGTGTAATTCAATGGGCCTTCACTAAAACTCCAGTTTTTCTCTCCTGCAGGAATTTTGAGGCCCAGGGAGTGGCTGTGCCCAGGAGATTTGCCAAAATCCGCTACGATTTCACCGCACGAAACGCCAACGAGCTCTCAGTGCTGAAGGATGAAATCCTAGAGGTACGTGACCACTCCTGGGAAAAGGTGTGTCCCTCCCCTTCCCAGGGACAGGAGAGAGCTCAGGATACCAGCAAGCACCAACTCTGTTTTCCCTGGTGGTGTCTGAGCAGTGACACAGAGCTCTGCTCAAATCCAAAGCTGGAACAGGCTGCCTGTGCTGAGCTGTGTCACCTCCTCAGCTCAAACACATCGGTCCCATCTTAGCCAGAGTGAGGAGGGAGGACAACAACTCCCTGGAGTGCCCTGCTGGGTCCTGTGTTCCTTATTACCACTTCCCCTTCCACAAGGAATTGTTTTCACTGAAAAACACCTATCTCATAAACTTTCTCTTCCTGCAGCTGGAGAATGTGGGACATGACTTAGGCTAACACTGATCTGTGACCTGGGGAAAAGGTTTCTGTGCAAAATGTAGCTTTTTACTTATTTATTTTAATACAAAAAGACAGCAGAAACTCAGTCATTGGAAGAGGAAGATCTGGTGAAATAAGGTCATTATGTATGAGTTCTTCAGCACCCAGAAGTGCTCTCCTATTCATCCATATGATAAACTCTGATGCCTTCCAGGAAAAGTTTCAATCCTAGATTACATCTCAGAGAAGCAGATCTAATCAGAGCTCCCGGCCTCAGTGATGTCCTTCTGGCAACTTCACCTTTTAGGTGGTCCATCCCCACTATATCCTGGTTGTCTATGCCTGAAATCCCATGCTCCCACTAGCAGATTTATTTTTGTCCCTCTCTCAGGTGTTGGAAGATAATAAGCAATGGTGGAAGTTGCTCAACCGGAGTGGGCAGGCCGGTTATGTTCCATACAACATCCTGGATGTGGTGAAACTGGAAGAGCTCGAACAGGTCTGTAGTCAGGTGGTATCTGACTAGTACCAGCTGCAGGGCACAATCTGCCTCTGGGAATAATCTTGTTATTAGACCTTCCTGGATTTCTTAGGATACCATGCACAAGTCAGGATGAACCCTCAGAAGTAGACAAAGTCAGGAGGTTTCTGAGTCTCCTATGATAAAACTCCTATTTTGCCACGATCGCCTTTCCAAGTAAGGCCTGTCCTTCCCATTGGTGCAGCAGCCTCCTGTTCTCCATATTTTTCCATATTAAGATTTTTGCTGGTGGTTAAAGATGGACACTTCCCTCACCCAGTTTAGTCCAGTAGCAGGAACATGTCACTCAAGTGGAGGCAGATGGAAATGCCATCTAAGTGAAAATTAAGTGAATACTGCAATTTGCACTACAGAAATGTGGAGCTGGGGTGTTCAAAACACCCTAGGGAAACAGGAAATTGTTTCCTAAAAAGCCTAAGGGGGCCCAGCAGTCTTCTGGATAAATCCTTGCTATTTAAATAGAAATATCAAAAACTTCCCAGACTGCTCCAGGCCCTTGGTAGTGGTCACGCTTCACATCCCAGCTATGGAGCAGTGAGGCTTTGCTTTCCTATGGGATTGAACATGTTTGGCATGTCTAGGAATTCCCTTGTGCAAACTTCAGACTTTGCTTTGGGTTCTTCATTCCCAGAAATTAACTTCTTCCATGCTCCACCTGAGGTCTCACCAGCCCTACATCAACACAAGGATAACCAACATGGCAGTTTGTCCCTCCATGGGTGCGAGGCAGAAAGTTTAAGGAAATGAAAAATAGTGAAAAAAAATTCTTTTTTTTTTTTTTTCTTTCTAACCAGTCTAACCAGAGGTACAAAGGAGACCTGAGCCCCAGGGGCTATGGCCCATCCAGTCCAACTCACAAGCTACCTGCCAGCTACGCAGGGGATAAGTGGGGCAGTGAGATGTTATCACGCAACTCTCCACAGGATGCCAAAGAACGTATGTGTGTGTCCCACTCTGTGTCCCACGCTGGGGTGCCCTGGGTTTGGGTGCTCTGGGGACCATACCTACCAAAGAGGCTCCCCTGCACCTTTCAGTGATCAGAAATAGAACAGCACCGGGTCTGGAGGCCACTCTGGGTTGGACAAGAGCCAAGAGAGCAGCCCTGGAGCTTGTGACACCTCCCAGGCTCTCGGGCAGCCCTGGACAAGCAGGGCAAGAAGTGATCACCCCATTCCTCCTTCCTCCAGCTTAACCTTCCTCCTCCTCCCAAGGAGAGAGTTTCCTTTCTCTTCCAAAACAATCTAAGTGTGTCTAAGGAACAGCTCAGGTCAATCTGTTTCTCTCCCTTCCTTTTGCTCATATCCTCCCACACATGCAGCGCCTGCCTCGCTGGCTCCTTTATGTGGTTCCACAGAATTCCCAGCCAAACAGGAGATCCACATTCCTCCCTCACCCTGCACATGTTGCAGCGGTCACAGAGCAGGAGAGAGACCGGGGCCCTGCTCACCTCACCCCTTATCCCACCCTGTTCACTCCTGGAAGCAGGAGCCCTTCTGGGACAATGGAAAGCCACACAATAAAGGACATAAATCTGTTCATAACACTGAGTTATTCTCCACAGTCCTCAGGAGCTTCATGGGGAAAGTGACACTGGCTGAAGTGTCACTGGAGTTTTCATAGAATCACAGGATGGCCTGGGCTGGAAGGGACCTTCAAGTTCATCTCATCATGAGTGTGTTGTTCACTCCAGTTTGTGCTTCCTGCCACTTCTGTTCCACTGTGGAGCAAAACCTGGAGCTCTGAGATCAGCAAATTACTGACTAGAAGTAGCAGAGAAGACTGAAAAGGTCTCAATCCCAAATCTCCAACTGTAGAATCTCACTGATCTGTCCTTCCACATCAGCCAACAGCCAAGGGGTGATGGGAGGAAAATAAATGGCAACACAGGGGCACAGGAAAATGGGAACCACTTTTCTGGGCTGAATTTAAATAAAAATGCTGAGCCACATCCCCATTTCCCTTACAATTTCCCCACAAACACATTTAATGGGATTTTTGACTGAAGAGTTGATTTCATTCCTACCTCTTTCTACAGAACTTATTCACCAAATGGATGAGCTGAACGATGAGCTGCTAAAGAAGATCACAAACAATAAAATTCAGCCTCCCCACAGGAATTTCAAAGTGGAAAAGCCTCAGCAAGTTTTTGTGCCCCTCACCTTTGAATCCAGCACTGAAGAAGTCAAAGCCTGGCTGGAGGCCAAGTCATTCAGCAAAGAGTAAGATTTGCTCTACTGCCACACAAAATGCTCATCCTTCCCTGGAGAAGGAGTGGGGGAGGCTGCTGGCACCATCTCACCTGGGACAGGTCACTGGCATTTACTTACAGAGCCTGCGTCACAAATTAGATTTCAACCCTATTCAACCCAGGCTCTATACCAGGATGTTCAGAGCCCAAACTCACTCCCTTTCTCTCTTACAAACATTTTCTTGGAGAAAAATAATTAAGGAACTAAATCCATGGCCTGAAATGTCACTGGAATCACAGCTGCCACCCTGGCACAGCCCCAGGGCCCTCTAACACTGTCCCAGTGCAGCTCCCATCCTCCAACCTCCCATTCCTCACCTCTGGCATGAGGCCACCTGCAGCACAAGCATCATCTCCCCACTTTGTGTCTCCCCAGGACTGTGGAACACCTGGGCATCCTCACTGGAGCTCAGCTCTTCTCCCTCAACAGAGAGGAGCTGAAGAAGGTGTGTGGTGATGAGGGAAACAGAGTGTACAGCAAGATCACGGTGGAGAAAAACCAGCTGGAGGTAAGTGTTTTTCTGGATAATTCCTGCTGGAATGGGGGGCTGTACTAGCAATGTCAGATCATTAAACAGGCATTTTAAGAAATACAGTTGAAAAAAAAAAAAAATAAACAAAACCCAATGCAACCAAAACCCACACCAGCAATAAAAGACACCTAAAAATTCTGAAGTGTCTTTTAAGCAAAAGGCCCCAAATCCATAAGATTCCCCTGCTGCCACCAATTAATCTGCTTTTTACTGATATCACCTATCCCGTTGAAACCAGCTCTACTCCTACAGCATTCATCAAATACTGTAATTTAACTACAGCTTGAAGTTCAAATCCAAACTTCCTGTTTCGTTTCCATTCCAGAAAAGCAGAGGAGAGTCAGAGCTCCAAGAAATCATGAAGCGCCGCCAGGAAAGGATTGATTCTGCTAATTAAAGTCTCCCTGCTTTGTTTCAGCTCTTAGCCCTAAGTAGTGCAGAAAAAAAGGGAATGAAAGCAATGATTCCTGGCCCAGGCCGGAGGCAGCAGAGCCCCCTTGGGGTCCAGCTGCCATCAGAGTGACAATTCCTTGAACACTGTTGGGAAGGGTTGACAATAAGACCATGTCCCATTGGGAAAGGTGTTTTAATTTTGCATGAAGTATTTTTTTTATAACTATATATTTTATACTGACATTTTCTGTGCATGCGACCAGAGCAGGATTCACCTGGGGCTGGATGTACGACAGGGGCTGGATTCAAGCAAACAAAGACCCCCAGAGCTTTTCTCCAAGGGCTGTCCCAGCTCCCACTCCCGAGCTGGCAGAGCAGGCGTGGCACACAGCACAGGAGAGGGCTGGAGCCTGCACCACGGGAATAAGGCTTTGGAACCCTGCAGTGGTGTGGGTTTAAGGAAAGGACATTAAAGCTCATCCTGTTCCACCTCCTGTCATGGGCAGGGATGCTTTCCACAAGCCCAAGTTGTTCAAATCCTGTCCAGCCTGGCCTTGGACACTTCCAGGGATGGGGAGTCAAAACCTCTCTGGGCAACCTAAGGCAGCCCCATTTGCATTTCCATTTCCATTTCCTCCTCAGTGCAGGTGTCACCTGCAGCCCATGAGCACAGGCCCAGTGACAACTCCCTGTCCTCCTCCTGTCCCCCTGTGTCCCCTCATTGGACAAGGCTGGAATGGCAACACACATTCCCAGTCTGGCTGCTTCCTTAAATCCACAGACCAGTTAGTGCTGTCTCTGAACAGCTGAAATGAGCTCCCAGTGCTTAGAAATGAGCAGGAGTGACAAACAAAGGGATCCAAATGTGGAAATAGGTGAGTGCCACCTGCCCACTGCTGCTGATGCACAGGCCAGGGCTCAGGGCAGCTGTGCAGCCCTTCCCTGGGGCACTGATCCTGCACTGGAATGTTATGGTGTTGCCAAACCCAGCCTCAAACAAGGAGAAGATAAGCCCTGACCATTTTCTCCTGACCCAGGCACACCCACAGCCCTTCCCAGGGTGTTGGCACTTGTCCCCACTTGCATGTTTTCACTGCAAAAAGTCAGCTGAAATGATTCCCAAATAGCTGAAACCCCAAAACACACTGGGAAAGGCAGGTTTAACTCCAAATAAATGGGCACAAGGAAAAAATAAATCTAATTTAGCACAGAATGTTGCTCTTAACTTCCTGCTTTCCTTCATAAAGTTATGTGCATTTGTATATAACAATCTGCAAATAGGGGTGAGGAAAACCTCTCTCCCTAGAGGCAGGATTAGCAATTATGCTTCCAAAATTTACTCACAATTTCAAAACTCAAGCAAGCAGCGTAGTTCCTGTCCACAGCAAGTTTGGCACATTGCATCTCTATCTCTATTTAACTGACAGACCAACCTGATTGCAAAGCAGTTCCAGAAGCAAACACAGCTCCAGAGCTGCCCACAGCCCAGGGACAGTTGGGTTTTCTCTCTCAGCATGTGCTGAGCCTTGGCCCAAATTTGTACCTGTCCTTGCACAATTAATGGGAAAAGCTTTAAAACAGCATCTGGGGAGCTCATGTCTAAATCTGAGAACACCAGTGCACCATCACTAAGGATGAAGTTTTGGCTTCATCCTTAAGTGTCTCCAATGGATAATCTATTTTCTTCATTTGAAAGAGGACACTGCTGGCACCAGCAGAATTAGGGTGCAGGCAGGGGAGGATACTGGGTTTAGTCACAGCCCTGCTGGGATCTGAGAAGGGCACTCACCTTGTCAGGGAGGGATGAAGAGGACAATCCTCCTGAGAAGCCCTGGCTCTGGGTTAGGGTGGAGAAGGGAAGCCGGATGGCAAGCACAGGAGGTGATAAAGTTTCTAAAATGAAAATAAGAACAAATGTTGAGCTAGGAAACATACCACCTTCTAGTCCTGGGGTGTAGTGGAAAGAAAATCACAGGGAGTTACAGTTATCTGGGATTTTAACGGGAGTGTGCACGACAGCTCTGTAAAGCTGGGAGCCACAGGAGCACTTCCTAAAACAAGTATCTCAGCAGACCTTATTGCAGAGGTCACTTTTACAAATTTCCATGTGACTGAGCTGTGCATCTGTTCTCTTTGTACTGCCTGCAGACACTACTATAAAGTACTGTACATTAATGTAACTGAGCAAAGGAGACAATGATATAACCATGCACTGTACAAGAGTTATTAAAATAGTTAAGTTATACTTATAAAACCATCTTTGTCGCTTTCATAATGGTTTATTTCTGAGTCTCAGAAACTCAGGAAAATATCTGAAACCACACATTTCCTTTTGTGTTTGGGGACTGACATTCAACAGGAAGGGTGTTATGGCCTGGATAGCTGTGTTTTAAAAACAGAGGCAAAGCCTAAGAAGGCTGTAGAAAAGTACATTTGTGCCTGTCTGGACGGGGAACTGTAGCAGTCATCCTAAGTGGAACAATATAGAAACAGAGAACAGCATAAACCCCTGACTCAAGGCCTGTTACACGGATTCTCCAACAATTCCGGCCCAGAGCCATCCTCAGTTTCAGGAGGCAAAAGTTTGTTTTCTCTTTTTCCTAACAATTAAGTTACTCAGTTGAAATAACTAGTAATGCCTTTTGTAGATGATATGGGGAGTTCAATTTCCAAGTGGGATACACTACCAAGATTACCTCCTCTACAGTCCAAAGAAAGTTCAGGCAAACCAAGAGCCCAAAACACCTGCCCTGCTAGGTCGGGGGCTCTCTCAGCGGCTGGAGCTGTAGCCGATAAGCCATTTCGAACTCTGGGGCAGGGGACGGAGCACCACGGCCCAGAGCGCTGAGCTCCTGCAGCGGGGCAGCACCGACGCGGCTCCGACCCTTCCCTCACAGCCACCCCCCCTCAGGGCCCGCCCGCCGCCATCTTGCACGGCCATGAGGGACGGGTGGCTTGGGGGCGGGACCGGGCGGACGCCGTGCCGGTTCTGGGGAAGACCCTCGGGGGGTTCTAGGGACCGGAGATCCCGGGGCCGGGAGACCCCCGGACACACTCTGCTGCGGACAATGGCGGCGTCAGGGTCGCCAAGGCGACCACCCGTCCCCCCCCACCAGGGCCATGAACCAGCCAATCAGAATCGTTCTCCCTCCCGCTGCCCCGGCCTTGTCCGTCTTGTGTCCGCGCTCCTGATTGGCCGCTGCCACCCAGCCGGGCTGCGATTGGCGGCGGGCGGCGGGAGCGCGCGGGCCACGGGTGCGCGCGCAGGCCGGTCCCCTCCGGGCACGCACCGTCCCTTATAGGATCGCGAGCTCAAGAAGCTCGGTAGGCCTATGGAAGGAAGCAACCACTGCCAGTTGATACAAAGGGGGTCCCTACAGAATGACTGTGCCACCAAATGCTGAAGTGACATTGCAGAAGGTGGCCAACCAACCGAGATGTGAGATGCATGCATGCTATGCTCAGAAGTGCTCGAGAACAGCTATGCCAAAAAGCAGACAAAATTGAGACTGTGACAATCACACCAGATCTAAAGGTGGGCTTTTTAAGCAAAAATATCCACAGTGACATCAAGGCTCGAAGGCTGACGACACAAAGCTCACAAGAACATGGAGACAGGTTGGAACTGCCCTGCCCAGCAAAGGCTCAGGTGGTGCTGAGGAGAAACCCCTCGCTTTACTTCCAAGGTGCCCATCCCACTACAGCCCTCTCCTCTAAGCTAACTTCAAACAGCCTCCTGTGATTCCAAAGGTTTTTCCCTTCTCCCAACCACCTGTCCCAACACTTAGCTCTCTGAAGACAAGGGGACAAAATCCATCCTCGTCAGAAAAGAACGTGTCAGCGCCGTGGATGTTGATACATTTCCTGTAATCTGCTTTGTCAGCTGCAGAAGATAGATAACATGGAGAAAATCCAGAGTGTGATGACACCTGTCAGAAGAGAACCCTTCTACAGTGCCCCTCTCCCTCATAACTGCCAAGGTTCATTGCTCGCCTGCCATTTCCAAACTTTGGCTCTGCACCTGTTTGTGGTAGCTAAGACAACAAAGCAGAAAATGTGACTATCACCTTTGATAAGAGCAATCCCTAGGCTCCTTCAGATGACTGCCCCTGTCTCACCTCAAATCTTCATCCAACTCTGGATGGTACCTGCAAAATGAAAAGGTGCATGCTTAGAGCACTGCCACGTATGGCTACCACACCTAAACACCACCTACCCACTCGCCTCTATTCCCTGGCGTGCCTAGAGCAGTGGCAGCATTTGCAAAGAAACAAAGCAAAAAAACATGCCGAGATACTGTAAAACCACAACCTCCCTGCTCCAATGAAATATGCCACATCCATACCTTAAGTCTGCACCCACCTTACCTCTGGCATCCAGGGCCAGGACATCTTCCAAGTGGACCACCTGAAATGCACAAACAACAGTAGATGCTTAGAGCTGCACCAGAAATTGACACCCAAGCAGTAAAAACTCATTCTGTCCACCAGCCACTACTCACCTTGCTCCATTGACCTTTATTGCTGATACCCCACATCACTTCCTAAAAATAGAGGACAATGCTGTAACATAGTCACCATTTACACTTCCCCTGCAAAGACAAACAGTGACTGACCTTTCCATGGGAACCCCCTCACCTGGTATGGGGCACTCTGCCACAAATTTAATCCATCTGCATCTGAAAGAAAGTTATGACAAAAGTCAAAGTGCTGCATGATAACTTAACAGCTCCAGACATCTTGTGTCAGTCTAGGAATATCATCTAGAGTCCAACCATGCCCTGCATTACAAATTTCAGGTCCCTGGCTTCAACTCTCCCACAGATCACACACATAAGGCTGTTGACCAGGAGGTGTGGCATGACTCAAAACCTTGGGCTTGACTAGCTAAGTTAACAGTACAGGTTTAGTTCCCTTACACCTACACACCGGACTATGCAGCAGGGCAGAGCAGCTCTGGGCCAAACACACACCAGCATCCATTACACAGGAGATGACAAACGAAGGGATACAATAAGGAGAGAAAATTCTTGGCAGGAAGAATGAACACAAGGACGGAGAACACGGAACAAGATGACCTAGGTGAGACCAATGGTGAGCTGATGAGGCTCGAAAAACCTAAGTGGAATAAGACGTTAACAGAATAAATCATTCCAAGAACCACCCGGCAAAACTGCAATAATGGATGACCGAGATATGTTTTTGGACTCCTCACCTATCTTCCCATTCTTACAATTCTAATCTGCTGTAATGTATCGCTGCAGTGCACAGAACAGTCCATAAAGAATCTGACTCAACACTTGCTAAGAGAATCAATTCTTGATAGTGTTACCAAACATGTTAGTCAAGGTTTTATGGCATCGGGCATGCTAAGGAACACGGAGATCAGAGCACTGCTATAAGATGACGCCAGCCTTTCTGTAGAATCCCCTCCAAGGGGTAAGGGAGAAGACATGTGACACAAGAGCCCAAAAAGCACAGAATGCACAATAGGACAAGAACACAACATGCAATTCACCCAGACTGCGTTGGCCCTGCGTGCACCTTGCATCATGATCAAAAGTGACACTCCCTTTACGTTGCCTAAAGGCCCTTTCTCAGCAAATTCACCATCTCCAACACTAATCAAAAAATCCCGCCTGACTAGTCTGACTCAGCTTTTCATCCCTCTATGGTTGGTAGTCCTCGATTATCTCTTGGTGACAGTGCAAGAAAAAAATGAGGAGGGAGAACCACCTCAGCAGGGCTGTCCCACCCTCGTGGGCAGCTGAATCACTGAACATGATCTTTCATCATGTTTCCCACGCCACTGGGAAAACACTGCAAGCCTGTGAGTCTAAACTACTTTTAGGTCAGCACAAAGGGCTCTGGCAAGGACATTCTCGCATTCTCTGGTAATCCTGAAACTGTTGTTCAATGCAATAAAGAAACAAGGAATAAGTGGTTGACACACAGGACTTCAAGGTGCTCCAGGCAGATTCCCTGAACTGGTAGATGGTCCTGGCCTGGCTTTGGCTCCTCACGCTGCACACTGCATTTTCCTGGAGCAATACCCGGCAGAGGTGGCCAGGGAGACAAGGCAAGGCTGGTCCCCTGGCGCCCTATGGGGAACCCCCAGCCACTGCCAGTTAGGCATCTTGACCCTGGCAGTGCCTGCAGCCCCACCCCAATTCCTGTCACTTGTTGGGTGTCTCCTATGTTGCAATTTGTGGGACAGGACTGCCCTGTCAGCAGGTTGGAGCCCGATGGTCCCACGGCATGACCTGACACGGTCCTGAGCATGCGGGCAGGGCACAGCAGTCATGGCACCCGGTCCTGCAGCAAGCTTCTTGTGCTTCAAGGCTTCTGGTTTTTTGGCATAGATTCACTGGAATTAACCTCATAACAATCATTTGGCAGACCTTAACAATAACCGCAGGTGAATTCAGGCATTACCTGTTGTGTGATCTGTCAGTTTAGCTGGGTCCTGGAGGGAAAAACTGCTTAACGGTGTGATCACACCCACATATAATCCTGTCAGGATAAGGGTAGCAGACAAGGTGTCGTTGATGAAAATTACAGACATTATTTACTTTAATTAATAACAATGAATCACTTCCCGAGCATAAAGAGTGATCAATGTTACTGACGCCCAAACACAGTCAGGGAAAATCTCCATCTCTGCCCAGAGTCAGTGAACCTCGGGGCGTACTGCCTCATAGGGGCTCTAACAGACTGTCCCCACGTCGAGACACAGGGAGGGCCCTGACTGACATCGACACGTCCATATAGGTTGTGTTTTGTTTTCTTTTTTCGACCATTTCTGTTTTCATATCTTCCACGCGTAGGAAGAGTCCCCTGCTAGTCTTCCCGTCGGCGGGGGGGGGCGGGGGTGGGGTA
>CM031861.1:270537-413190 GCA_018697195.1 Certhia americana | reverse complement strand
GAACACAAGGCCTACAAGAATCGTGACTTGCAACACTTCTAAAGAGAGGCATTCTGATGTGTACCAAAACATGTGAGTCAAAGGTTGGATGATCGGGGCCAGGCTAAGGAAACGGAATCAGAGATGCTAAGGATGACGCCAGGCCTTTCTGAGAATCCCCTCCAGGGGTAAGGGAGGAAGACATGTGACAACAAGATGCCCAAAAGCACAGCGTGAAATGCACCATAGACAAGTAATCACAACCTGCGACCCAAGCAACTGGGCTTGGCCCTGTGCACCTTGGGCTCAATTATCAAAAGTTGAGACACTCCCCTTTACGTGGCCTAGAGGCCCTTTCTCAGGCGTTCCCAATCTCCCAACACTAAATTCAAAAATCCCTCCTGACTAGTCCTGACTCAGCTTTCATCCCTTCTATGGGTTGTAGTCCTCGACTTATCTCTTGGACAGTTCAGATTAGAGAGGAGAACACACCTCAGCAAGTGCTGTCCCAGCCCTCGTGGGCAGCTGCATCATGAACTAGGTATCTTTTCTCATCATTTTCCCGCTGCCACTAGGAAAACACGCAAGCCTGTAGTCTAAAACCTCGCTTTTGATGGTCAGCAATAAAGGGCTCTGGACAGGGACAATTCCTCTGAATTCCTCTGGTAGATTCCTGAAATCGTTTTCCAATGCATAATACACAAAGGAGATAGTGGTGAGCACCACAGGACTTCAAGGTGCTCCATGCAGATTCCCTGGACCTGGTAGGAAATGGTTCCTGAGCATGGCTTTGGGCTCCTCCCAGACTGCACACTGCATTTTCTGGGCAGATACCCTGTCAGAGGTGGCCAGGGAGAAGGAAAGGGGCCCTGTAGCCCCTATGGGAACACCCAGCCCCCACTGCCAGTTAGACAGTGACCCTGGTCAGTGGCCTGCAGCCCCACCCCAATTCCTGTCACTTGTTGGGTATGCTCCTAATGTGGCAATTTTGTGGACAGGGACTGCCCTGGCAGCCAGTTGGCCCGATGGTCCACAGGCACACCTGAACAGGTCCTGAGCATGCTGGCAGGGGCACAGCATGGCCACCAGGTCCTGCAGCACAGCTTCTTGTGCTTCAAGGCTTCTGGTTTTTGGCATAGATTCACTGGAATTCAACCTCATAAAAATCATTTGGCAAGACTTAACAATAACCCAGGAATTCAGGGCATTACCTGTGTGTGATCTGTCAGTTTAGCTGGGGTCTGGGAGAGAAAAACTGCTTAAAGGTGTGATCACACCCATATATAATCCTGTCAGGATTAAGGGTAGCAGACAAGGTGCGTTGATGAAAATTACAGAAATTATTTACTTTAATTAATAACAATGAATCACTCCCGAGCATAAGAGTGATCAATGTTACTGACCCAAAACAGCCAAGGGAAAATCTCCATCTCTGCCCAGAGCAGTGACCTCGGGGCGTATCTGCCTCAGAGGGGCTCTACAGACTGTTCCCCACTTCGGAGACACAGGGCCCTTGACTGACATCGACACGTCCAGAAGAGGTTGTTTTGTGTTCTTTTTTCGACCATTTTCTGTTTTCATATCTTCCCCGGGCCGAGGGGATGAAAAATCTCCGGGACCAGCAGCCGCTCCTGCCGCTTACCGCGGGGAACCATCCGGTTCGGGGCTCAGGTTGGGCGGGGGCGCGGAGCCCCCTCAGAGCCGCGCCCGCTCAGGGGGCCTCTCCCCTCAGCGACAGCGGCTGCCCCGCTACTGCCTGCCCCAGGCGCCTCTGACCCAACGCCCGAGTCCCCACCGGGACGTCCCCACCGTGAAGAGCAGCGGGATATCGCGCGGTAAGCCTGGGGTCGCGATCGTGATCCTGGCCGGATTCAGGCAGCCACGGGGACTGATTTCTGGGGATACGGTTCTTTCGCGGCGCCGTTTTTTAGTCATACCCAAGGCGCATGCGTGATATGTTGCCATATTGGAAAGGGCACAATGAGCCCAAGCCGCCATTTTATGTGTGGTCATGTAGGTTCCGCCCAAACTCCGTCTTCTTGCGTCCGGGCAGAAGCCAGTTCTGTTAAGCCCGCCATCTTTGATATGGTATCACGTGGCTTCAACCCAAGGCCGCCATCTTGCGTTCTGGCAGGCGTCACTTCTGTGCGAGGGCCGCCATCTTAGGTATGGTATCACGTGGTTCTGCCCTGACCCGCCATCTTGTGTGCTGGCAGCAGCCGTGTCCGAGCGGTACCGCCACCTCCGGCCCGGGCCGCCCTCCTGGGCGGTGACAACTTCGCTTTGCGGCCACCTCCGCCCCCTTGGGAGCGGCGTTTGTCGCTGTCCATCATACACACGCCAGCACGCACACTCACAACCCCGCACAGCTCGACCGAGTCCCGTCCGGCATCGCGCCGCCCGCTGCCCCGATCCGGGGTCTGTCATGAATTTCTTGCCCATATGACACAGAAACAACAGCCCAGGAACACCATGGTCGGAGTTCGTCTCTTCTGTGCATACGGAAGCTTCGTTAGTCACAGGCATCACAGAGGCCTTCAGCGTCTGTGAGTTAAAGGCAGTTGTGAAAAAAGAAAAAATGCTTTTTGCTCAGTCTGTTTTCTTTATGACAAATATCTGTTATTGAGCAGCTAATCTATGTTCCGGGCAGGATATTCCTGTCCAAATCCATGGCAATTTTTTTTTTTTTTTTTTTAGCTGCCTCATACGTCAGTGTTTGCAGAATGTAGAATGGAACAAGGGAGCAAGACATCTGTACTCTTGAGACCCTGGATTTTAAGAAGATCTCAACTTTGAGAGGGGCGAAGCGGCAGTCCCATCTCATTGCAGTTCCCCGCAGGGACACGAGGGGGTGCTGCAGGACAGGGTCGCAGCGTGTGGCTCTCTCCCCTCTAAGAGCACCGATCTCCCGGCGCGATCCTGCTCCGCCACTGGAAGCAGTGATGACATACTCATCAAAGCCTGGACTGTTCCAGGGTGGGAAGGGACACCTTAAAGCCCACCCTATTCCACCCCGTGCCATGAAACAGCGACGCCTTCCACTTTTCCAGGCTGCTCCAAGCAAGCCCCATCCAACCAGGCTTGGACATTTCCAGTCACCCCACGCTCCTGCAAATTACTACAGCCTGTCAGACTAATTAAGTTTTTTTTAGAATGCTGTAGGAGAGAAGGTAATCGACGAGGCTGAGCATCGCATTAACGCAGTCATTTACTTCTAGGAGACACTTCTGGGAGTGTCAAACTGTATTTTCAGTGAGGGTTTTCTGTGACACCAAAGCAGAGCTCATCGCCAGTTGTACGAAGCGAGCGCCTCGGGAAAAATAGTAGAGTTAATTTAAGACAGAGAAATATCGTGGAAAATCAGCGAGTGCCAGCAGTTAGCAGAGGGAAAGGGCGGGTGTGTGCGTTGCAGATGAGATTAACTGCAAGAGTATTATTTATAAAATTATTTATTTTTCCCCTCCGGCTACCGCGGTGAGACAGAAACTACATTTCCCGTGATGCCCCGGGTGACGCAAAACGGATCCAATCACGTGGGGTGGGGCGGGGCCAATGGGGAGGCGGGAGAGGCTTGACTACTAAGGCAGCGAGAGTACTTTGGCCTTTCGCTGGAGGGAAGGTGTTGTGTTGGTCCGGGAGGTTCGCACAGCTATATGGGAGCTATATACGGTACGTCTGGGCGGGTCCGGGAAGAGTTCGCGGACCCTGCGGGGCTCGGGGCTAAGGCGGCCTGAGGAGCTGTGGGGTCCGTAAGGGGCTAGCGGGTCCGTGAGGCGGTGAGGACTGAGGCGCTGTGGGGTTAGAGGTGTGCAGGGCTGAAGGTTGTGGGGTCTGTGAGCGGTGTGCTCCTGCGGGGTGAAGGGTAGGGGCTGTGGAGACTGTCAGGGGTTGTGTGCCGTGAGGGGCCCTCAGGCATCAGTGGAGTCCTTGGAGTTTTGTGAGATGCGCGGAACTGATGGGCGGCGTGCCCGTAGGTACGCTGCGGGAGCCGTGAGGTGTGTAGGGTTTGAGGGGCTGTGGGGTCCTGTCGCATTCCTTGTTGAGGCGGATGGCTCTAAGAATTGAGAGGTGCGTGGACCGAATGCGCGAGATTCGTGAGGGGCGTGCGCTGAGGCTGTGGGGTGCGCGGTGCTGAGGGGCCTCTCGGGAGATCCGTGAGGAGGTCTGTAGTTTTGTGAGGTGTGTTGAGGTCTGTGGGTGTGTGAGGTGCTGTGTGAAGGGGGTGTTTGGTGTGTGTGTGAGGCTGTGAGGGGTGTGTGGTGGGGTGTGTGAGGGGGTGTGTGTTAGGTCTGTGTAGGGTGTGTGTTGAGGGGCTGCGTTGGGTGTGTGTGTGTGCGTGGCTGCGCGGGGTGTGTGTGGGAGGTCCTGCGTGGGGTGTGTGTGTGAGGGGCTGCGTGGGTGTTTGATGTGAGGGCTTGCGCGGGGTGGTTGTGTGTGAAGGTTTCTGCGTGTGGGGTTTGTGTGTGAGGTGTGAGGTGATGCGTGGGGTGTGTGAGTGTCTGCTGGTGGTGTGTGTGAGGGGCTGCTGTGGGGTGTGTGTGTGAGGGTCTGCGTGGGTGTGTGTGAGGGTCTGGCGGTGGTGTCGTGTGAGGGGCTGCCGGTGGTGCTGTGTTAGGGGCTGTGTGGGGTGTGTGTGTGAGGGCTGTGGTGGGGTATGTGTGTGATGGCTGTGTGGGGTTGTGTGAGGTACGGCGGGGCTGTGGGGTGTTGCAGGTGCAGAGGGCTGGAGTGCTGTGTGGGGAGCCGTGAAGGGCCTTTATGCGATAAGGTCTTGTGTCGCTCGTCGGCTGTGGGCGCTTCTGGGACGGTGTTTTGTGTGTTCCGTCCCGGCGCTGGGGCTGCCTCGGCCAGCGCGGGGTGGCTCCGTTTGTCCGGCGTGGGCGGTGTGATCCCGGGGAATGCAGCAGCGGTCTCCTGCCCTCGGTGCCAAGCGGGGAGTGCCCGCCGCTCTCCGCACGCCTCCCCCACGGCAGCGGTCGATTGCTCGGCTGTGCGCCCCGCCCGCTGGAAGCGCTCGTCTAACCGCGGGCAAGGTAGTATAAAAACAGAGGTGTCCCGGCTAAGCCTGGCTGCGGCTCCCGCTGGCCGGGCGCACCCGTAGGCAGTCCCCCGTTATGCGGGTGGGGGGTCTGGGGCAGGAAAAGGGATCATCGCGAGGGAGGGAGCTGTGTTAATCTTAGTGGTCTTTTGCTGCCAACATCCTCCTGCCTGCCGTGTCTTCATTGTCAAGATTATCCTCTTTGTTCAATAGGGGGGGGAAATTAAAACCCCGACGTTTCCTCTAAAAGTTGGGTGTCTAAGCGGTTTGTTTTGACTGCCCAAAATTCGGGGTAAATGGGCTGAGAAAAAGCTGGTTCTGTCGGGTTTCAGGTCGGTACCCAGATGTCGATTCCTTGTTAACGGAAGGATAAAGGAGAAGTGGCATGTCCCATGGAGGGCAGCGCGAGCATGAGCTGTGGCAGCTCCTCAGGCTGAACAGGTGAATTGGAGGCTTGCAGAACAATGACTCAGCCAGGACCGTGGAACTCCTGGCAGGGTAAGGAGGCTCAAAATTGACATGTGGGGAGAGTGGAAGGGTTTTGTGTAAATTGATTACTTCTAAACCCTGAGATAGAGGTCAGATGTCTTGTTGTCACTTGCTGTGGTTTTGTGCTCATTGTAAATAACTGATATTAATCCTAGACTTTGTGACATTGTTTGGGGTGGAGGGACCTTATATAGATCTTTCAGTTTCACCATCCACTACATCAGGTTGCTCCAAGCCCCATCCAGCGCTGCTTTGATACTGCAAGATGGATCAGCCACAAGCTTCTGTGGACAACACTGTGCCTGGGCATCAGCACTCCCAGGGACGAATTTCTTCCCAGTAAAAAATTTCATCCAAAACCGTCCTCCTTTTGGCTTAGGGCCTTCCCTTGTCTTGTCACTGCCATGCCCTTGTGAATGGGTCTCAAGAGTCCCCTGGCCATGTGTCCCTGTTCCAGTTTAGCAAGCTGCCTATTGCTTGGAGAAGGTTGAACAAATTGTGGGTGGAGTTTTAAAATCGAGGAAAAGAAAATTCTTGCAAAGTCAGAGGAATTGGCAGGAGTTCCTGCTGCTGAATCTTGAGGGCAGGAAAGGATGTAGAGGGAAAATGTTGCCGGGAGGGGAGAGGAGGCAGGCATTAGTTTATCTGTGTAAGAAAGAGGTGTAAGGTTGAATTTATTTTGGGACAATATAACTGAAGGAAGATACTTTGTTTGGCTTGTCTTGGTGCAAAGGATCTTTTAACAGCATTCTGAAGTCTATGTTGAGTGCTTTGTGGGAAAAACAAAGAGTGCAGGATCAAAAGGAAATGAAGTGCTGTATCAATGGAGTGTTTTACCTGGCACTAGATGTCAGAAAGTATCTTGCAATGGGCTTAAACTAAACAGCGAGATAGCAAGAGCTGTGCTAGCAGGTGTTGCATGCTGTTCAGGGAAGGGATGGCAGGACATGTTGTGGTGAAGGGAATCATCCTGTGAGATCAGTTTGTTGGTTTCACAGGTGCTCAGCTAAGCCCCTGTAATGCCATGGGCTTTGTATCTGAGAAACAAAGACCAGAAAAAGTCACGAGCTTGATGCCTTGCAAGTAAAATAACAAACTTTTGCAGACCATGTCAGAGTGATAATGTAAAAGCCAAAGCTTTAGTTGAAAGCCTTTTGGTTGCACAGTATGGCACAAACAGTGATCAGAATTTGATCTCACAATTGATACAAATATGTGCAATTAGAACTATACAGGCCAAATATTGTCAAATGAGGAAGTAGCCGTTGGATAGGTTCAAGCTCTCCCTGAACTTCTGCCCTCCTCCTTACCTTTTATTATGGCAGTGGATGTATGTGGTGCAAGTCAATAAAATGTCCTTGGAGAAGTAAAAGTGGTCAAGATATAACAAATTTTAAGGAATGTGTCCAATAATTGTCTGTTTCATTGTGGGAAAGATAGATGGAAAGTACTGTTGAGTTCCACTGAGGCATTTAAACATTCATACAGAACTACAAATACATGAAGAAAATACATAAAAGCTATAAACTTGAGGTATCAAGAGTGTTGTCAACTATTTTCATTTTCTCAATGTTGATGTTTATAAGTGAAGCTTGGAATCACAAGCTTGATGAAGGGAGGAGGCAAGCAGGCTAAATTGAAGCAACTCCAGGAACATTCTTTTCATGAGCAAAAGCAGTTTTGTGACTTTAACAGGGCTGCCCACCTGGCCTCAACGCCCTTTCACGGGGTGGTAGCTCAGAGAGTCCCAGCTCCTGCTTTTTCTCAGAGTGAACTGAAGGAAGACAGTCCAGAATCCAAGAGTGTACCTCTGAATCAGGAGACACTGGTGTGTGAAGGAGCATACACTGAAGCTCTCAGTGTGAAAAAACTGAGGTAATTGATAGTAAAGGACCTTAAGCCCCTTTTCTTGCATGTTTTTCATGGCTGTGGTTTTAGTGTTGCTAAGGAAGGAGTTTTCTGAAAAGACCAGAATATTCTGGAGAGAGCCATTTCTTTAGCTTAGGGTCCACTTTGCCTTGAGCAGATTGAAGAAGTAATAGCAAGCCCACTTGGCTTTTCAGCATTACTGATGTGGGACTTAACTACAAGTTGGGGTTTTTTGCCTATAGCTTACAGAGAAATTAATAAATGTTTGTCTTCATTATCAAACATGAAAAGCAGAACCAGTTCCTTTTATAATCATAGGCTTCTGTACTTATTTTGACTATATAAAATGTGTTTAGCATTTGTAGTTCAGTTCTTGTTCAGAGTAAAGCTGGAGAGAAATAAAACATTTTTTTCATTTTGAAGAAAAAACATCTGTTGTATGGGAGTTTATTAGTCTAGAGCTGAGTTGGATTTGCTTGCTCTTAGGATATAAACATATATACCATGCTGAAGGTGTTTTTTACTTGGTAGGTTCCTTGAAAACCCTGCTGATTATAATCAGGAGGGGATATTTTCCCCCCAACCCTTCACTGCTTTGAAAGCACTGAAATTTTGTAGCAAAGGGATTAATAAATATTCAGGATGTCTTCTTCTATAACAGTCAAATTTGGGGGAAGAGAAGATTAAAAAAATCATCTGTAGACTAAGATTCTGAGCATAATCTATCATCAAAACTGAAATGAAGCTCTGACATGACTTCTGGCTTTCTGCTAGGGATGGGAAAGAATTTCTTCATGTTAATTAAATCTGGCCATGCACAGTATCCTCTCCTAGTCCCTGGGTTGACATTATCTACAGCTTGTATTTTTGGGATGTCTGAGTAGTTGATGGCTTTATTTACAGCCCGATCATGGAAGCAAGCCTGGAAGATACTCGCTCGTCAGGTTCTTCAGTCTCAGGAGGTTCTCTGTCCTCTGTTACACAAATGTCTGCTATTAAATACCTGCAGATCAGTGAGAAACTGGAGCTTGCTCAGAGCTTGCCTGCTGAAGTGGTTACTGATTCTGGAGGTGAAAACGTTACTGGTTAGTACTAACCTGAATTTCACTCCTAACAAATAGCTTGCAGCTGTCACTGAAATGTGGGGGGGTTTCTGTCCTTCCTGTATCCCACTCTGCCTTGTGTCTTTCCCATTACTATGACTTGTAACTGAACTTGTCTCCCTTGTCTGAAAAGGCAGTGAGATGCAGTACAGGATGCTTGTCAGCATCCAAAATGTGTCAATATTAAGGTGACAGAGAAGTTACTTAGGGTAGTAAAACAGGCAGTCTGTAGGAGTAAAGAGGTCAAATTCCAAAATTAAAAATTTGGACTGGTAGCAGTAATAACTTCCGAGATAGCTTTGTTTTGGTTTGTCTTCATTTTTTCTCTGTAATCATGCTGTGTGTCTCCTGATGTGCTGATAAGCTACTGTTTTATAAAGGATGAATATGAATTTGAAGTTTAGTGAATGTTGCATTATTTTGGTTTAAATCTGCATTTTAACTATGCTGTAAACTATTTTGCTGCTTCACTGTATCCTTCTTATTCCTATTGAAGGAAGACAGTACTGGTACTGAAATAGTCGATTTCTTTGCTTATTTTTCTTCTAGTTCAAGGCCCTTGTTTCCCTCTGTTCTAAATATTTAGATTACAGTTAGAACAGAAATGGTCACAAAAAAATTCTGGCCTGTGGAATTAGCTGTGTGTTGGATGATGGTGTTCAAGGTGTTTAACCTGCTTTAACACCTTTGATCTTGGAACAATGGTGCTTTATATTGGAGTTGTGTATTTGAAAATTCAGTGTATCTACTCTGGAGAGTTATGTTCTCATGTGCCTGCAGCCTATTTTATGATGAAGCATGCTTGGGACTTGAAATGTAAATACATTTAGAAGTGATGTCACTGAAACAGCTGGGATATTTTGGATGGATCTTTGTCTTCTTTGTACGTGTTTTGATCACATGTACTAAACTTTAAAGCAAGATGAAAAATCTCTTCAGAAAAAAAGAAGTTGAGATGTTTTAATGGTCCTTTCTTAAACTTTGAATCTTTCCAGTTGCTTTGTTTCTTGATTTCTGCACACTTGCCTTGAACTGCAGCTGTCACCCTGGCTGTAGTAATTCTTAATACTGTGTAAAGAATAAAAATTACTTCAGATGTCTGTCAGTTTATTCCTGCAAAATATGCCAGTAAATTTCCTAGGTTTGTGATGACAAATGCTTGGAATACATTGTAGCCTCCAGCCTACGCTGTTTCCTGGTTCTTTCACAGAATTGCTTCCTGAGCAGTACTTGCTGCAATGCTTTTTAAACAAGTGTGAGCATAACAGTAGATAATCTGAGCATAAGAGTAGATAATCTGGTTCTTACCTGTGTAGTGTGAAAGTTTAAAGTGTTCTCCCTCATTATAGCTGTGGCATTTGGGAGAAGGTGGTAGAGGCCATCTAGTTTCTTGTGTTTTATCTCAAATGAGCAAGCAGAGTAAACTTGAGGCTACCTTGGTTTTTTACAGATCAACTCATCTATTGAATGACCTTCATTCTGTTATGTAGGAAAATAAGTCCAGTCCTACAGTGTCTTCCTGGAGATAAAAGCCATTAAATTTTTAACATTGCAGTGAGCAGTGGAGTTGGAGTCCAACTTTGCTCTCCTTTTCTTATGTAAGACCTCTGCTGTAATCAAAGTACTAAATTTCCCTAAACCCCATAATGTAAAAGCCCCAAAATCACTTGCTCTGGGCATAGATTTTAAAAAGGAGTATTGATTTGCAGAGTGAATTTGAATTCTGCTGTGGCTGAAATAATTCAGAGCCTTGTCTCTTGTGTAAGATACATTTTGCATGATGCTATAGTAGAACCCTTGAGACCTCATGATAAAAGTCTGCAAGGCAGTTTTAAAGAAAAGGGTCACACTGACTTCCCTGAGCTATTAGAAAGAGATAAGTTGACTTGCTAAGAGATGAATACTAAATCAGAACATGGATTGATAGTTTTCAGTATCCAGGTTACTTTTACTGGCAGATATAACCAAGCTGCAGAGTTAACACAATTTCAGCTCATCTCTTCATGTTGTTTGTTTTCTTAGAGGGTGATGTGGCTCAGTTCCTGTGGAGCCCTGAACAGCGTAAAAAGCTTTTAGGTTCTGTGCTATCATCACTGGTTGCTTCTCCAGATTTTCACTTGGAGACTGGAGCTCTGCCTCACATGGAGGTTGAGGAAGATGTTGAGCTGGGTAGGTATTCCAGACTCTGCAGTGCAGAGTTTGTGTTCTAATGGGTCTGAATTATGGTTCATATTCCCTCTTAGTTTTATGTGGTGCAGGTGGGGAATGACTTGGGAACAGCTATTTACTGTGACAGCTTCTGAATGTAAACTTTCAACACAGGAAATGAGACTTACTGTATCAAAATGGAATATTGGAACAATGAAGAATACAAGATGTTTTTTGCCATTCCAACTGGATGCATTTTCCAGTGGGATGCAAAGGGATTTGCAATAAAGGTAACACACATGATCGTTAATGTACAAGAAGTGTGAACTAGTAAAATCTCAGCCATTAATATAAACTCCTAATTTCTGTATTCCACACATGAATTTTGCTACTTCAAATCCTCTTCCTAAATGTGGATCTAGATAAAAAGTTTCTGACTGTGAAAAATGTCTTCCTTGGTCAAGTGGGAGGGAGAAAAAAAAAAGAGGATGAGAAGAATATGAAAATGAGCAATTTTCACTTTATTCCAAAAATAAATGTTGTTCTTACCTACCTTCTTGTAGGTGTATTCTCAGCCTGTGCCTTGGGATTTTTATATCACCCTTGAGTTACAGAAACGTTTGAATTCTGACTTTGACCAGAGCTTCAGTGAGAATTGCAGCTGTTATCTGTACCAGGATGGCTGTGCCATTGTGCACAAGGATACAAATTGCTTCACACTCAGGGTCAGTACAGACAAACCAAGGACAACTGGAGGGTCCAAACTCCTGCTTGGGTGCCAGTAGTGGGTTTGGAGTGGTGTTATGCTCCTTGCTCCTTGTTTAATCCTGCAATACAGATGCTCTGGTCTTTGTGTACAAATCAGGGTTGTCTGTTAATGCCTCAGTTGGGTCTGGCTTCTCATTCATAGATCATGTGCTTCTCAGAGACAATCTTGAACCAATTTTTCACATTTTCTCTCTTTGTGAGTCATAAAGGACTGGAGCCAAGAATCACATGTTATTCCACAGCAAGATTTGCATCTAAAGCTGTTGTTTAACTTGACCTCTTTCAATGCATTCCAATCAGCTACAGCAAGGTCATAGCAATAACTGTCTTGCTGAATGATTTGCACTTTAAGTCTTGTAAGTGCATTTTGAATTGTTGCATACAAATAGGACTGAAATTCAATAGCGATTTTAGTCTTCAGTTCAATTTACCCCTCCTGGTCTTTTGTCCAGTTTTGAATAATAATGTTTCTTAGCTTATGGTTCTTGTAATTCTGTCTGGGCAAAATCTGTTTATACTGAATTTATGGTGAGACTGCTTCCTCTGTATGGATGAATAATGAAACAAAAGGTGAGCTGTAAGTATTTCACCTAATCCAAGATAGAATGGTATGGAGATAGATGTTCATTCTCTTTTCAGGATATTCTCCGTGACCGTAAGTTCATCACAAAGGAAATCATCTTCTTGGTTGTTCATGATCTTCTGCATGTGGTAGAGAAGCTGCACAAAGTGGAGATTGTCCATGGAGATCTGAGGCCAGAGGTGTTGTTTCTGGGAGACAGGTTTGTCTCTGCCCATGAATATGGGAGGGTACAGAAAGCTCTAATTTCTGCTGTAATGCTGTAATTTCTACCCTTGAGCTGGGGTACTGAAATACTGGGGCCTGAACAACAGGCTCTGAGTCAAAGTTGACCTCTATATGAATCTTCCAATCAAATGTTTTATTTGTGTCCACTCATTAACAAAGAATCATTAGCAATATGATCTATGTAGCCACTCATTGTCAAAACATGTATTCACCTTCCTGGATTTAGAAACCAGATAAGGCCACACCTGAGTTTTTGGGGGTGTAGAAGCAAAGGCAACTCCCGAGGTTGCTTCTTGAGCCTTGGCCAGGCTTTGGGAGGAACCCAGGATGAGGCTGACCCCAAGATGCTCCCATGCTGGAAGTGGTGTGAGCTTGTTTATTGCCCACTGTCCAAGCTTGGCCCTGTCCCAGCACAGTCAGAAGCCTCTTTGCCTGTGGGTGGATACACCCATAAGTATTCTGAGTTCTGGGAGGGGCTCTCCAGTGCTTGGCTGTCACAGAGGGCCCCCCAGCTGCTGTGCAGCTCTGAAGGATGGTGAAGCCTTAGGGCAGCTGGTGCTGTATCTCAGTCCCTGGAGGCAATCTTTGGTAGCAATGATGAGATGCACTGCTGAGCTGCTCCTTGTGTAATTCTTTACAGTCTTATATTACAGAAAGTTACACTATTCCTTAAATTGGTTTCTGTGCCTCTTGTGCTGAACCTGCCCACTGGCAAAATAGGCCCAAGTTTGCAGTCCAGAGTTTTAAGGTTCCAGTATATTCTGATAAGAGTGAAAACAGTTAATTTAGGAATAAACCTTCCTGTAAAAATAGCATACACTGATGTTGTAAAGCTTATGCTCAACAAAATGGTTTTGTTATTGTATTTTTAAGTTTCTGCTTTACCAAGGTTCTGGACCACTAATGCAAGTTACGATATGGTTCTTAACTTGCCTTTACATATCTGAAACCCAGGAAATTAGAATAAGACATGTGGGACTGGAATATCCAGATACCCTAAACAGAGTGTTCATCCTCCTCTCCAGTCCAGCTTGTACCTTAATGCATAGACCTAATTTTCTTCTCTAAGCTCTTTCCCATGCTATGTTAACAAAGTCATTTACCCCTTGGAATGTGATCTGTCAACTAAGAGTGGTGATGCCTGAAAGTAGAATACAAACTTTTGCAGACCATGTCAGAGTGATAATGTAAAAGCAAAGCTTTAGTTGAAAGCCTTTGGGTGCACAGTATGGCAGAAAACAGTGCTCGGAATTTGATCCTCACAATTGATAAATTGTGCAATTAGAATATCAGGCCAATATTGTCCAATGAGAGGAGCAGTTGGATAGGTAAGCTCCTCCCTGACTTCTGCCCTCCTCCTTACCTTTATTATGGCAGTGATTACATGGTGCAAAATAAAATGTCCTTGGAGAAGTAAAGTGGCAAGAGATAACAAAATTTTAGGAATGTGTCAATAATTGTCTGTTCATTGTGGGAAGGAAAGCTGGAAAAGTACTGGGAGTTACACTGAGGCATTTAACAGTCTACAGAACTACAAATACATGAAGAATACATAAAAGCTAAAAATTTCAGGCATCAGTGGGAAGCCAGTAACCAGAATGTCTAATGAATCAGATACAATTCCATTACATAAATTCACTGGGGCTGTTCTTAGTTATCACTGATATGTTAAAAATAGCAATTAAGTTTAAATTTACTTTGAGCTTACAGTCATCTAACATGCATACTCCCGGTATATTCTACTTATACTTTCTTTGTGATTGTTTTATTAATTACTTATTTACATAATTATTTATAAATTACATACCTGTACTATGCAAATTCTAATATTTTCTTCACATCCTGCAATGGGTTGTCTTTGACATCACTTAGAGTGCTGCATCCTATTTTGGAAGTCACTAATCTTATAGTGGCTTGATGGACTTGGATACCTCCTGCTGGATTTCTCTGTGGCAAATACAAAAGAAACAACTACCAAGAAGTTACCGTAATGGTTTGGGCTTTTTTCAGATAGCAAAAGGACAAGTGCCCAGTATAAATTACAAAATAAGCTCATAGCATGCAAGTATGTAAGACAAGTAGTAGTGAGAGCTGTGATGTGTGGATATTGTTGGCTGGGCAGTTGTTGATAGAGCTAGTCATCCAGGCCCTTCTTGTTTATCCTCCCTCACCTGCACATGAGGAAAAGTTTGTAAAAGTATTATTAAGGTTAATTATTTTTTGTATCAAGTATTCTGAGATTTAGAAGGAGGGGGAAAAGTACAAAACATTACACTGATGCCAAATTAATTCTTGCCTTTTTGCTTTTGTCTATTTTCTATACTCTTTATGTATGTATATTTGTAGCTCTGTAACATTTTACCTACACTATTAGACAGCGAGACAGAATAAATTCCCCAGTGGCTCCAAGCCATGGGGTCCAAGGTTAGGCTCTCTGAGGTCCAAGGTTGAAAACCAGCTCTTTGAGACATATTTTCATAAACAAAGTTTAGTTCCTATCCGAGGGGGTTGTTCAGAAAAGGGTAGAATCTGGGGGTACTTACCTCATCACCTATGTCTCTAATAGGGGATTCTTGTCAGTTATGCTGATTTTCTAAACATATAAAAATTGTATCTCCTTTGTTATGTGTGCTTCTTAGGCACTTTTCATCTAGTGTGTTGTGTACCATAAAGATCCTTACAAAGGTAATAACCCCTTTTTATCACCTGTGTCTGGCTCCTGATTTCAGGACCAATGAAAAGGCATCACACTATTCCCACAGTCCCCAAGCTTTGTTTCAGAAAACTGACAAATACAAAAATAGCATCATGCTCAACACTTTGTTTCCTATTGCTTACTGTGGAGCCAGCAGTATCATCCCTAAGCTCCCTGCTCAGAGCCCTTGCCATCCAGCACAGCCCTTGCAGCAGTAGTTCTGACAGCAGCCATCAGAGGGGAGCATTGACATGGCTAAGATTCACCTTCTCTGTGCTGTTAAATTTAATTCTAAAAGGAACTCATCTTCTGCCTCATGTTCTTCCTCTGCTCAGGATCTGCGATGCCTTTTCTAATGAAGAGGTGCCAAATGCTCTGAAGTTGGTGGATTTCTCTCACAGTCTGGATTTGAAGATAGTGCCTCGAGTCAGCTTTCCCTACAACTTTCCCACAGCTCAGACCCCTCATGGACAACAGCTTCTGGCAGAAAGTTCTCTTCCTTATCAGGTGAGTCTCTGTTTAGTAGGACATTTTAATTTCTGTGTTTTCTTTACAAAACCCATGTTCATAAGTTAAAATTTACAAGTGCTGTGGAAAGCTCTGATCAATAAATACTGAATAAAGAGAATTTTGCATCTGATGGAATCTTTGGCATGAAGTGAAAGGATTAGCAATGCTGCTCAGTGATTGTAACTATTGTATTTATTTAGAAATCTACAGTGAAAAGAGAATTTTACCTTTTGAAATACTCTTGCTTAACAGATCTCTGAAAGATTCTGGTGCAAAGCTGGTTCCGACTTAAATGTGTGAAAGCAGTTAGAGCAGAAAGTGATAGATATTGAAATTTGTGATGTTTGTTGTGATTACAGGTAGACTTGATTGGCATTGCAGATATAATCCATTTGATGTTGTTTGGGGATCATATCCAGGTCTATCAGGAGAATTCCATCTGGAAAATCAGCCAAAACTTAGCAAAGTAAGTCTTTTTGCAGTAGGGGCTGCTGGGAAGGGTTATATCTAACATAATTTCTTTATGTTATAATTTCTTTATGTTATGTTATTTATGGGAAGATGTTACAGCTAACATAATTTCTTTATAATGATACTATCTTCAGAGCTTAGAGTGTACAACAACTTGGGGCTATTTTTGCCAAAAAGTGGACTGAATTTTGTGGGGCTTGAAATTGTGAAATTGTTGGACTTGTTCACTGGTAGCCTCAGTCTAGTGTAGGAGACAATTTTAAGTTGAATATGAATAATCTGGTTGAGATGATTTTGCTTTTTCCACCCTTTCAGATGAGACTGACTTAGTCTCTCTGCATCTTAGAGATCAAGCTTGGAGAAGTTTGTAAGTGGGTGGGTGGTGAGGGGTCAAAGATCACATGAGCATGTTGCCTCAGAAATGGATTAGTTTGGCTTTCTGCTTTTTTTTCATTCTACTGAGACACTGAGGGCAGGGTGTAACAGTTGTAGAAGCAGTACACTTGTACAGCAAAGAAAATAATTGAAAACTGTCATCTAAGATGCAAGTGTGCAAACAGCTGCTTGACATTTCATACAGATTTTCCAGAACTCTGCACTATGGCAGCAGTTGCTGGGCAGGTATCTGATTCAGGATCATGGATTGCTCCTAGGACCATTGCTTTAAGAAAATCAACTACCAGCGTGGGAGTTGTCCAGTTCCCTAGCAACCTGCACTGCTCACATCTCCCAGTTTGTTGTATTCAGCCTTTGGAAAAAATCCAATCTTCCTAAGCTGTGTACAGAGGAAAAATGCTTTTTTTTTTTTTTTTTTTTTTTTAAACTGGGTATCTATCTGGTTTTCTGCTATGATCTCCTTCATTTAATTCTGCAAGAGAGAAATTTGAGCTACTGCAGATGTAGCCTCGTAAGGCCTGAGTTGAGAAGGCTGGGACATGGTGTCAGGGACCTGTTCAGGATGTGGGTAGGGGAAAAAGAGCAGTAACTCTACTAACTGTCTGGATAACTGGAGCAGGAGGAATAGTAAGTCTGAGTTGGGAAGGATAGAGTTGGCTCTCAGTGGAGTTTGGAGGGGAGGGGTTAATTGGAACTGTAATCAAAGCTGGGGATGCTGGATTGAAAAAATTAGGATTTTGGGCTGAGGTAGAACTTGGAGGGAGACTTGAGGAGTGAGACCTGTGATGGGCTAAAGGAGATACAGGAAGAAGGTAAAGCCTGGGCATGAGTTCTGTGGAGCTGGAACCAGGCTGTAATGGCTTCTCACTCACCTGAGTGCACCAGTTCAAAGTTTGGGAGTTCAGAGTACAAATAAGAAATTTCTTTTCCACCCTCTCTTCTGCTTTGCTTCTGATAGTGTTAGACTTATCATTCATCATCTATACTTACTTTTCAGTATCCATTATTCCAAGAAATGTCTGCATAGGTGCTTTAGTTACACATTGTACTGAAGTCTTATATCAACACTGTAAATGAGGCATTTCATTATTTGGGAATAAGGAATTTGCACTGAATCTGCTTCTATTCACACATGGATCTTTTAACCTGTCTGGTTCTTACTGATTGATGATACTTTCTCCAGTCAGTTTGAAGCTTTCAAGTAACCTGTGACGAGCAAATTCACTGCTGCAGGGAGCTTTCATCCACCAGAAGAGGCTCCACAACAGCCATGACTCTCCTATCTTAAGAAATCTTTTTAAGCAGGACCTAATTGTTTTTATTAAATAAATGTTGATATAGCAGAATGGTTGTAAGAGTTACTGATTTTACCACCAGTTCAGCAAAATAACAAAGCAGTGGGGAATTGCAGGGTAGAGCACAACATTTTTTCTTCCAAGGTCAATGGCTTTCAATAAAAGAGAACCCACTTAAAAGGTGATGGAAGGAATGGAAAACACTGAAACCTTGTGAATAGAGATTTAGGAGAAGGTAGAATGTAAATTCTGATCAAGTTGTTTTTTTCATTTCTGAGTATAATGCTGACAGCCTATTTTTCAGGGGAGAGGTTTTACCATTATTGAAGAATGGATATGGTGATTTTTTTCTGTTTTCATTGTACTATTTTAGGAAACTTCATCTGTGTAGGTTTATGTGAGGCAGGATATAGAAGCTGTGTTTGAATTTTTAGGACTATTTTTGTCACTCAGAACCCCTTACACCTCCTTAGCAACACTTCATCTCCTCTGCCACACCTCTTGCTCATCTAATCCCACAAAGAAAATGGACTCAAGTCTTGCATATTTTTTTCTTGGTTAAGTTCTGCATTGACTTAATTATTTTAGCAAGTATAAGAGTTACCAGATAAGTAAATAGTACAGGCTAGATTCATTCTGAGACTGGCTGCTGCTGTTTTGTGAGTCACTTAGATAAAGCAGAGGCAGATAATTTGTTTCAAAGCCACTGTAACTCCTAGCTCCAGGGAGAAAAGTGCTTCAGTAGCAGTGCAAGACTGAAGAACAAAAGATTTGCTCTAATATCAGTTTTCTGAGTCTTAAATGAGTCACTTAACCTTTTTATTCATGTTGTGTGGGTACATCTGGGAGAGTGGGGATTTATTACTATTAATTGTCTTCAAAATATTATCTGTACAGAACTGTGGCAGATGGAAGGCAGGGAAAAAAGGAAGCAAAACTGGCTCTAAACCACTTTTTTTTCTTTTTTTTTTTTTAAATTTTTCTTGCAGCTTTCCTTTAATATTGCCCTGTTAACTTAGCTTGCAAGTGGGTAAATAAGATTTACCTCTGCCCTTTATTCATGAAAGGAGTTTCCCAAGTTGTTTGGTTCAAAAATGTTCTTGATAATTCCTCTAAACTAAAACTGCCGTGGCTTAGTGTGAATGGTGGTAGTGATCAAGTATACTAGAAGAGGTAACTGTGTAGACAGTTGGTTTACTGTAGACAGTTGTGTAGTTACTATCCAGAAACTTATAGGACAAAGAGAATGGGGGTCCATACATATAAAATTACCAACACATTCCTAGTTTTCCTTTATATTTACTCATGTGAATGAAATAATTTTTTCAGGTGTGGTTCTCCCAGGATGTTTAGTGGTGAATATAAATGGAGACCTTGATAGACATATGTGTGTGTGTGTGCTATTCCACTGAACACTACTCTATTTGTTTTAGGACCCCTGACAGTGATTTCTGGAATAAACTTTTTGAGAGAATTCTGAATGCAGATGGTAAGTCCACAGTACCTCTGCTGAGGGAGTTGAGAGAGGAAATCAGTGAAATGTTTGACAGCTCTTTCAAAGAACGACTTTTGCTGACCTTAGCTGCTGTGGGAGAAACTTTCCTCCTGGTGAACTTCCAGTGACTTCATAGAAGACAAACACATTTTGTATTCTAAAGAAGAATTTGTTGTTGCTGTCTTATGTTTTCAAATGTAAACATGAGAGTGATTGGAGACATTTCTGCAATACTTCACATGAGACTTGCTCAAGAATGTTTCTATTGCATGAGTGTGTGGAAAACATCGTGAGCCTCTACATGAACCTTTCTATTTCGAAGCAGTTTGTGAGAGAAAATAGTTTAACTACCACCTCCTGTTCTTGTGCAGCTCCTTAAAAATTTAACACCTAACTTGCACCACACTCTTTGCAATGTTTTTGTTTTTCATTCAGTTGTTCTTTTAATTACTGTTCAATCAATAAAGTTGCATTTTGGTAGCGAGTGTCACATTTAACATTGCTATCAAATGATTTCAAAAGACTTCATTTAGAATCCATGCAGGAGTGCTGCTGCCTGACTGGGAGTATTTTGTGGCTGCTGGATGCAAAAGCCCCTCATTTGGTGGCAGCTTTCATAACCACATGGGATTTCCTGGTCACTTGAATACAACTTGAATGATTCTACTTGGAATGTGCTCTCGTAGAAAGTTGTCATAAGAAGAAGTACATGAAGTCACAAGCTGAAAAGCTGCACACATAAACCTTTTTGCTTCTTAAGGCAAGAGTTTTGTTTACTTTTGCAAGGGCTGGAATTCCTGACTAGATTTGAGCATCCCTGAAAACTTAATTTGCCCCAAGTGAAGTGTTGTCAGGCTTTTGTGGATAATTATATTTGTTAATGTTTTATGTACTGCATTACTGAAACTGGTAAAAGGCTTCATTTTATTCAAGACAACAGAATTTACTGGATCCAAACCCAAGGTGGTACTACGTACTTGAAGTGTAGGGAAACTTCTCAGACTTGGGATTTATTTCCTTGCAGCTTCTCCCACACAGGAAAGTGAGAGTAGACAGCTGCATCATTAGTAATTTCTTCTCCCTAAGAAGTTAAATTTGCTGTGAATTTAGTCGAATTCTCTAGCCATAGTTCTCCCCTTTTGTGTTATCTCCAAATTTTGGGGTGGAACCCAATTTTTTCTTTTCCACATTGCTTCAAGCCACCTTCTTTCCTGTTCTTTTTTCTGCATATTCCATCACTGTTCCTCTTACTTTGGCCTGTCTTCTTTTTTGCTTTCATGGATTCCTAATGCCTTTTTTTACACTTCCTCTGAGAGTGGTATATATTCTTCTAAATGAGGAATAGGACCTAAATTCCTTGGTAGACCAGCTTTAATATCAAATGTAAACTGCTGCTGAAGAATTTATTTTGGTCCATTAATGCCTTAAATAATGCCTCTTGTAGGACATTGATTAGTCATCTAGTGAGCTATCAGATAAAGAATGATATATCTCTGATCAGAGTTTAGAGCCAAGATCGGTGGTAGAGCACTTAGGAGTTCAATGTACAACTAACTTCTGCTAGTCTAAAAGAATGGTATATTTGTTCTTTTATTTAGGTGAAATTTCTTTGCTTTTGCTGATTGTCTAACTACCTTTTAGACATAATCTAGGCAATCTCACTTGCTGTCCTCTCACTTGCAACTTTTTCAATTTATATCCTGCAGCACTGAGCTGAATACCAGGTAGATTAGGAAGAGAAGGCTCCTAACAAATTATCAGTCATCCTAAGGACTTCTCAGACAAGAAGTGTTTGTAGCCAGTACAGAACAACTTCACTGTGTCTTAATTCACACAGAAAGCTTCTGAGAACAGGCTGAACACAGAGATGAGAGCTCTCAGCAGAAGTTCAGCAAAGGAAATCTGTTCTTCAGGTCTTTGAAATATGTAAGTGAACCTATTTGTCTTAACTTAAATGAGATCTAAATCAAAGCTGCAGTACTCCACTATTATTTTTTGTTGACTTGACATCTGTTTTCTTTCTAAAAAAAAAAAAAAGTGTGCTAATCCTTCTATATAATACTGCTGCCCATGATCAGTTACTCTTCATGTACATCCCAGACAACACAAAACTGCCCCTTAGTACTGTGAAATAAGAAACAGGCAATGGCATTATAATTTTCTCCATAATAAACACACACAAATAATGAAGAGGAGCAAGCAGGTATAACAAGAATGAGCAGTCATCTCCTCTGATGTTTGCTCCCACTTCTGCTTTGACGGAACTCTGCCTTTCTGCTGCAACAGGTCAGTCTCTGCCTCCCCTATGCCATCAGCTGATTGCACCAACATGTAACAGGGAGCTCTGGGAGCTCTTTGGACATCCTTGTTGTCCAAGCAACTCTGCCTTCAAACAAACTTTTCCTGAAGATCACTGCTCTGTGACCTTGCAGGCTGGCATTGCCATAGACTTGTCATGAAGTAGGAGACACACACCAGCCTTGCCTACTGAATATTTGGAGATGAAAATTGTCTGAACATTTTCTGAGGGAAAAGAGGCATCTATAAATCCTGACATGACAAACTGTTCTTCACCAGGTAGAGGGTAAAATGAAATTGTGTGACAGCCAGATGTAGAAGTCCTAGTGAGGTTATCACTAAAAAGTAGAGTGATAGAATCTGGGCTATGGCAAATTTTAATGCTTATTATATAACTAAAAGTGCACACAGGAAAATAGGAATGTGACGGATCATGGTTGTACCAAGCTGTTTGAGAAGAAAACTTGACAGACATACAAGAGGGATATCTGGAAGATATCCGTGGGCTTCAGCTACTTTGATTCAGAAACTGAAAAAATCAAATTAACATCCACCCTGTTAAGCAGAAAGGGGTCTAGAAGTATTTACAGGAAATCATTGATCAACCAAAAATACTAAAGGTAAAAAATGGAGGCTGATCAAATGTGCTTGAGCTGTGGATATGGCAAACCCCACAGGTATGAACCATTTTCTTCTCTTTAAGCTGTGGAAGCTGCAGTTGGAGTTGATGCCACTGTTTCTAAAGGCTCATGAAGATCATTGCCTCCACCTGTGAAATACAGGTGGTCCTGGTTACCTCCTTAGTGGCTGTGGAGTGACCAATGATGTTACAGAACCTAATTGCTTTTTAAGGTACACCTGCAGGCAATTACAAGTCTGTTGTAAGCTCTGAAACTCACTTTATTTGCTCACTTTATATCTGAAGAAATCATTTTAAGGAAGCTTGAAGAAAAGTGAGGGGTATTCCTCATCTACTGGTCTTCAAAGGTATGTGACTTGTAGATTTAAAGTCCTAACTCTGAAATAACTGGGAAATGTCCTAAAATTTATCAGATAAGTGCACTTAGAATATATGTATCTAAGACTTTTCCAGCTTGGGGTCTGTGTTCAATAGAAAGATTAAGAAAAGCTTAGGAGAGAAAGATGCACTTGATAACTGGTACATTATCAGAAGTGTAAGCTTGAGCATGTGCTAGTAGATAAAATGATTTCACAGAGTAAACTAGGATTTTTGGTTTGTCCAGAGTGAACTAAAAGGGGCAGGCAATTCAGGAGAGGTATAAGGATGTTGTGAGGTTATGCAGGGACAAAATGAAAAGGGCCAAAGCCCAAATAAAATTTAATCTGGGTACTTCTGTGAAAGTATAAAAATGTAAAGACAATATAAAAATGTAAAGACAGTATAAAAACGCTTCTATAAATAAATGAGCAACAAAAAGGGTTGAGAAGAATCTCCATTTTTATGGGATTTTGAGGCACTCTTTAGTAAGAAGTAGTTGAGTCAGTGTCCCTGGCAGAATTTAAATAATATATAGAGGTGGCACTTGGGGATGGCTCGATTTAGTGGTGAACTTTGGTGGTGGTGGGTGGACTCCTGGAGATCTTCTCCAACCTTAATAATTCTGTTATTTAAAGAAGACAAATCAGCCCTTCTGCATGAGCATCAGCAAGTAATTCTCCATCTTTCTTCTCTTCTGCTGCTGTTTTCCTAAATAATATTCCAAAATGCCTTTGGGCTCCAGTGCAGCTCCTGAGGTGCAGTGCTCCCTGCTGTGCTCGGTGATTTCCCCAAGGATGCCTCGATGTACAAAAGCTGAGTTCTTATTCGAAGTGAGTTACTTGCCTGTGGGCTGGGGAATTGGTGGTTGGAGTCTTTTCTTTGGCCTTGGGCTATGGGTGCTGCAGTCACAGGATGTGCCTGTGCTTATCCAGATTGTCCTTAAAGCTTCACAAGGAATGTGGAATGGTTCTTACTATTTCACACTCATTTCCCCTCTGCTCAGTTAATTCAGCAGAAGCTTAGATATATGAAAGCTTAGAAATATGAAGGCTTCATTTCCATAATAGTTTAAATTATTAACCAACATGTGAATATCAAGGTCATTCAGTAAGGACTGAGGAAGAATGTTGTTCCTTTTGTTGGATCTAGAAATGTTTGCTTCCTGCTTTCCTTTTGTAGTAACTACAATCCGAAGCTGTTAAGCTGTTTTATTATTGACTGCATAGTTCCAGCTGCTATGAAAGAGTAATTTACCAACCAGGTACAGCAGCTGGGTGACACAGTGCTGACAAAAGACAAATGTTAGTGTTCAGCTTCTAGGCCTGAGCTGATGTTTGTTTTCCCAGTGCTTTGGGTCCTCTTGAATTTTCAGTATCTTGAGTCGTGTAGTTCCTTGAAGCTAAACTAGTAATGTACTTTGTAGTGTAGTCTTTATATTATTATCCACTCAGGAATTATTTTGTAGAAAAAAGAAATTGGAATATTGCACAATTCAGTGGTGGATATGACTTATTGGTATGCTTCCTTGATATCCAGTAAAGGCACTGTACTGTTCTGCCACATCTGCATCTACTCCTGCATAGCTATCTTGGATTAGTACTCTACCTGTATGTGAACTGAACTGGCTATGGCTTGTCCTGTTCTAAACCACCCTCTTATTCCAAATGCATTCTGAAATTATTGGTTTTGTTCCTAAGTTTTTGATCTTCCCTTTTCTCTCCTATATGTTTTGCAACTTTTACACGCACTAAATTTTCATTCTGTGAGAGTTGTGTTGATGTGCAATGGCACCCCACATAGCCAAGGCTAAACCAGCAGTCACAGGATCCTTGGGGGCCCCTTCCAGCTCAGGCTGTTCTGTGATTCCATGGGTTATGACTGAGTGGTTATAACAGGGTTAAAACAGGGTCTCTGTCCCCTCTCTTTTTATGACATGTCTTTCCTTCTAGAAGTGGTTGTATCTCAGTAATGCTGAAGGATTTTCAGGGTAGAAGTTACTCTACAAACATGAGTGTTATTTAACCTCAAACCCAATGAGGAGCTGGAAAGATAAATCTAGCTCTAATGAATGAAGTCCGAAAGCTGACAGCATTCAGTAATTTCACAGGCTTGGGATATTTTCTGACAAGAAAATTCATTTCTGTGTCTTGTTGACAGAAACATCAAGAATGGAGCTGCTGCCTTTGCTTCCACCCACCCCAGCAAAGAGTGGGGGAAGAGAAGCAGCTCTTATAAATAGCTTAGTTCCTGTTGTATTTGTAAGTTCGGTGCTTTTTGTGTCAATGACATCACCCTCTTCTCCATGGCAACCCCCTACGATGTAAAAACTGCAGGGTACCATCAGAAAAACTCAGACCAGCAGATGAACAGGTTGAATCAAAATGATTTTAACTGCAAAATAGTTCAGGGGCAACAGAAGGAGGTGGGAAACAAAAAAAGGGGCTACTGGCAGCTCTATTACTCTGGAAAGCAAGCATCTCTAGTGGTTCCCCAAACTCTACCCTATCTCTTTTCCCAAACCCTTGTCAGAAGGAGTTAGGTGGAAAGCAGGCAGGCATCTTATTCTTGATCTCCAGTATGTCTGGAGAGCAGAACTACAGGTGACTAAGCAGGAGAAGCATGACTGACTCACTCCTGAATTATTTCTCACTCCTCTTCCCCCTCCCATCTATTCTGTTTGTTTTTTTAGCTTTCCCCCAACAGCTCAGATTTTTCCCCAGGCTCTGATGAGGAAGAATTAGCAGTAGGCTTTCTTGTTACCTAATGTTCACAAAAATGTGCTTGTGGTTATCCAGGTGAGGAAATAGAAGCCAATTCCAAGAGCAAGAAAAATGAATTGGCTCATGAACAACACCTTTATCTGTGAGGGAAAAAAAAGTGCTTCTCTTTTCTGAGTGTTGTGTAGGAAATACTAAAGTAACTGACATGCCAGGAAGCTGTAAATAACTGTCTTCTTTATCAGGATACCTATGGAAAATACCTAATTGCCTCCCTGGCAGCCCTGCTGGTGTTGATTTCTAAACCAACTGCAATGGGAGAAGCCATGGCACTTGCTGTCTTGATTGCAGCATTGGATTCTGCAGGGTTGCATTTGGGACTCAGGGATCAGGCATATGATGGTTTCAGCCTGTATGAGCTGTTTCAATCAGCTTAATAAATCTGTCCTCATTTCCATCCCTATGAAGTCTGAAGACTTAGAACAGTTTACCTTCCTTCTCAGGCTGCCAGAACTGTTGCTGAAACCTAGCCTGCAGAAGTGTCAACTTTGTATTAGCTTTTGTCTTTTTTTGAAATTGCATGACATGGGACCCAGGCAAGTTATGCAAGACCAGCACAATATCCAGAGTCCTGACATCTACGAAAAGATGTGGCAATGCTCCTCACATAGATAAGGAAGTCTGTGATGGAATAACACTCTATTTGCCTCTTGTGGCCTGCAGTTTACAGGCATGAGAGCCTTTAATCAGAGATTCTCCAAGTGTAAGCCTCTGTTATGTCTGTAGCTCTCTCCCCACCCCAGTGTGATGCTAAGCCTGTGATTTCTAGGCTTGGTTGAGGGGAAAATGCATGGAGTCTCTCCACACCAGAATCTTGATTAGTATCTTGCTTTTGCCTTTTGTGCAAAATGCCACTCAAGGCACTGTGCCATCCTCTTTGCTGAGCTCACAGCATCAGCCCACGATAAAAAAAGGTCCCAGAAAACATTGACTCACTGCATCCCAGCATCCTGACAGGGCTGTGTGTCTGCAATGAGATCTCCTCAGCTGGGACTGCGAGGTTTCAATGGAATTGATTGTTGTGAGGCTGTTTTACCTTTCCTGAGTTGTGCTACCACCTGTACTGCCTGCCGGGAACAGGGGTGGGAGCACTGGGATCACTGCCCAGCACCTGGCACGGGGCAGTGCTGCTGAGGAAGCAGCTGGGGCCGGGGGGGGGGTTTGCATGTGCATGAGGAGTTTTCTGCAGAAGCTTTGAGACTAAATTACTGAGAATTTTTGCCTGAAGCAAGGGATGTTTCCCATGTTTAAGACAAGCAGCAACCTGCAGTCAGAAGGAAGAAGGGACTGATTTCACTCCAAAAGTATTTCTCCGGGATCTTTTTTCAAGGTAAGCCTGCTTTTATGGGAGGTAGATGGGGCAACAGGGTTCAGCATTCTGAACACTGAAACTGAAATAACTTGTGCATTTTTGTTACTTTCACAGTCTGAAGCATTCAGATAAATGTATTATGTCTCTGGTACTCCCTTTTTACGCTCAAAAATCAGCCAATAAGCTAATTTTCTGAGGTCTGAAACCATAAAAATGGGTGAGGGAGAATGTTTTTAGCAGTGCCTTGTGCCTGTGGTGAATAAATGCCATGAACTGTGCCTCTAAAGCATATATTTAAGTAGTAGAATGATAGGCATTGAAAGAAGAGTAGGTGAATGAAAGTAGAATTTAGTAAATAGACATCAGCTTATGGTTTATTAATTTAGTGGGTTTCTACATTGCTAGATTATTTGTTGTTCTGTAAGAGGCAAAATGAAGGTGGTTCCTGCCTTGGGAACTCGGACTTTAAGGTTTTTAATTGGCGTGGTTTGAGGAAATGCTGCTGAAACCAAGAGCAAGAAGATAAGATTATATTTTTAAAAAAATTTGAGTGACACCTGAACAATCAGTTTATTGCTGTTGAAAACTATTGGTTGAGAGGCCAGAAAGTAGTAGAGAGTTTGTCCTAGCTGCAGGAAGTGCCTGTTAAAGGTAGGAAAAACCTTGAATGTACAAAAATGTCTCTGAAAAAAACTGCTAACACCTAAAACATATTTGATCCTCAGCATCCCTTTCTTATACTGAAACTATTCCTAGCTGGAATTTCTTCCAGCCTGAGAAATGTGTGCTTAGGTTGTGGGGTATCAATTCCAGTCCTTGATGGGAGTACAGCAGAGCATGGATTTGGCAGAGCTGCTGGAGCCATGGAGGGAAGGCGCTTGCGGAGGCCAGAAGTGCAGGACAGAGCTTCCACACTTTCTCTTTGTGCACTAATGGTGCTAATACTTGAAGGCAGTTCCAGTTTGCTCTTGGAAAAGGAATAATAATATGCCCATAAAACAAAATCACCTTCTGGTTAGGAAAAAAAAACCTCCTGTAGTCTGTGAAGAGTGAAATCAAGATACTTTGTTGTCTCTTCTTTTCCCTCGGGAAGGTGGGAACCTAGCAGGCTGCAGAATGGCTGGGAGAGGTTGCCTGGGGAAAGCACCTGAGCTCGTTGTTGAGGCAGGGGCTGGTGGCCAGAAGGGCCTTGATGTCAGCAGTGATTGTGTAACGTTGTGCTGTCTCCACAGCTGGTGCTGCCAGGCATTGGAGCAGCTCATGCACTTGGATGTAGTTGCTGCAGCTTGATTCCACTCTGTAGGAATAGTTGAGGATATTCCTGCCAACTTCCCAGTCAGGAGTCATCAGTTTTGCCTCTGTCACTTGGGGAGCATGAATGAATAACTCTTGAATCATTAATCTAGGGCAGCTTCCAAGAATCCTGTGTACCCAAGTCTGGAATACATTGTGATCCGATTCATTATCCAGGGACAGCAAAGACTTTGAAGAGGTGTTTACCCAGGGGTGACCACACTGCACTTTCAAATTCCCAAAGAAAACCACATGAGAGGGTAGGGGGAGTGAGGGAAGTGCAAGCAAGGCCCCAGATGGGCAGGGAAACTGGAAAGGGACAGTAGTAGCCACATGATGTGGATTGGTGGACAGACCAGCACAGCAGCCTGTGGCTTTGGGGGACTATAGAAGCTGCTGCTGCTGGTTTTGGCAGTGCCACTTGACATAATTTTAAACTGGAATTCTGCATAACCAGTGTTAAATGTCAGGTTATCTTCCATGGGATGGTTCTTTACATCTGGTAAAACCTTGTATTTTGGCTGATACAATTTGGTGGTAGAGGGGGGGCTTTCTTGCTTCCAGAGAGAACCATGGAAGGAGGGATAAATAAGAGGACATAAGTGTTGCAGTTGGAGAATGCAAAGCATAGCAACCTAGATAAAGGTGATCCTAAGTGAGGAGGAGGATTGGTATTTAATTAAAACTGCTCCTAAAACCCAGGCTCTTAGTAGTAAAATAAATAATAGCAGGACATGAGTAATTCCTCTCGGGGGGAATGTCGGAGACAAAATTACACTAATGTAGTAATAAGAGGGGCCTGTGTGCAATTGCTCAGAGGAATAGGAACAGGGCAGAATGATTTTTTCACTGCTGAGAAGTTCAAACGTGGTTCAAGTGAAAAAGGACTGGTGCTGATTAAAGCACACACTCCTCCGGCCGCTTCCAAAAGCAGAGCTGTCTGAGTTCCTGAGCTTGATGTTCTTGCTGGACTTGGCAATCCCAGCACAGAGACAGAGCTCTTTCTCTGCTTTAGCAAACAATAGCAAGTTCTGTGTGTGACTTGCACTCCTACTGCTCAGTCAGGGTGTTTTCAGTGAATTAAAAATAGATATTTCAGACCCAGACTTAGGACAACTGTGCCATGTGTCATGTATCTGAAGACAAGAAAGGACATTAAACCAGGTTTTGCTTCTTTATTTTCCTCCCACTCTTCATTTTCGATCATCTTGGAGTTCAGTCTGCATTCCTCAAGCTGTGATGCCCATTCTGGGGAGGTGGTTAAACAGCGTAAACTCATTAACCACTCTTGACTGAGTAACAGCCAGTGACATAACATTGTTTCTTCTCCATAGCTGCCTTGCATAATGCTGCATTTCAGTTTTGGTTACTCCTTCCATTTCATGTTTTTCATTTCTGTGACATCCATCTGTTTACCAGACAAAGTTGGGGGGGTTAGAGGGGTGGAAATAATCCCAGAATACAAAAAGAAAACCCACACAAGTGAGGCTGCATGGGGTTTGGAGGAACCTGGTCTATTGGAATGTTCCCTGCCCAAGGAAGGGGTTGGAACTGGATGATCTTTAAGGTCTCTTCCAACCCAAACTACTTTGTGATTTCTGTGATGCTATGAGTATATAAAAGGGATATAGTGAAGAACAGAGGCATCGGGACACTGCAATGAGAACTGCTGTGTCAGTGAGAGAAGATGATAGATACTTGGGGACCAGGAAAGCAAGTAGAACCTTTCCTTTTGTCTTTTTCTTCCTTTCCTCCCCCTCTTACCCCATCTGTGAAAACAATCAACCAACCATTCACAGCTCCCCTCCTAGAATCCCCAAGTATAGTCAAAGGAAAGAGTAAGGTGATAGTGGCTTGTGGTAGATGTGGAAGGTAATTTTTAATCTGCTCTGAAGGATCAATGTAGCCAAACCGTGGCTTTGATCAGTGTCATTTTTTGTGTCAACCCAGCTGAGGCACTGCATCCCCTGGCCAGAGGCAGGTGGCCTGCTGATATGGCAAAGAGAGAGTGTATAGACAAGATGGTATAGTTGTTAACATGACACATGGCATTGCAAACTAGTAAGCAAATGTACTCAGCAACTTCACAGAGACAGTGACTCCGTAAACCAAGAATGTCAACTTGATGGCTCTGAGTGCAATTGTTTGTCCCTGGGAACTGGTTACGTAGGAGTGTCTGCAGGGTCAGTGTTACCTTATTGATTGCCTTCTAGTTTTTATTTTCTTCCCTGCCAAGTGTAGAAACCTTTAGATCCCTCCTGTGTCAGCCTTGGAGTCTTCTAAATCTGTGGCTTTTCAAGACACAGAAGGAGCTGAGGGACTTGACAGCACAGCTGGAGAGGGAGAATAAGGGTGCGAGTCTGGCCTTAATCTGAGCCAGGAACAGAGGAGTTAACGTGTAGTGGCCAGAAGGCACTACACAGATCTTAAAATAACCAAGAACAGGATAATTTGGCTTAAAAAAACATCTGGGTCTTGATTCAGTGCTCATTAAAATTCATAGTAGCCTTATGATTGGCTTCTGGAAGAATTAAGCAGGGTGTTACACTTCATAATGAGTACTTTGGGCCCTGGCCAAGAAAGTACATCACTGCATACAATAATGCTAGAAATTAACTTCTTTCCTGCATCCAGCTTAGAACGAGGATCTTTCTAGCGCTTGTGGAAGTCAGTGAAAAAGCTCTGGTTTCAAGGGATTTTGGATTGCATCTGAAGAACAGATGTTACAGCTGACTTTGGGAAGAAGCTTCTCTGGGCAGGTCATCTCTGAGCTGGTCGTGCTGTAGCAAGCTGTCCACTTTGGGGGCACTTACAATCTGCAGCCATCAGAGCTCCTGAGTGTGCAGGGAAAGGGGGAAAGTCAGATTGCAAACCTAGTGCTGGGATGGAATAACCGGGCCCTAAAAGGAAAAAGGCCTGCTTATGTTTATTTCATTAGAAACATAAATGAATTAACTAATGGCGCAAATAGCTTAGAATTTTGTGGTACCTCATCAACCATGAGATGTCAGTAGATAAAATACTTCTGTCTGTGACTGCTGCTGAGAAAACCTCCTGATTTCTGCCTCTTTCTTATAGAATACTGTTTGGTGTTAAAGGGAAAAAATACTAATTCTGCTTGCTCCCAAAAGAGAAATTTGCAATGCTCTTTGGGCTTTTGTGTTCTCTTCCAAGTTCTAAATATGTTCTCTCAAAGCATCTCAAAACAGCAGCCTGGGTGACATAAAGCTGAGCCAAGAACTTATTTAAGGAATATTACCTTTTATTCATTTAAAGACATGTTTTTAAGAGTCTCTTAGAATTTGTGCTTAACTGATTATTTTGGCTACGTTAACCTGTGGTCTGGGGTCACCTTCAGTGATCTGTGGCTGTGCTTAGACTGGGACTGCTACTTGTGGAAAGAAGAAAATGAAAGAGTTTTCTAGATAAATACTTAAGTATTTCTACAGGACATCTTTGGGCACAACTGCTATCCAGGCTTTCAGTTTTCATCAAAATTCTGAAGAACTAAATAAGAAAATGGTCATTTTAAGTGTTAACAAGCCTTCCCCCCCTCCCCCCAGCAAAGGTCACATATGGGAATGAACTAGTTAATATCTTTTGTATCAGAATGTATTTTTAAAATTTAATTTATTTATAGAATTTATCTGGCAACACAGAAAACACATGAACAGGAAAAGGTTTTTTAATTAGTAGTTTGAGGAAAGGTGATTATATAGAAGATTAAATGAAGTTTTTCAGTTATTTTTACAATGCTAACCTCAGAATCTCTAAACCTGCAGATTAGGAAACATTACATCTCATTTACAGCTTAAATGGCTGTGTTTTATGTTGCTCTTTTCTTCTTTCAGGATGATGGTGATGATGAAGATTTTCTTTAACCTTTAGATACATACAGATTCATATTTGTATTTCAGTGGACTAGTTTCTGGTGTCATGTTGAGGAGGATTCTGGTTGAGTTGTTCCACCATGGTTTCCCTCTCTCAGCAGCCAGCAGGATCCAGACTCCTTCCAAAGGATAGGTGTTTTCTCTGCCAGGTGACAGCAGGTCCATGTGCTCAGGTAGGCTGTGACTGTGCTCAGTTTGGCCTCCCTTAATCATAGGGTAGGGCGGTGGTAGAAAAATGTTCCTACAGTACCAGAGACAGCTGGCGTGTTCCAGTCCTCTCTAACGTGCATTTCCTGACGGTGTGCATGCTTTAGTTCCTCATTGTGGAATGTGACAGCCTAAGTAGTTGCACAGATGTTTTGGGTAGTTTGGAAACTTTTTTTTTAACAGAGACAAGTGGTAGTTGGAACTTTACTGTTTACCCACTAATCTGTGTTATGCTGGAACTGGTACCTCAGAAAAACCAGGACCTCCTCCTGTCTTGGGCAGTATTCAGGCTATTAAAAATTCTAGCCTAAATGAAGGTCGTAGGAGATTGCTGAGGATAAAGAAAGTAAAAGACTTTTGTAACTACTATCAGGAAAGACCAAAACTCACTCTTAGGGGAGGTAGAAATTAACTTGTTCCTCTGTTGTTGCAGTTAGAATGCAAGATAAGGATGTCTCAGCTACCATTTTTCTGCACTGTATCAATAAATCTCTAAGTGGGAATTATAACAATTTAAACCTTTGCAACCCCTCCTTTAGACTCCAGAACATTCACTGCTTGTGGAGATAAGAGGAAACTGAAGGTACAGTATTGTGACATGCTGCTCTCAGTGGCAGAACAAGAAGGTCCAGTTCCTGCATTGCAGGTTGCGGCTGCTGTGTTGTGGCATGACTTTGTGTGGCTGAACTGTAGACCAGGCTCCTGAAACAACCAGCTTGAAAATAAATTAAATAATAGTGAAAAAAAACCCCAAACAAACCCCAAAACAGGCTTAACCCTTCAACTGCCTCCTATTTCTAGGGAGAGGAAAAGAAATCCAGCCTCAGCAGCTGGAAGGGGTTGAAATAAATTTTGCGTACTTGTTCCCATTGCAATTGTCAGCCCCTCCCCTTTTTCCTTCCACAAAGAGGAATAGCTACTCTGCCTCTGTCAGCCTTCCCCCCAAAATGTCACCCACTCACCACCATAGGTCAAAACCCTGTCCTGTACTTGCCATAGGGAAGCTGCTGCTGGGAGGTGATGCCCATTCCCTGGCATGGGATTAGCAGTGCATCTTCCTGATTCTCCTGGGCTGAGTGCTTTCAGGGTAGGGCTGAGTTGGCTGTAAGGACAATTGTTCCCTGCCTCCAGAAGTCTACAAGTGGGATGGGAAACCTGTGCTGCACAGAGGCACGTGCTTGGATTTTGACAAGCATAGGCTCCAACCCTCAAATTATTCTAAGCTCTTGAGAGTTGGGTTTGAATGTACCCGGAGGTAGAGTGACTAATGACAGCAAATGGTGTTAGACTTTTGCAGCCGTTATTTTAGCCACTAGGAATTCACTGGATTCTGGCTAATACTTCAGCAATAGCTGACTGACCTAGTTATTCAGAACAGAGGCTGCGGTCTGTATTCCTCTGGTGCCAGCGAGGGATTTCAATCTGCATTTCTATAGCATCCTTAAGGATCGCAGCATGCTTGGAAAAACAACAGATTAAGCCGCCTCTGTTCTGGGGGAGTTGAGCATTGTCACAGTCATTTTACCAGCGTGCAGAATGCCTTTCCCAAGGTGACCTGGGAATCTGTAGGCAATGTTGGCTTTCTGCTGTGATGTTGCCATTGCAGGATTGATCATCGTGAGTTTTGTGGGAAGCAGAGGATGCACCTTTTGTAGAGCGTGGCACAGGCTTGTGTGGTGGACCATGATGTTACTTCTGTTATAACCAAATAAGTATGTGATTTTTTGCAAGTAAAAGATCTGGAAGAAGTGTGAGGTGGCTGTGTTCCAAGCTGTATTGATACTATCTGCAGGGAACGTCTACCAAGCCACAGGAATTTAACCAGTAGCAAAATAGTATGTGCTTTGTTCAGGTGATCTTCTTGAGCCTTAACTTCAATTTCTCATCAGAGTGGGAGTTAAAATTTTCAAAGAGTCTGATGTTTTCCTAGTCTCTCTAAGCTTAACCTGCTTCTTCACTGAAACAGTTGTCAGGCACTAGGGCACTGCACCCGGGCAGTGGTGGAATCACCATCCCTGGAGATGTTCAAGAAAGGACTGGATGTGGTGCTCAATGCCCTAGTCTGGTTGACAAGGTGGTGATGGGTCAAAGGTTGGACTTGATCATCTTAGAGGTCTTTTCCAACCTTAATGATTCCGTGTTTCTTGCCTCTGGTATTCTCAGTTTGGCAGAATTTGCAGGTCCTTGTGCTGTTTCCTTGCTGGACATGCTTTGCTCCACCACAGGAGTTGTTTGGCTCAGGAGAACCTGGGTGTAACCTGAGCAGGAATGAGCCTGAAGCAGGACAAATTCCCTTCTTCCATGTGCCCCCATCTGCATTGTTTGTCCTATGGTAAAGAGGGACTTTGAGCTCCCCACAGCCCTGCCAGATAAGAGTGTGGGGATGTGTCCAGATCTTCAACAGCACCCAGAGCTCTGGCAGAGGCAATGGATTTGCTCAATGAACTTCCAGTTCTTCAGCTCTCACACATCTGTGCTTTGTTTTGGATCAGAAAAAACCTCCCCTGGTTTAGACAGTAAATCTTGGATAAAAACACCGGGTAAGCTCATGCAGCTGGAGTGCAAGCAGGGCTTTGTCCTGTTGCCATCTCAGGACACTACCTGGATAATGGCAGCAATGCATAGTAAGCAGGAGGATAACCCAAACACTGGAGCTGGCTATCCAGGTAATACTCTCCTGGAATGTTCTGCCCACCTCTGAATGGGATACCCTTGAAGAAAGGTGGCTAAACTGTAAGTGCTTATTTAAAGTGAAACTGCCTCTGGATTGCTCCCTCCTTATCTCCAGTCCTGCCTTCATGTCATGTGTTGATTATGAGACTCCCAGACTTGATTCCTATCTTGGGCTTCCTCCCACTGGCTGGTGCTGATGCGTGAATTTGCAACACACCTCTTCCCTTAGTGACCCCTTTGTCCCAATCCTTAAGTGTATTCGTTCACTTCCCTGGCCAGCTTCTCTAGATTTACAGAACCATGAAAGAGAAGGAAGGCATTCTGTGTGGAAGAGCATTTCTACCTCCTATCTGATCCCTGAGCACAGAGAAGAATTGATGGAAAGTCTGGTCCTGAGCCACATCGTGGCTTCTTGGGTGGAATTGCTGTAGTTCTTACTGAGATTTCCTAAATGTATCACATTTTCTGTGCCTTGGTGTCAGACTTTTCCTGGGAGCTCTGTTGAATACAGATCCATTTTCCTTAGCAGTTTGCCCAGTTCCCACGAGTTTCAGACAGGTGAGCAGGTATGTTTCTCATGGCTGAGGTAGAAGACAGACATTGTATATGGTACAGTTGGCCTGGGTGTCCCTTCTGACCTTTTATTTTTTAACTTGAAAGTCCCCAGTGGCGCATATCAGAATATAAAAACTGAATAGTGGAGTTTTCATCACAAAATCCTCTTCCAGTGACTAAATGGGATTAAATGGAACCTATTGTAGCAGCAGTGCAGGATGTGAGATCCTGGAGCTCTCCTAGCACAATGATGTGGCTGGGCAGGGTGAGGAATGAGGTGAGATCAGCACTTTGGATCTGAAATTTGCTTTGCTTTGTGTCTGGGGAAGGGACATGGAATATGGAATGGCCTTTGCTGGGAAGAAAAATCAGGCAGGCTGCAATGCAGATGTTTAGTCAACGTACCCTGCAGCACTTGTTGCTGCCAGAAATGGCTGTCCTGGAGACCAACGGGACCTGAGTGAGCAGCACACAGCAGCCGTAGGAGGAGTGGGGTGTGTATTGCGTGTTTACATAAATGTGCCAGAATAATTATTTATATTGTCTTGTGCAATTCTCTAGGTAAGAAGGGAGCAGTGGGCAGGCAAGGAGCAGTAAAACATGTAATGAAGGGATAGTTGCTGAAGGGGAAAATAAGAGACGTGTCACTTTTACTGGGAAATTTTTCTTCAAAGTGTGCAGGACTACTGGGACCAAACTTTTGAATATAAAGACTGGAAAGTGTCCTAATTTTTCATTAAGATTGTAGGCAGCAGAGGTTCACGCTGACTCAGAACTGCCTTGGTTTCATCAAAGCTTGTGCCTTGACAAGTAAAATCAGGCTCTGCCATTTATAACGACCTCAAGTCTTGTTCTAGAAGACTGTGCTAGCATGTAACCCAGGAAATACAATGCTCATGCAAATGTGGAGCCAGCTCCAAGGCTGGATGACTCCTTGTAGACTGCAGAAGCCGTTTGTGTGTGCCGCTCCCCACGCCATGGTTGTGGAGATGACTCCTCACTGCCTGGCACAGTAGCAAAGCCCAGGTACACTGATGACAGGGACGGTTTGCCATCCACACCTACTGGGTTCACACTGCTTCCTGATCCCTGATCCTCCACCATGCTGCACTGCCCTGTGAGTTCCAGTGCTTTGGGAAAGAATGCTGTCCCCCTTTGTTATTTACTATGGGTTTTTACTATTAAAGGGAACTTTTCTTCTTTTGATTGCATCTGTGTATGGGGCCTGCCCCGTAGGTAGGCAGGAGAAGCTAATCCCCAGAAAGGAACCTGGCTAGCTCTATTTCCTATACCCTAGGGAGGGAACAGGCAGGAAACCTGGGTCACTGTGGCAGGCAGTGTAATGTAGAAGCGGTGACTGAATTTTCAGGAAGCAACCTTCCACAACTTAGCTAGCAGGTTTGGAAATGAGTATTAGGAACCTCAGACCATCAGCTCCAAAAGGTTCTTTCTATGAACCTTGGTTCTGTTCCTTCTCCACGATAGTAATTGTAGAGCTCAAGAATTCCAATTACAGCAGAGACTCTGGTGGTTGTACAAAGATACTGCAGCTCTTATAGTTGGAATGAACAGGTAAGGAGGAAAATGGGAATGGGGGGAACATGGCTAAAAGGTCACTGGGCTGGCCTATCTCTGTGGGACAAGCCACTCCCAGCCACCTAATGATTATTCGTAGCATGTCACTCATTTATTTAAGGGTGGTTCAACAGAACCAATGTTATAAAAAAACCCTAGAAAAAGTCATGGAGGGGGGTTTTTATGGTTTATATCTCTGTTCTTTGGACCTAAAAATACCTGAGGCTTAAGCCAGCATTGTCAGTGGTTCGGAGAGGTCAAGAGTCCTCTTTGTTTGCAATGGAGCAAGGGCAGCTGATGGGTTTGCTGCCATGAACTCTGACCACTCCAGGCAGTAATCCCTAAAGTGTCCTCTGATGATGGCCCAGTCACCAAGCCCAGCCGGCACTGCCGGAGCTCGTGTCCTACTGCTTGTGGAAAGTCTACTTCCAGGAGTCAGTAAACCCTGAGGCACAGGCAGTGCAACTGGATTAGAGGGTGATCCCAGACTCCAGACCTGGCAGCACTGACTCATGGCGACGACAGGGGAAAAGTAAAAGCGCCGGGTCATGTGCTGCTCATCTGCAATGCAAATAAATGGGGTGAATTCTTCTACAGCGAGCCATAAAGCAAGCAATCAAAGCTTTCCTTCCTGGAATGACAAGGGATTGGTGGCAGGTCCTGAAATCTGCAGCCAGGCGACACAGGCGGAGATGTCGGGTTTGTTAGAAGCTTCAGCAGCTCCCGGCCCCGAGGCTGTGGAGCCGAGAGAGAAGAGATGACGAGTGGAGCTTTAATAAGTCACGGTGAAGTGGAGTGTAAAAAAGGGCGGAGGGGAAAGGGAGATGATCTCCTCAAGGTTCTTGCCTGAGACCCGGCATATCGGGCTGCCCAGGTGTGACTCTGAGCTCTTTCTTTCCCTCTAGAGACCAAGAGAGATGATGAGAAGAAGGCGAGATGGTCCCAAGAGGCTCTGCTGTTGGCATCTGTCGTTTTCTGTGGAACAGGAATCTGAGGCTTCTCCACGCTGAGCGCTCCTGTGTCCCATCTGCTACCACACCCTGAAATCAAACTCGGCAGCTTAGGTGAATCAGGCACTGTACAAACATGTCAGACTTGCCTCCACCCCTTTTTCTTCTCCCGCTTTCTCCTGCCGTCTTTCTCTCTCAAGTTTATCGACGTGTCAGCGGATTCCGGTGGCGGAGCATTCTCACTTCACCTCTGGTCACGGAGCAATGAGGAGTCAGGGGTAAGCGCCCTCCCGCAGATTTGGGGATCAACATTGATTTAGCTTGCTTTTTTTAAAGACAGAACAACCGTCCTAATGGCCGCTGTTTCGTGGGATTTGTTCCCTGTGTTTACGGAGGACTGGGTTTGTCAGTTTAAACTAAGTCTCCGCTTTCCAGTGGCTGTGCTGCCTCGGCTTAACCCCTTCCCTTCGGAGCTGAGCCGTGCCACTGCCAAGGATTAGCATAATGATCACACGTGTGTTGGCCGTGCCAGCCCGGGGTGAAGTGAGAGTGGAATAGTTCGGAGGGTCATACAATTTTTTCTCTCAAGGGATGCTTCTGGAAGGGAAGAAAAACTGGGAGCTGGATTTCTTTGGGAAGGAGTTTGCTTCGTCTTTACTCCTATAGCCCAGCAACACCATCCTCCAATCGGCTTTGCTGCATGACAGTGGGAGAGTTTACCTCCAGACCCTTCTTTCTCCTCTCCCTTGGAACTGTCCACCACCGGCATTGTTGCAGCAGGACAGCCAGTAAGATCTTGTGGGTTTGATTTTCCAGGGTCTATGAGTGGGACAACGTGTGGGGCTGAGGTCTGTCAGTTCAGCCAACTGACACTCAGGAGGATGGGGAATGTGGAGGGAAAATGCCTTGTTGAATCTTGCTCTTAAAACCTTGGGGTGAAGAAGGGGTTAAAAATTACTCTGGATGATGCTTGAGAGAGCAGACAGCATGTCAGGAACATGCATACTCATCGCCTTTACAGGAGACAGAGCAATATCTGCTCTTAAGTATCTTGTATCTGCAAGGAACCTCACTATACCTTACAGAGAGGTCTAGTTAAACCCTTCCTGTGTGTATTCCCAACCTTCTGGCAGCTGTTCTGGCCAGGATCCTTTCAGAACACCTCCTGAAGCTATGCTGGAGTACTCGTGTGGGGCTGGGTGTGTGTGTGTTTTGGCTGGCTGAAAGCTGCCTAATCTCGTCCTATTTAAGTTACAATATACGGTTTTATTGGGCATTCGTATTTAATTATTTTTGTCAGGTAAGCAGTGCATACAGGCAGGTATTTGCAGTGACAGAAAATAGTCCTGTCTGTTAATATTTGCTTTCTTCTTTGCCAGGACATTAATGCTTTAATGTATTTGGGGACAGAGCACTGAAAAAACAGAAGAGCAATTTGTGTCTGGTGAGTGTGAACTCTCAGGTGAAGCTGGGAGATGTACAGAGAGTAAGAGACCTTTGCCCACTCTTTGTCTTCTTTTCTGAGTTCTCTGTTTGGGTACAACCTGAGTCAGCCTGTAAGACAGCTGCTGGGGATAGGAAATTGCTGCCTCACTCTCCCTCCAGCCCTGTCCCAAGGAAAAGTCTCATTCCTGATGGTGTGATGAAGCTTTATATTGCTTTTAACATTTGGTGCTGCCGTGGTATATACATCCTGTGCACTGTGTGAACAATGACTTATGAATTTAGAAGCAAAGCTGATCAAATAGTGGAAAGAGCTATCAGCAAATAGCTTGCTGGATTAGTAACTGTGCTCCCAGATGGAAAGCCTGCTCTGTGCACAGGGTTTTTTTCTGCCTAGATGGGTGTGAGTATGGATATACCTGGGAAGGCCACCCTGGGTCCTGCTGCCAAGGCTTGCAAAGTGAGAAACAACACTTGCTTGGTCACAAAATGGTTTTCATTCCCAAGGAGAATGAAATTAATTAAGGAGAATTCTTTAAAGTTTGTCTGTCCTGCCTCCAATCAGGAAAAAAGAGCTCTTTTTAACCTACTTCTGTAATATGCTTAGGGAAATTCACAAGCAGAGAAAATACCTAAATATTTGTGTAAATTGCTTTAAACAAAATTACTTAAAGCAGCTTGGACTAGCTTAGCCCAACTGCAAGTAAAAACACACAGCCAGGCTCTGAGCTCTGTATTGCACTTGAGTACAATATAGAGTTTTGGGTACCCACAGGAGTACCCTGCTGAAGTTCCATCCCATTCAGGGCAGCACGTGAGTTCTGTACCTGGGCAGGACACAAGTGAGAATCAGTAGCTGAAGGCTCACCAGATGTTGTGCTGTTCAGCACTGAGGGCTGAACAGAGAGAGCACAGCAAACTGACACCTCATCAGGGGGATTCTGAACAGGGGAGTGGCTTCCTTGTCTGCTGCTCCTGCATCAGTCTTGCTGACTTTGAGTTACAATGGCATAGACTTAGTGCAGTGGAGCACAAAATCAGCACTTGGCTGCTACATGTCTTGTTTTAAGGAATTCCTCATTATGGTTTCTAAAGCTGCAGGATTACCATGTAGTTCGAGGACTAATGCACTGCCATTCAGTCTTAGCAATGATACTGTTGTTCTGAGACTGACCTTCCATTTGTCTGGCAAAAGAGAGCACTGGCAATGGAGGGTGCCCATAGAACTAAAAGTTGAAATCTATTTCCTCAAAAATATCTCAGGAAATGACACTTTCCCTAGGGTTTAGCCATTTAACTTGTAGTGTTAGTAGATTATTTTGTAATTAATTGACGAACGGAGTGACGCTGTAGCCAATAGCAGTCATTTATCTTGTGTTAGGAGTGCACCTCAGGTTTTAACATACAGAGGACTCACAGTCGTGGCAAACAGAGCAGGATAACTGATATTCCCTGGGAGAAGACTTGTCTGTTGCAATTTAAATTTGCATCTCAGTGTTGGCAGCAGTGAGCAGGAAGGCACTGAGAGTCAGGCAGGTTGTGGGGTTTAAGCAAATCTGTCCCTCCATGTTTTGGGGGTCACTGCCTGGGCTGCAGTTTTCCCATCAGTTATCCTGTGGGGATAACACAAGCAAACTGCCTTGCAGGCTGCTGACAGCAATTAAATATATTTGTATCTCTCTTTGGGAGAACATGATGAGCGTAACTAGGGACTAAGATTGTTTAGTGTTGGCTGGAAGGAAGTTTAACTCTTGCATCTCTATATTTGGGTGATCTGGGGCATTGCTGGGGTGTCTGTGACAGCCTTTTGCTGTGCTACTAGAGTAGTAAGTATGGTGATCCAGGACAGTGGTCACCAATGCCTCTGCTGGGACAGGTCTGCTTGTGAGAATTCAGCCCTGCTCCCTGAGTGTGTGACTCTTCCTGCATACAGTAAAATCTGTGCTGAAACACAGAGCTGCAGCTTCCCTCTCCTAACCCTCTGTGCCAGAGGCAGCTGGATCTGCAAGCCGTGCAAGAGCGCACTGAGGTTCCAGGGCTCACATGGAGCCACAGGATCTGGTGCCCAGTGCCTTGGCTCCTTCCCCTGCCATGTGACCCTACATGCCAGATGTGGCCCTTTGGCTTGTCCCAATGTAACCTCTTGTCTGATATGTAAGACATTGCTATCCATGTGAATTTTTGGAGACAGGACCTTAAACGTTCTTATTCTAATCTCAATAGTACTTTTATACTGATTTTAAATGGATCTGTCTCACAAAACAGAGGAGAGTGAAGCCCGGAATCTGTCAAACCCTGTCTTGAAGCTCTGTGGTGCTTTGGATAAATAGCAAAATACAGCAATTTGTTTTAACCCTGATGCATGCTTCATGGCAAAATCATCTCGGGAAATCCATGTGGAACAACGTAGCTGCTTTTTGGACAGGGATCAGGGTGGGGTGTAGGTGTGAAGTGAGTGTCAGAGGTGCAGCACAGCATGGTGTGGTATAGCCAGAAGGGGACACGAGCCACATGAATCATGTCAAAGGTGGGGGAAAAGGGTCAGAGTTGCTGTGGCTTTGCTCTCAGCCTGGTGATCTGTAGCACACATCCTGCTGGCTCTGCATGCCAAGGACATGATGAGCGAGCTGCCTTCTGGTTGCTGCAGCAGCATTTGGTGGCTGTACTCTCACACACTGAGCCCAGGTGGGAAAGACTGGTCTTGTAATGAAGGCACTGGACTGCAGCTGAGGTTTGGGGGTGATTTCTGTCTGTGCTGCTGGGTTCTGTCAAGGCTTGTGGACCTACCTGCTGGTGTCCAGATCAAACCTGTGGTCAGAGCGTGTTTTGGCCTCCACTGGGGCCCTGCACCCATGTTTTCTCAGTTTGGAAGCCAGGGTGTGTTTGGCCTGGATCTGGCCTTGATATGAAGTCAAAAAGCAGTCAGGAGACATACCTGGGAGATGTTGTAGATCTCCTAATCTAGACATAGGTGGGAAGAAACAGGACTAGTAATTTTTTTTCTGTCTCATCTGCAAATGAGGATAATAATTCCCTTTCCTCACCTTTCGTCTGTTTAGATGAGACCTGTAGAGGGTGGGGCCTGACTTCAGAGACAGACACAATGGGATGGTGACTTCAGCTGGGATTTCTAGGAGACTGTAAATAATGAAAAACTTTTTATTTGTCAAGGGGTAAAGTCCATTAGCATTTGGGACATGCCTGTGCTGGTTTTGGAAAATTCAAGAGGGCTTTTCTTTGCAAGTGCTTTTATATATGTCCCAAAATGAATTTGGTATGGCATAGCTAAAACACATCTAAAAGTATGTAACCCAGCAGCGTCCCAAACAAGCTGAGCAAATAGGTGTTCACTGGGTTTTAGGGCTTAGTCCTAATTTATGAACAAGGAAATGGAGCAGGGCAGAGAGAGGCAGCACTGAAGCCTTCAGAAGCCTTCAGACCCTGCTCAGTGGAGGCATGACAAAAAATGTCAAGCCAGTTGTGCTGTTCTACTCCTCAGAAATAAACCCACCAATATAACAAATATGTTTCTCCATAAGCTTATTTCTAATGTAATATTAATCTGTGCTCTTGTGTGTGTTTGGGCAGGATTTAGAGCATTACATCAGTTTGCTGGGCTGTTGCTTTGCTCCAACACGCAGCTTTGCCATGGGGGGCTGGTGATGGAGAAAGGAATAGAAGGAAAGGACTTGAAATGAGGAAAGGGATAGCACAGCAAGGAAACAGCCACTCTTCTAATAGGAGAAAAAAACCAACTTCAACCACTAATTCTAAAACTAGAATTGCAGACAAATGTGGAAGCTGTCAGACAAATGTGGAAGGTGTCAGGGCAGTGCTTTTAGATCCTGTTTCAGATTTTGGACTGTTCAGCTTTTCTTTTTCCCTTTCACTGACCCTTGTTGCCATTCCTTGCTGTGTGAAGTCACATTTGGGTTTGTCAGCTCTTCAGGGACCTAACCTGTCATTTCCCTTTGTTTGCAAACTGCTATAATCATTTATGGCTTGTTATAAAGAATAAGAGTGTTGGGAACCTCAGGAAGGCAAACATGAGTATTTTGAAGGTATGGGATGCAGTGAAATTCCATGTGTGCATATTCACACATACGTTTTTCTGAACACATGCATATGATATGCATGGTTAATGGCCTAGTTAACCTGAAATCCATTTCAAATGCAGCACATGACAGTGACCTAAGTAGCAGAGTATGGAAATACATTTTTCCTTTTAATTGGCGGGTTCTCTGGGATCTTCATCTTCCTACTGCAAACTCAATCTGCATATTGCAGTTCCTCAGGTCCTGTAGGAAGAGTTCTCTCCCTCTCCTCTTGGAGCTGGCCAGAGCAGTTCGGCAGATCAGCAGTGGGAGGACTTGGAAATGATGGGAATGGCTTTTTTGAGCCCTAGGACCAAGCGTTATCTCTTGTCCGGGGCAGGAGGAATGTAGGGAGCTGCGTCCAGATCTGCGATAGCGACGCAGTGAGCTGATGAGCGAGTTCAGTGCTGCAGCAAGGAGGGGGAGGGAGAGCTTATTTTTAACTGGAAACTGCACAAGTGAGACTGAAGTAGCTCTGTGCTGCCGTGCTATCATCAAGTGCTTGTGTGAGTGAGGGAGGGTTCGTACGGCGCGGTGTCCTAGTGAAACGTGTGGCTGGACGTGAGCAGGGTGGAGGCAGGTCGGGTGAAAAGGCAGTGCATGCTGCTGCCTTTGTCTGGGCGTTGGAACGAGCCACTCCTGATAACATTTATCTACTTCTTTTTTTTTTTTTTTTTTTTTTTCCTCCGGGTGATGTTGCTTCTTTTCTGCGCCTTCCTCCCCGGGTTGCCTGTCTCCCACCCATTCCTCTCTTCCTTACTAACTCTCATTCCCCTTCCATCTTCCCACCCCTTCCTCTCATCTGAGGCTGACCCCTCTCTCTTCTTGCCCCTCCTTCCCAGTTGATCCCTCCCCCTGCTCTGGATCTGCTGGCTGTGGGATTTTTTCTCGTGCTCACTGGCAGATGTGACAGCTTTTGGAACTGTATCATCTAGGAACAGCTATATCTGGAGTTGAAAAACCTAACGTGGTTTCCCAGGCAGCAGGAATGGATCGCTGAGAGAATTTCAATCTCCGACTGCTTTTGTCTTGTGGTAGTGACTTTTATTATTTATGTTTGTGACATTTTGTACAGTACAGTTGTCAGCACTGAATGAAAGACTAAAGTCTAGTGGATTATTATAAAATCAGTGTCACAGTATTTGTGTTGTTATATTAAAGGGATGCTGTCTATGTTTGAGTACAGGTTTGGCTTGATTTACGAAATCTAATATGCATAAAATGTTCTTATGAATTTCTCACTGACTTAGAAAAGGCCTGGGTTTATGTGTTTTATTTAACAATAAACATTCTTTAGCTGGGTATTGGAAATACGAGTGAATAGCTCTTGCATGAAAACCACAAAGTGAAAGGAGACTGGTTAAATACAGACCTCCTCAATGAGCTGCAAAACCTACCAAGATTATTAGAATTCATTGGATTTCAAATAACTATTTTTAGTGTATGTATTTCTTTTGATCCTAATGCAGTTTACCTTTAAACCACCTGTGTGATCTCTTTATAATCAGGGATTGATGTTGACCATATAAAGCAAATGCCATTGGAAGCCCAGGGGTGTGTTGTATTTGGAGCTGATTACATTTTGTTGTTTTTAAGCTGTGTGTTTTAAGTCAATGAGGTAGATGCAGGCCATGCCAACCAGTCACTTAAAACTGGCCATGAACTCAGTAGGTGCTCCTTTTTGGGTTTTGGAAGCATGCTTTTGGCTATGGGATCCAAGTGTGGTCCACATGTTGATTGTCAGGGATAGGGATTTTATGTAAATATACAAATGTAGTGTTGTATTTATGCTTCTGTAAACTGAGACGGTGAAATAGAGCCACTATTCTGGTTGGGACCAAAATATCACCTGGGCTTTAAAATTTTGCATTTTGAAGCATTTAAGCCAGAATCATTCCCCTTATGGGGAAATACCTGACATGTTCAGAAAACCTTTGATGCTACAAGTGCTAATGATTGTGGCATTTGTAACACCCTGTTTTACAGGACCCTTTGCCACATGAAGCACTTAAAGAGCAAACTTGAGACTGCCTGCTGTGCCCTGGGTATCCTCTCATTATGAAGCTGTGAGAATAGGATCAGAAGAAGAGGTACTGGTTGAAATAATAAGATCACTGGGGTTGCTGGGGCTAGGTCAAGGTGCATCAAGGAGCTGTCACAACTCACATTAGTCAAGGATTTAGAACTGAACCTCTTGCTGTAATACTACAGAGATACTTCCTGCTTTCCTTGGGGGCTCTCAAGCTCCTCATCATCTCCAGGTGTTGGTTTGAGCACTACTAACACCATGAGCTATTAGGGTATCTTTCCTTTCAGGGATTGTCTGCACTTTTTTTTCCTTAAAGAATTGCCCTCTGACTTTAGTCTTGATTATTAGTTAATAAGCAGCACCTAAGGGCCTGAGAGATGAATCACTGTGTTTGAGGAGCTGCAATATAGACCTGGAGCACAGACACCCTTCCCATAAGCTCTCCATTAAGATGTATTTGGTTTTCATTGGAGCTTGTTCTAAGTAAAGACTGCTGCAAAACCTCTTCTAGGTAGAGCAGTTGCTTCCAGCCTCTTTTGGGATTTTTTTTTTTTTTGTTATTTGTTCTTGCTTCTTAACCTTTTGTTTTCTTTTTCACCTGTGAGGTATCTTTAGTAGGCTGTTGCAATGGACAGTGCATGTGGAGTTGGTGTTTCATCAACCAAGGATGGATTGCATGACTGGGGGATTAGATGGAGCAAAGGTCCTTCTCTGCCATACAAACACTTCCTGTCCCTGTGACTGCAGGATCATGGTAACCAAAGTGGGAGCCACTGTGTATTGGATTTTCAAGACCCCAGTCTAGCACCAGGGAGCAAAGTCATTGTTCAGCTGGTGGCTGCACTTTGCTCCCTAAACAAGTTTAGAGTGAGACAACCTGGAAAATGTTTGACATAGATTTCATTGTGATGTGCTGATTTTGGAGACTGATATCCTCTAGAAGTGTGTTCATGTCTACACCACAGCATGTTATCTCTCTATGTGGTCTGTCTCTCTGACCCTTGTAAATATTTATTCAGCACAAATAGTTGGAAGCTGAGATCTTGTACAGGGGAAGAGTGACTGCTACAAAGTTGAAGATTAAGTGGCAAAAGTCCTCAGCCTGATGGCAGGGAAGAGATGGCATTCATGGCTGTAAGCAGTATTAGTGAGAGGCAAATGCTGACAGGAACGCTGTCTATGGAAAAGGAAGAGCATATAAATGTTGTTATTTTTGTTTATTGGCAGATGTTAATTGCCTTAGAAAACCTGTACAGCTTTTTCCCAAAGCAGTGAATAGAGTCATTGAACATTTCATGGGAGAAGGGACAATGAGAGGTGCAGCCCAACCCCCCTGCTCAAGGCAGGGTCAGTTTGGAGGGTCAGGTTGCATTATTTAGGGCTTTGGCTTTGAGAGCAAACCCCTGAGGATGGAGCCTGCACAGCCTGTCTGGGCAGGCTGCTCCAATGTTGGACTCTCCTGGTCACAGGAAAGCTTTTCCTTCTATGCTGTTGGGACCACTCCTGTTTTAGTTTATGCCTGTCTGTCTGTCTCTCACTCCCACCACTCCCCACTGTGAAAAACCTGTCTCTCCATAGAAAATCTCCTTACCTCACCCTATCTTCCCTGTCTGGTTTTTGTGAAGAGGTTGTGTCAATCCACTGCAGTCTTCCAGCTTTCCCACCTCTTGACTGCATGCAGAACTCTGGTTCTTCCTTTTCTTTTATGTCTTAGTGATTTCAGACAGGTCCAATCTCTTAGCTTTCTATCCAAGTATCTTTTTTGATTATAAATTCTAAATTCAGATTTTGAAGTCTCCTGTGTTTGGGTATATTTCAGTATTAGGTACTTCTGGCTTGTTGCACTTGCACTGGCTGTTCACACAAGCTGTCTCTCTCAGCCCCCAAGGGAAAAGAATCTTAGTTTTTAATTTTAGCTTCTTCAGCTACCTGCTGACAGAGTTTGATTTCCACCTACCACCTCCTCTCTCCCTCTCGAGCCCTCTGTCTAAGCAAGAAAAACTGAGATCCAGTATCAGTCTCGGGAAGCTCTTCCTTTAGCAACAGCTCTGCTGTCTTTAAATGGGAACCAAGTGGATATTACTTACTTGGAGTAAGCAGTGAGAAGACAATATGAGCCCTGTTCATAGCCACCTTAAATTTCAGGCTTGTGGTGGAATCAATGCTGTCTAACTGGCTGGACTCCAAAGTCATTTAATGTAGGCACAAGCAGGTAAAATATAAATATGTATCTCTTAATTACTTTTTGAATAGTTTTATCAGGCAGTATAAATTTGTAGAAATAAAGGAAGACACTAGAAATCCCATCTGAGCCATGAACCTGCAAGTTGGCCTTGGGCAAAATCATTGCTCTCTTGGTGCCTGTTTCCTCATCTGTAAAAACAGGTGATCAACTCCTGATAAAGTGCTTTTCACTGGAAAATGTTCCCAATACAACATAATTAACTCATTGAATTGGTACCTGGTTTCTAGTGCTTGGGCACTTCAGCCATAGGTGGGCACTGACAGTGTTGCCTTCTCCCCTTCAGGCATCATGTTCCGTAAGAAGAAGAAGAAACGCCCGGAGATCTCGGCCCCGCAGAACTTTGAGCACCGTGTCCACACCTCATTTGACCCAAAGGAGGGCAAATTTGTGGGCCTGCCACCTCAATGGCAGAATATTCTGGACACACTGAGGCGCCCCAAGCCAGTGGTAGACCCTTCAAGGATCACAAGGATGCAGCTCCAGCCTATGAAGGTAAGGGAGGGAGACAGTTCTTTCCTGTTCCTTGGGGAGTTGCCTCCAAGTTGAGGCACTGTTTCTTATGCCCCATAAATGGGACTAAGGGTGGTATCTGTATGGAATTCAGTGGATAGCAGGCTTTGATTGCCCAAGGTGATAGTAACTTCATCAGGAATAAGGACAGTATGATCCTGACCTGTTGCTGTCACTGTTGAAATAACCAGCTGGCTGCCTGTCACAGTGATGGCGACCTGTGAAAGCTCCTGTGGTAGCTGACAGGACCCAGGGTGCGTTCAGATGTTGTACAGGGAAGCCAAGAGAAGAATTCCTGGAGAGACCTGTTGTAGCAGGTTTGTCATTCTCCTGGGTGAGCAAATTTGGCTGGTAATTAAGTTGCCAGGGAAGCCAAAGTGGGAGAGAGAGCAGTGTAGCACTGCCTTGCTGTTTGTGGACAAATGAGGACAAGAAGGACTAAACTATGGTCTGGGCTAAAATGGTTAATAAAACAGCATTTTAATGCAAAGTGGGACATAGTAATGGGACAGTGTCCTTCAGTAAGGAAAACCAAGTGATTCCTGTAGATGGGTGGGTTTAGATGGCTGCTGGTACTGGCATCTGGAGACTCTGTAAGTGACATCAGGAATATGCTGTGGGAAAACACAGCTTTCTGGTGACCTCTCAGGAAAGGAAATGAAAGATGGTGACAGAAATATTGTGCTTAAAGTCTTGCTTGCTTGGGGGACGTTTTTGTTCCCAGTTGAAAAGAAACCTCTGCAGGGGACTGAAAACTGAAAGGTGCATTGTAAAAAAAAGATATTACTACTTTGGTTTTAGGAGGGATATAAAAAAGAGTTGGCTATCTAATGAATATATTTAGCTTTTTGTGTACAGGTGCTTAAAACATGGGGACTAAAGGGGACTATATTTGGTTTAATGTAAGCTTCAGTACATAATCAAACCTGCAAATGACATGGTCTGTCAGGATCTTTGAGCAGAATGCTGGTTTATAAAGGAAAAACTTGCTTAGGAAGAATAGGGGGGGAAAAAAAAGCAGGAGGTATTGCCTGGTGTCCTGAATGTGTTTTGAGGTTCAAAATGTAGTAGAGGATAGGAGCATAATCCAGAGAAGAGATAAAATGTGTAATAAGAGACCATCCTGGTTAGATCAGGAGCTCCTTAATGAGCTTAAACTGCAGGAGGATTGCTCAGAAGGGTGGAAACTAGGTCAAGTTATAAAGGGCAAAGAGAAAAGAAATTCATGTAGGAGCAAAACTGGAAGGCCAAGGCACAAAAAGAGATGTTATTCTCAAAGAACATAAAGGGGCACTGAGGATACATCATGAGTGCACTGAGGAGGAGGAGGATGAGGGAAAGAATTTGTTCACTGATGGTTTTGGAAGGAAGTTAACAGATGACACTGAGAATTCCTAAGTGTTTAATGATTTTTCTCTGGTCTTCATTAAGTGAGATCAGTGGGCTGACAATTAGCATGAGCATGAAGGGATGAGAATGCAAGCCAGAATAAGAAAAGAACAGGAACAGAAATGAGACTTAGCTAAGAAGTTGCAAATTTTCAAGTAAGCTGGGCCTAATGAAATTCAAGGAATTGCAGATCAGTCAGAATAATTTCTATCCCCAGAAAGAGACTGGAACAAATAAGCAAGTAATCTATTTGCAGCCACTTCCAAGGAGATAGCAGGGTAATAGCTGGCAGCCAGTATGAATTTATCAAGAAAAGAATCACGTCAAGGAACCCAATTTTCATTAATCACAGGGTAGGGGGCTTTGGGTCAGTGAGAAATGATAGCACTCCCTTGTATCTTGACTTCAGTGAGGCTCTGGACACTGCACCGATGGCATTTCTGGAGCAAACCAAGCTTCCTCAAGTGTTAGGCAATGGATGCTCAAAAAATAGTGTGAGGAGACACTAAAAAAGCAATGTGTGTGAAGGGATTTCCTGGAGTTTGCCCTGAGCCCTGTGCTGGTCAGGACTTTCATGTCTGACTTACTAAACCCAAAGATGGTAAAAGCTGAAAGGAGGTGCAAATCTTTTAAGAGAACAAGGACAGAATACCCAACAGGCTTTATAAAATAAAAAATCATCTTAAGCTAACACTGTTTTCCCCAGTAATTCCAAATGCAAACACTCTCATAACAAAGCTGACTGTTTCTGGTAAACTCCATTTGAATTAATTCCTGTTCAGTGATACTCATCAGACCTTTTTTTTTTTTTTTTTTCCCCCAAGTGCTAGTTGGCCAAGCCCTCATATATAGTCCTGGATTCAATTATCAGAGTAGTTCCTGGGTTTGTGTGTAGCTTATAAAGAGATGCTTTTCTTGTTATAATTTCTCAGTTTTAGTCAGTAAGGCATGAGATATGTAAGAGCACTCCATATAGATTTGGCTCAGTTTTGGGTGTTTCCTCATTAATCTGATGCAGTACTTAAACACAGCAGCATGGAGTCCTTAAACATAGCAGCAAAGCAAGATTAACTCACATCTTTCCTGACTGCTGGGGCTAGGTTTGACTTCATGGGAGTGACCTGAGTCTAATTCTAGGGAGTTTTAACTAGATGTGGAGAAGAGCAGTGCAGTGGATTTTCTGGAGAGGCCATAGCATGTTGTTGGAGACTTCTTATTGTTAAAATACCCACGTCTTTCTGGAATGACTTTTGTCCGTTTTGGATGAAAAGTTCATGTCCCCGGCCCATTTTTCTGTGACAGCAACTGGGCTGTGGAGGAAGGGGTGTGTGTGTGGTGAGGGAGTAGGCATGAAGACCAGAATTTCCAGCTGCAGCCAGTGTGTGTGCCATGGAGTGAATTGAGTTGTCCTTTCTTCACCTTGTTGCACAAAAATCTTCTGTTCTGCCTTTCATTCTCAAGCACTGAGCAAACCAGGTGCACGTTTGTGCACTGTGGTGGTGTTCTGTTGAAATTACTGGAGCTACTGTGTTGCACCACCTAAGTATTAGTCTCAGTGTAATTAATTCAGCATGTTTAGAAGATCCCTGGAGCTCAGTTAGCAAACAGGAGATTGCTGACACTCCAGGGAAGGACTTTCCTCAGGCAGAGTTCATGAAAGTGTAGGAGTGATCATGTGCTGCGAATTTCTGTGGAGAAACATTTTGGTTCCCAGCACTAGAAAAGCTTCTGTAAGCTTTTCAGTTCCGGAAAAAAACCAAGGTAGAACGCTACATAATATACCAAAGGCTTCAAGTGTCCTACTTGTACAGAGCTGGTGCCTGTTTGGATGGAAGCCTTGTTCTTCAGCGTTTGCTTACAAGGCAGTTGTGAGCTGCTGTGACCCTTTGTTCATCATTTTTAATTGTAATAGCTTGGCAGAGCAGGGAGACAGAGTTGGAACAGCACAGTCTGCACTGGTCAGGATTGAGACGTTTTAGCAGAAATTGTAGAGAAGCAGACTGAGGGACGCTGATTACAACGCTATTGAGAGTGCTTCAGGGGAGAGAGATGAACCTTGTGTTGGCACAGCAAAGGTGAGCCTTACAAATGGAGCTTGCAGCATGCTGGAACTTCTGAAAACTAATATTTCAGAAGCTTGGTGAGTGCATTAGTGATGTAGTGTTGCACAGTTTCAGCATAAGAAACCAGGAGTGTTGAAATATCTCAGTTTTGCTCTAATATTGTACTTCAGAATATGAGCAAAACAGCAGAATTGACTGTTCTGGCTGACAGCAATGCTGCTCTGACAGCGGGATGCAACCCAAGGACTCTTTCCCTCAGTAAAGGACAATGAAACAAAAGATAAAAATTGATAATTTTTCCTGAATTCCTTGAGTTGTCTTTGGCTGTATGTATGAAGTCTAACCTTTGGCAAGTTAAATTGAGCCTCGATTCTTACAACTCTGACTTTTTTCTTACCTTCCCCGTGTTTTTCAGACTGTGGTGCGGGGCAGCACCGTGGAAGTGGAAGGCTACATCTCTGGGCTGCTCAATGACATCCAGAAGCTCTCTGCCATCAGCTCGAACACTCTGAGGGGCAGGAGCCCCACCAGCAGGAGAAGAGCCCAGTCCCTTGGGCTCCTGGGAGACGAGAGACCCCCAGACATGTACCTTCAGAGTCCTGAAGGAGACTGGGCAGACAAGTATGGGAACTACCTCAACTGCAACGGTGGGTCCAAGGTGACCCGGAGGCAAACCATGTGGCCGGATTACAAATCCCGCCCGGAAGGGCAGTCTCATCCCAACGGGATGGTGACAAAAGCCCAGTCCCTGGGGCCGTCGGAGTTCCAGGGTGCCGATGGCAGCTGTCTGCAGCACACCTCTGGGCTGCAGCACGTACCCGCTGTGCCGGGGGAGAGAGAGACAGCAATGAAGAGCCCAGAAGAGGGCTGGCTTCAGCGACAGCCCACCGCCAGGCCTTCGGGGGAGGGAAGTCCCAACTCCAAATCGCGGGAGAACAGCCTGAAGAGGAGGCTCTTGCGCAGCGTGTTCCCCTCGTCCGGCGCCTCAAACAAGCCAGGCCCTCCCCTGCAGATCAAGGTGAGAGTTATTCACTGGACTGCAATGTTGACTTTACAGTTCTAGAGGTTACATATGCAGCCAATTTAATTGCAAACATCGGGCAACCATCTGTTCTTGTTATGATTAATGCTGGAATCAAAATACTCCTGGGCAGGGGAAATGTGTGGTCTGCCTGAGCTTCACGAGATGCTGCAAGGCACAGCTCAGGATGGCAGCCAGATCTCCAGCAGAAGGTTTGGCGGAGCTGCAGGAGCATGGACTGGGAAGGACGAGAGGGGTCTTAGTCATTACCTTCTGTGAGGTAAAGGCATAACTGCAGTGCCATTCTTCTGGAACCAAGCAGCCTTTGCCATTTGGGAAATTGCCACGATTTGCATTAACAGTGTATTCTTCTGCCTGTGCAAACCAGAACTATCTTGGGAGAGTGTGTTGGTTATAGATGTATCTGCCAGGGCACTACAGCAGCAGGGTTTGCACAGGCACCCACGGTGCTGTCACACAGGAAGTCAGCCTGTTGGATTTTGGAAAGGGTGGGACAGCTCATAGCCACATCTCCCCCAGGAAAGCTGTCCTGAATGGATGACTCATTTCTTGTTAAACTTGAGAAAATTTCTGGTTCCTGGCACTGGATAGGAAATAGTTTCTTTTCCATTCTGGACTGACCCAGCATCTGTCTTCTTTGCATGGCTTGTCTGGTGGCTTCAAAGCTGCTGCTGGGCCAGACTGGTTCCCAACAGCTGTGAAGTGCCTGAACAGGGAGGACAGAATGGATGACAGAAACCACTGTCCAAACTAACCTGAAGGGTGTTGCAGGGAGGGGATGTCTCCAATCCAGCTTCTTGCAGTTTGCATAAGGATGCAGGCTCAAGGCTTTGGGCACAGTGGGTTTCCTTTCCAAGGGAGAGGATTTTGAAGGAATGCAGTCCTTGTATAACACAAACTGCGCTTATTTATATATATATATAAATATATATATAAAAATATATTTTTTATATATATATATAAAACCAAGCTCAGTTTCAGTGACTCTGGGCTGATCTACACTGCTTCAAGGCCTGTTCCCTGAGTACCTAGCAGTGGCCGCTTCTGTCTTCCCCAGAAAGGGTGTCTTTGCCATGCTCAGCCCTTCCAGGAGCAGGACCACAAGTTACCAGCCAAGTGGGTGTGCTTGGGAGTGTTTGAACTCCAGCTGTTTGTCAGAGGAGAGGAGTAGGGAAAAGGCCTTGAAGACTAATCTATCTCCTTACTCCAGTGAGAGATCTGTGCCATCACTGGTACTTGTTTATCTAAGATGTTCTTACCAGCCTCTGATGATGAAAACCTGGATCTCCTGCTCTGATGGAGCTGATGATGTGTAAGAAATGTGTAATTGCAGTTGAAAGCAGCAAGGACATGACTGAATCATGGAATCCCAGACTGGTTTGGGTTGGCAGAGATGTCAATGTCCATTGGGTTCCACCCTCTGCCGTGGGCAGGGACACATTCTGCTAGACCAGGCTGCTCCAACCCTGTCTTGAACACTTCCAGAGACAGAGCATCCACCACTTGGCGGGGTAGCTGGCTGAAATGAGAAGGTGGTGCCTTGAAAAGCAGCACCATGGGAAGTTTGAGTGCACCTTCTTTATGAAGGGAAGGAGTGGGAGAACCAGTGACACCTCAAAATGTCCCAAGACGGAAAACACGTACGTGGGGACTGTCAGACTGCAAGAGCAGGAAATAAGACTTACATGATGTGGTTAAGCAAACCTGTGTGAGCTTGCTCATGTGTTGTGTGCCCTTCTCCATGCTCTGGGTTATGTAAAATGTATTTTTTTTTCTCTCTCCTGAGACAAAACAAGATTTGGGAAATAAATTCTGCATTGCTGTGAGCATGTCAGCGCAGGACTGCAGGGGTGGAGTTGGTGTACGGGGAGGAAGGAACTCCTGACAGGCAGCTGTGTTTGTACTGTGCCCTGTGCTGCTAAATCGTGTTTTCCAGGGCCTCTCTGTGTGTGAGGCTTATGCAGATTCTGCTCTTGACAAAAATCCTTGATTAAAACCCAAAGTGCATAGAATTAAATCCTACACAATTATTCCCTGTCTGAGACAGGGAAAATGAGTGCTCTTGTAAAAAAGTCTCGATTGGCAGTTTTCAGTTCCCATGCCCATATTATTAACTTTATTAATAATCTCTGAATTGTAAGAGAGAAAAAGCTTTTTGCTTTGAAGTTTCTATTTTGCCCTATAATATAAATGATGGGTTTGCTCTTTCTGAAGTTGCTTCTTTGACAGATCTACTATTATTTTGCATATATTTATGTGCATGTAATATGTATATTTTACATATACATATGTACGTATATATTGTATTTTGTACCCTACCTGCTAAATGTTGAATTTTAATTAATCAGCATTTCCAGGGTGAGTATTAGCACGACAATATCTATCCTTCCTGGCATGGGAATGCATATCCTGAAGCCACATTCCCACAGGCTGTGATCTTACTCTATCTCCTACACTAAATAGGGTTGGGCCTGCATTTCATTGGAGTGGGAGGTCTCCAAAAACCTCCAGCATTGCCAATCCAAATTCACTGTAGGTCAGTTTTAAGCCAGTGAGGTGGCAGGTGGCTCTGTGTAGCTGGAGTCTCATGTTGGCTGCCTCCAGCTGTCCTGGTGCCTGGTGCTTTTCCCAAAGTGGAGAGCTAATTCCATGCCTGATCGACAGGAATGCTCTGCAGGTACCAGTGGAAAGTGCAGAGAGTGTTTTCAGTAGGCAGAGTGTAATTACCCAAAGGGAATTAGGCCAAGACATCAAAGTGATTTACAGCCTTGGCATGAATCCCCTTTTCTTTTATACAAAGGAAGATCAGAGGCACAGAAGGATAAAGGATTTTCAAATTCTCTGCAGCACAGGTTGCCCCTGAGTTTTGGTGGCAAGGTTGGAATGCTTTTTAGCAGTTGGGTTTTTTTTCTGTGGGTTTTGTGTCTTGGTGGTTTTTTAAAAGCATGTTCCTTTTAAACTGCCTCAGTTTGGAGGCCACTAAAGCATAGCACCCGTTCCCTAAGGGATTCTTGAAGATCTGCATCTAAGGGGATCTTCATCCAAGCCATGTGTTAGGCAGACCTGGAGACAAGAACCTGAAGCTCTGGACTTCAGTCTGCTCCGAGGTGTGCTAGGGTGGAGTGGGATGACACAGAACTGATTCCTCACCTCTCTGCTTGTTAAACTAACCATCATTTTTTTCTCTGATGTTCCTCTTTGTTCTCCTTGAAGCCTAATGCATTCTTCAAGCCCCAGCAGTGGGGTTCCCCGCACAGCCCTGCAGCCAAAGCCCAGTCTCTCCCCCCAGACCAACCTGTCTCTGAGTTCCCCAGGATGATTTCTGAAGCTGGGACCCCCCAGAAGTCCCCAACAGCAGAGAAGGCTGTGGCAGTGCCACCAGGCCGGCCCTCCCCAGCAGGGTCCCCCAGGAACCGACAGACCCAGACCAGTTCCAGCAACCTCCACCTGCCCCAGGACTCTGCTGGGAAGGGGCAGCCAGCCAGCGAGGACCCTGTGGTTGTGACTCATGAGCAGTTCAAAGCTGCCCTCAGGATGGTTGTGGACCAGGGAGATCCCAGGGCATTGCTGGAGAATTACATCAAGATTGGGGAAGGCTCCACAGGAATTGTGTGCATTGCTCGGGAGAAGCACTCGGGGCGCCAGGTGGCTGTGAAAATGATGGATCTGAGGAAGCAGCAGCGCCGGGAGCTCCTCTTCAATGAGGTGAGTGTGCTGAAGACAGGGGGATTCTGCTGTCCACGTTGGAGCAATCACTGTGGCAAAAGGAAGGGAAGAGCAGGATCATCTTCCTTTTAGTACCGTTATGCTCGTACCAAGAACAGCTATTGCTGTGGGGATGGAGGCTCTGTGCTGTAGTTGCAGGGCTGTGTGTGCTCACTTGGTTGGATAAGATGAAGTGTGGTGAGTAATTTTGTGGTGGTCACTTGTCCACTGTGCTTTTTACAGGTGGTGATAATGAGGGACTATCAACACGTCAATGTTGTGGAGATGTACAAGAGCTACCTCGTGGGAGAGGAGCTCTGGGTGCTGATGGAGTTCCTGCAGGGAGGAGCCCTCACAGACATCGTGTCTCAGATCAGGTACAAAGCAAAATCCCAGACATCAACATGGGAGAGCAAGAACAACAGAGCGAGTACAAATAGGTTCCCTCAGAGGTCTCCTGTTTGCAGTGCCCTGAAACTACTGCAGTTTGTAACTGTTACCCATTTAGAATATGTGATACTTCTGATGTAGAAGGGTTTAATTTAAGGTGCTGATCCCTTTGGATACCCACTAGTTCATCTCCTTGATGACCTTCCCTGTAAAGCACAGTACTCATAAAAGGCGTTGTTTATCATTTCTGTTGAATCCTGGCCAGGAACTTCATTGAATAAGTATTAAAGAGCATGCAGAAATAGTTTTCAGTGGTCCAACCTTAGCCACAAATTCAACCTCCCTAACTACTCTGGAGAAGTGCAGCAGAGCCTTGAGACCTGGACTCCTTCCCAAATTTCATTGCCTAAAGATAGCAACTGCTGGACACTCTCCTAAATTTGTTTCCTTATCTACACTGCTTCATATTCAATAGTGCCCAAAGCATTTCTGTAGGGCAAAGAAGTTGTTCTCAGATGGCCTCTGGTCTCTCTCAGAAGGTGTTCTGATGATGCAGTTATGGTGATCGTGTCCTACCCATGACTCTGGAGCACCTTCCTCCTGCTTCAGAGCAGTCCTGCGAGGCTGCAAACTGGGGCAGGGAGTGCCAGTGGAAAGATTGACCAAGAAAGTCTGTAGGACGAGAGTTTCTTTTTTGAAGATTCAGGATCTTAATTGGATTACAGTTAGGCAGTATTGCTAGCACTGATTGTATTCAGTTTTTAAAATAGTGTAGTATACCTTTAGTTCACATACGTGCTTGGTTGGCCGAGGTCCTGTGGTGGGTTTAAGTCATTTATCTCGCTCTGTTGGGTTCTGTGTTTTGGAAGTACAATTTTGAGAGGCATCAAGAGCCGCATTGTCCTCTGTAGCCTCCACAACCCCACTTGTAAGGAGTGTCCTGGGGCACTTACCTGGGCAGGCCCTTCCAGAACTGGTTTCAGAGGCATCTCAGAGTCTGCAAGTCATCATTTAGTCCTGAGGTGCGCTGAGTTACAGCTTACAGGGCCAGTGAAACTCTTGTATTTCTTGGCTGGTACTGAATTACTGATAGAAAGTGATGAAGAGCTTTATAAAGGGTCTGTGTATTTATATCCACTAGTGAGACCTCAGCCTAGATTTGTTTTAAGATGCTTCCTTTGAACCTGTTAATGAATTTTTTTTTTTTCCTCATGATGGAAGCAGGATCTGTTGTAACCAAAACATTTATCAGAAATAAGCTGCAAACCTTTATCAGTTTTTCCCAGGAAGGAAAATACCATCATTGCAGTCATTAAACTTTTGCGAAGGGGGTTAAGTGATTTACATCTCCAGGAGTAAGGTAATCCTCCAGTAATCTGTTTTACACTATACAGTCACTTGACTGAAACCAAATTCCATACGTGGCAGGGTGAAAATTCACCTCTTGTGATCTTCTAGAACCACAGGACTTGCAGGTGGATCAGCTCAGGCACTATGAAGTGAAGAGCACTGCTACTAAAAACATTGGGTTCTGTGCTGGGAAGTCCAACAGGGTAGCCTTTGTCCCTCTCCCTTTTCAGGTTAAATCATAAAGGCAGAAGTAGCCTTCTGACACCCTTCAGATTTAGCTGCCATCAGTGGGGCACAGTGCAGCTACAACCCTGTAGCTGTCCTGGTTTGGAATAGTAAGGGATGGGATGCTAAACAAGCAGCACAAGTTTAGATTTCTCAGCTGATGGTGCAGAAATTGTTATGGGTTTAGAAGGTGCTGATTCACTGCACGGTTCTGCCTTCTGAGTGCTCTCTTTTCCTTAGGCTCGCTTGCAGACCCAAATTTGAGGACATTACATTTCTCTGTCCTCAACCGGGGGTTGTTCAGAACAACTGCTAGAGACAGGCTGAGAGTCCACAGTACTCAAATGGGGTACTTCAGCTATTCTTTGAAATAATTTACTTCTTAGCATTGCTCAGTGTAAACATACAGAGCTGTCACTGTCCCCGGGTACAAGAGAGAATTTTAATTTCTACCATTTTCACTCGATTGTAAAGGTTTTTGTATTTATAGCAACAGCTTCTAAAGAGAGGGTTTTGGAGCTCGTATTCCATGTGCTAGCAGTGGTAGAAATCAGTAGTGTCTTCCCTGCTTGTAGCCTGTGCTGCCTTTAGTTAGGTGTCAGTGTCATGTACCCCAAGTGTCTGCAGGAAACGCCTAAAGGATCCCTATTTTTGCTGTCAAATTATGCATTTGGATGTTTCGTGGATACCGTTGCACAATAAGCCTTGTGAATAATGTCTTTACTGTATTTGCTTAAAAAAAGCTGTCTCACCAGTTACTGCAGCACCTTGGCATCAAGCAGCACTGCTGTCTGTCAGAGCTGCTTGAAAAACAGCATCTTGCAGAATGAACTTGGGTACAGAATTCAAATTGCAATTTCTTTGTATTAAAGTTGTCAACCATCAAGTAAAAAATGTTTTCCTCAGTAACAGACATGGAAGAACAGTAAAGGTGAGCTGGTAGTTGTCATAGGGAACCAAAGTGTCTGTGCTTTAGCCCCCTGTGCCCCTGTGAAGGAGCACTGTGCTCTGCACAGTTTAAGTCCCTGTCTCTAATTGCAGGCTGAACGAGGAGCAGATTGCCACAGTGTGTGAATCGGTGCTGCAGGCTCTGTCCTATCTCCACTCTCAGGGGGTCATTCACCGAGACATCAAGAGTGACTCCATTCTTCTGACTTTGGATGGCAGGGTGTGTTTCCTCGGACAAATTGTTTCCTGTCTTGTGCTGCTGCAGCCTCTGGCTCTTATTTCCTTTCTGTTCCAAATCTCTTGTTTTCCCCTTGTCCTTTTACTCTCTTTGCTTTCTTTGTCAGTAGTGTATCCCTCTGTGTTGTTTAAAGCTTATTTTTAAGGTTGGTTGCTTTTCTCTTTGTACAGGTCAAACTCTCTGATTTTGGCTTCTGTGCTCAGATCAGTAAAGATGTACCTAAAAGAAAATCCCTGGTAGGTACTCCTTATTGGATGGCTCCAGAAGTCATTGCAAGGATACCATACACCACTGAGGTAAGTGATCACCTCCATAATAGCAGCAGAGTAAGTAATAAGTAATATTCTGAAGTGTCACAGGAAAATAACCACTGGTTTTCTAGGAAGTCTCTAGATTCTATTTAGGAAATAAACCCAACTATGGCTACAGCTTTGATGGCGATGACATCCTAAATCATAGGATTTTTAATAATAAGTATTTCTTGAATCAGTAGAAAACCAGATTGTTCTGCTTCTAGGAACAAGGCATCAACTTGTTCTATTCTTACACCTAAAGCTTGGCCTAGACTTGTATCTGCTGTGGACGGATGTGAGCAAGGAGCAGCCTGTGACATGATAGGGATCAGTAAATCAATTCCATAAAGGAAAAGGGGGAGATGTGGGTTCTGGGAGGCTCACCTCAGGGAAAGCAGACATGGGAGCTCTGGAGTTCTGAGCAGGTGGCAGCAGACTGACTAGTTTTGTTTACCAACCAACCAGGTGTGGTACAAGCAGTTACTTGCACATCTTTACATGTTGCAACACCAGCATGGCTTAGTATTGGGTGCAAAATTGACTTTGTAAAAGTCCTGTAAGGAGCCCAAAAGCATTAAGGGGATCAGTGTTGGACTCTCTTGGGACCATTTGTCATGGGTGGGGTGTTGTGGTCTTAGTGAAAGCAACAAGACAAGGACATGCTCCTCCAGAGTGTGTGTATTGATGTGACGTCTCCCACAGGTGGATATCTGGTCCCTGGGGATCATGGTGATAGAGATGGTAGATGGAGAACCCCCCTACTTCAGTGATTCTCCAGTCCAGGCAATGAAGAGACTCCGTGACAGCCCTCCTCCCAAACTGAAAAACTTCCACAGGGTGAGCATGCTGCCAAACACTTGTAAAGCCTGATGGTTATCATGGGCAAACATCCATGTCAGCTGTTGCCAGTACAGCTGGCTGTGGAAATGGTCTTGCTAGGACATGTTTATTGGGGAACAGCTTTGGCCTTGGGGTCTTAGTGGCTGCAAGCTACTGCTGACAGCTGGTGGTTGCTTTGGGAAACAGCCCTGGCAGTGTAAGGGCATCTGGGCATAAACAGTGCAAGTCAGAGCTGCTTCAGGTGGACCCACAGTTCCCAGCAGCTTGCTGATGTCGATTGAGTAGCTTATCTTCCAGGGAAGGGAACAGGAGGATCCCTGCTCTTGGGTGTTTCCAGCTTCATGACCTTCAGGACCACAAAGGCTGCATTATGATGAGAGCAGGAGAGCTCAGGACAGATGCAAACTGATGGAGGCTCTACAGCAGCTCAGAAGATGAGCTTGGCTCCCTGGTTTCTTAGCAAAAAGTAGCAGTGACTTAACAAATAGTGATCACCTTTCAGTGTCCGTTTAAAGCAGTCTTCCTTTCATTTCATGCCCAGCCTCTGAGATCAAACAGCTTCTGCAGTATCCTGAGCTACCCAGCCTTTCCAATTAATCAGAGCATCTGCAGCTGCTAAAACTGAATTATTTAAGAGAGTAGACTGCTGGACTAACAGCACACGCTCCAACATCAACAGCTGTTCTTTCCTTTTTGCCTTTGCAACACTAATTAAAATTTCACAGTCCGATTCTGGACCTGGTGCTTGCCCTCCTTGGGCAGTGTAAAACCATCCTGGACTGGGTCACACCTTGCTTGGTGACATGGGCCTGCCACAGGCAGTGAGAGCCAGAGCTGGTTGTGGTCTTGCTCTGCTGCACTCTGTATTGGGAAGCAAACTGGCTCCCAGCAGACCTCTGATTTGCAGGCTGGTGGAAATCCTCCCCAGCGTCCTGCTGGAGTGCAGCTCCGGCTGTGGATCCAGCCCTCCATTCTGGTGCCAATTTATGGCTCACTGTGGTCAGTGACTGCAGTACTGGGGGCAGCAGGTTAAAGGGATACCTCCTAGGATAATCCCTGCTGCATTGCTAAAGCATGGCAGTTTTATTGACAAGCTGGATCCTGGCACTTGTCCTGAGCTGTGCAGTGCCTTCTCCAGCAATCCCAAGCAAAGTCATACAAAACTGCTCCTGAGATGAGCAATAGCTCAGTGGGAACAGTATTTCAGGATCTACTAAGTGAACCAGAGCTGGGACAATGCCCCCAGTCTAAACCAGATGTAATTATATCATTAAAATAAATATATGCTAAGATAATTTTTTTAATTCCATTTTAACTATACAGAGGATTTACCTAGCCAGAGATGTGCAGGGTCTTGAAGTGGTGCTTTGGGCTGGCTGCTCTCCAGGCTTTTACACCTCTTCCAAAGGACACAGCTGTGAGGTCATTCAGCTTTCTGGTACTTGTTCTGCAGCTCCTTCATCTTCTTGTACCGTTAGCATGAGGGTTTTTCAGACTCTCAGAACATATTGGAGAACTCTGTTTAACTACCTTTCTGTAATCCGTGACCAGTAGAAGAATGGATTAATGCCCCCTTCCCACCCAAGTGATGTGCCTAGGTAGCAGGAATCCTGCTGTGTTTGGAGCTGAAATCCAGGAAAGTTTAAGTAACAAAATGGGAAGCAGAAATAACTCAAATGGAAGGATGCAGCAGGCAGTCTTGTCTTAATTGACTGTACCCCATTCAAAAGAAAACAACTTAAGTGTTGTGCCTAGCAGTGACAGAAAGTTATGTCCATAGCATAAAGAGCACGTGACCCATGTCACATTGCTGGAAAAACAGGGATACAGATTGGGAATGTGCAGGATTCTTTTAACCACACCCACCCTAGCAACCTGGTGTTGCATGAGCTGTGCCTGGTCCCTTTGCAGGGTTGACTTGGTTGGTTGCTTTTTCACAGACCTCCCCAGTTCTGAGAGACTTCTTGGACAGGATGTTGACACGGGATCCATTGGAAAGAGCAACAGCACAAGAACTTCTGGATCACCCCTTTTTGCTACAGACAGGACTTCCAGAGTGCTTGGTGCCCCTCATCCAACAGTACAGGAAGCGCACCTCCACCTGCTGACTTTATGAGAGAAGAAACTGAAGGGAAAAGGAATATTTATAAAAAGATAGATAGAAAAAATTAAGAGCTCAGGCAGCCTTGACCTGTGAATGGTGCTTGGAACTTGCCAGTGATTGTTTTGGAGGACAAATGTGAATCCTGTCCATGCATCCTCAGCCTTCTGTGGCTTCTCCTTTGCTGAAGACAATCAATCTTAGACTAGATGTGAGACCGAGTCTGTCTCAAGGATAAAGCGGGTATTCCATGGCTTGCGGATCACTGCTGCCAAAGGATGGCATTCAAAAGTGGAGTCTGAAGTTGAGTATCTGAATGTCTGTGGGTTTCTGCACACCCTGGCTGCTGACTACTGAGCTGGAATGATTTTTCCCACTTAGAAATGTGATCTTTGTTTCCTTCGTTGTACACTGGAGCCATGAGCTGACTCACTTTGGGGCGCAGACCCCTTTAAACTCAATGCACAAAGACTATTTTTTTTTTTTGAGACCTTTTCACAGATGATTTTAATTTTCTTTGGTTAAATGTGGACCTAGAAATCTGCACACACTTCCTTATGGAGCAGATGTGCTATGTATATATTTGTTTCTAAGTGGCTCTCTTGCATCAACTTCTTCTTTTGCTGCAGAATATGTGTGGTTTAGTGGTCAATCTTGAATCCATTTCATTATTTTAGACTTTTGGAGGGGGAAAACCCTTGGATACGGGCCTCAAAGTGGACTCTGTGAAGACCAGGTGCTCTTACCACCAGGATCCTGTGTTTGAAAAATCACCATTTGCAATACCTTGTGTACTGGTTGGAATGTGAAAAGTGTGTTCCTGTGACTGATTTCCAGGCACTTGCTTTCCCAGTTCTTTCGCCCAGGAGAGGCTGAGAAGAGCTGCCCTGAGGCAGTTATTAGGTAGCATTTTGGGAATGCTGTAGGAGACCAAATGGAAATATTTGAGCTATCCTGCATATCCCAGGATGGATTTTTGTGTTTGTGTGCTGCTGTCTGGCTATTGGTCTGCCTTTCCCTGTCAGCCCTTTGCATCTGGAGGTTTTTGCTTGTCTAAACAACTCTTTCAGTTATTTTAACATAGTTTTAGGTATTTTATATGCTGCACTATCTGATCAGTGAGATCCTCAAGGTAATTGGACTCTAGGTTGGGATTAACATTGTACAGTGATGGTGTGTGTTGTTGTGAGGTCTCAAGAATGCATTTGTACATGTGGAACTGGGATCTTGTTTTGAAACTCCAGATACCAAGGTTTTGGACTTTTAGTTATTCTCAGGACAGTCCTGATGTCTCAGAAACTCACCTCAGAACTGCATTTTCTTCAGAAGATGGTCATAACCTCTGTCCTCTGCCATTTGCTCCAGCTACAGATCCTGCTTCAAAATTGAAGCCACAGTTGATTACTTGAAGTAATTTGTGATGGAATTCATCTGCACTGCTGCCAGCCATCAGAGGGTGGGCACCCAGTCTGTGGAGCATGTAGGTTGGCTCTGTAGTCCATGGGGAGAGGAACACCCCTGGGGCAACAACTCCAGAGGTGGTTCATCCCCTCGGTTCAGACACCTGTTGAAGGACAAAATCACTCTCTCTCTCACCCATGGCAGGTAGAGAGGTCGTAAGGGGTTTCTGTAGACTGGATGTCTATGTTTGGGGCTGATGGAGTTGGTTGAAATTAATTCATTAAGCTCCTCCTTAGCTGCACTGGAAAATTTTTGTTGTAAAATGTTTCTGTATTCCAGATATATTGCTTTTTTTTAATGCAAAAAAAGCAGGACTTGGAAAAGATTTATAATTTGAAACAAACAGTCCTGTTCGTCTTTAGTTGTGAATCCTTTGCACTTGTGTTTTAAATTAAAGTAGTTCTTGATTTATTCATAAGCCTGTTAGAGTGTTGAGATGCTTAAAAATGTGTCAGTAGTTGAGAGATGTGAGTGTGAACTTTGGAGTCTGCTCTAGCTGTCCTGTTCTATGGCTATATGGCTTCTGAAACAAGAGGAGACTGGGGCAGGAGCCTGGACCCTGAGTTCTGAAACAAAGGTTTCTTGGAGACAGGGATGACGGGTTTAGCATTTAACTTTTTTTTTTTTTAAACATTTTATACTTCAGCGCAAATCTGACTCAACACAGTGAGGAAAGGCCCTGGGAAAACTGCATTCAAGTATCTTATAAAATTTTAAAATCTCATTACCATATTTGTGAGGAATGCAGAAAGGATCCATCTTCCTGTGCAGTGTAGAGTTCAATTCCTGCTTCTTATGTTTCTCTCTTTGCAGTTCGTGCACGGCACAGCACCAATTAACTGCTCCATTACTTAGATGAGTGTGGAATCAAACATAGATCCTAAGATAAACCTAGATTAGCTGAAAGATTGAAGCTCTGTCTCCAGGACTGACAGCTCCTTCCCTGGCAGCCAGGCAGGAGAATGAGGATACGGAGCAGGTTTGGAATTTGTATTGCAGTAGCGTTCAGGTCAGGAATTCATATGTGCTTGGTGACACCTGACTGTACAACAAGGTGTAGCCTCTTCTCTGATGAGCTCAGAGCCTACTCAGTGGGTGATTATGCTTGGAGATGATGTTTTCTCTGTGTTTCTTTCCTTTTCTGCAAGGGTACACTCATGTCTCAGGATTTGATGCTGTTCTTTGTCATGTTTCCCCTGAATCCTTCCCTTTCATTTTCCTTCCTGTCAGCTTTGCCGGTATGGAGCCTTTTCCTTGCTGCCATAGCCCTGGCAATCAGCATCCAGGAGGCCTTTGAAGATGGCACATGGTATTTATATGAGCAATTTGCTGTATCAAACAGGGAGTCTGTCAGGGCTGTCACATCCCAATTGCACTGGTTTATCTATAATGGTGCCCGTCTTCCTCCAACAGGCCTCTGATGTTGGATGCAGCAGCTTATTATCCCATTTATTTTGGAACAGAACAAATCTTTGTCTAGAGGCCCCTGTTTTTTTTCTGTTTGGCAACAGAAGGACCTTGGTTCAAATGAGGCTCCTGAATTTGACATTGTTGTGTTTGGTTTGAGACAAACCCCACTCTTCCCTTGCAGACTGGGGAGAGCTGCTGGCTGTGCCCTGAGTCCAGGGTATAAATGGAGATAACAAGTAATAATCTAGATAATCTTGGAGAATCTTGATGTGTGGGATATATGGGGAAGCAGGGAGAATGTCTCAAAAATGCAATAGTTACTGTGGAACAACTCCTTCTCTGAGTGCCTTAGGCACATTAGCAGTATCTCTGTTATGGAGGTAAAAAGGATTGGGGACATTTACATACAGCATCTTCTCTTTGTGTCCCTTGCTGGGGTTGGAGTCCTCCTCTGCTTTAGACATCCCCATTATCTAATTTTTAATTATATAGTACAAATGTTGGCCTCATTTAAATATTTTGGGCCAGAGAATGAGATGTAGAATATGCCACTTAAAAGATGAAAATTTGGAAAGGATCAGGATTGTACCTAAATCTGCTGCTGTTCTGTGTCTAGCCAGATGTTACTGTTTCATTTGTCATTGAATTGGAGTTCTGTGTGTAATGGCCTGACAAAAGGCCTGTCTGAGCCAAGTACCACATTGCCCTGTGCTCAGCAGGTAAGTGAAAACACAGGCAGGGCTGCACAGGAAGGAATCCTCAACGATGGCTGAATCCCACGGGAAGAAATAGTGCTGGAAAATCAGATGGCCTCTTTCCTCTGGAGTCGGTGAGTAACCACACCCTGGTGTGACTGAATTGTGCTGCTGGGAGGGATGGTTGGGATCAAGGTGTGCTCAGGAACCCTTGCAGTTAATATTTGGTTTAGTACCTTTATTATTATTAATTTGTCTGTTCCCCATCTGGCAGAACTTTCCCTCATTTTGTGTAGACAGGGAGGTGTTGGAGGAACTGCAGTACATGTGGGCTCAAAGGCATGAAGGAGCTTCACCCTAGGAGGAAAGGGGGTGATGCAGAGTGTGTTCTGTGCTTGATGGGAGCCCTGGCCTTGCTTATAGTGATGCTTCCATGTGCACTCTGTAAAGCACATTTAGAAGGAGTTTTTTAGCACTGAGGTGAAATCTGTGTAAAAGATTGCATCTGTTTTTCATGAAATTTGGCATCAATCCCCTGTGCCAGTTTTGGGTTCCGTAACAAAGGGTTGCAGAGCAGAAACTGTGATTTTAAGGGCACAAGTTGTCGTGGTGGGTTTCCTTGCTCAGTTTCAAACATCACTAGACATTAATGCCACAAATCCCAAGTGCTGAAGTCCTGTTTTTCTTAGCCCTGTGTCATAGTCCAGCTGAGCTCTGGTCAATTTTGAAATGCCTATGCCTCTGGGAGCCCCCTGCAGAGCATTTTACTCCGCTGCTTTCAGGCCTTGCTTTGATCTCTGGGTTTGTGCTGTTCAGAGCTATCGGGGCACTGATGTTCTGCACGGGGAAGGGGCAGAGGAGCTCAGATGGAGACAGGCAGAGCAGTGGTTCTGCTGGCTCTCAGATGGCTCCTGGGTGAGCAGTTGATACAAGGCAGGAATTAGAGGTCTTCAGGCTGGAAAGTGAAGCAATTTGGGAATTGTAGCAGGCTGGAGGAAAGGAGACTGTAGTGGTGTCCAGTGTCACAGCTTGTGCTGGTACTGTTGGTAGGAGCAGCCTGTGAGACTGAACCTGGCCAACCTGACTTGGAGTGTTTGTCCTGTGGTGTGCTGCGTGGAGGGACAGAGCACATCCTGCCTGCCACTGTCCCTGTGCAACACAATCTTTAGGGTTTGGCACTGGAGGAAGGAAAACTCCTGCAAACCCTGGCCCTGCTCTTATGTCCTGGCTTTCCATGCATGACTCTCTGACTCAGGTTTATTCTGTAGCATTCGTTTCCAGGGAGGTTTTGAGGGAAAAACTCAACCCCTGGAACTTCAGCAGTGTGTGGAGAAGGGACCACCGTGCTCACATTATGGTCTGATATTGGTGTCTGGGTTCCCTCCAGGGAGAGATGGGACAAATTTTCTTTTAAAATAACCTCTAAAAAGCTCATCTGGAGGGGTTTGAGTGGCCAAAGCTGGTGACACACTGGCATAGGATGCAGGGCTCAGTGCCCCTGTGCTCTGGTTTGGAATTGCCACCGCTGCCTGTTTGGATTTAAGGTAAAATCTCCAACTGCTCCCTGGCTGCAGTTGGACTTTGCTAGGATGTTTGTCCTCTGGTGAGGAAGGGCCTCAAACACTACAGGGACAGAGACAGGTGGACAGACAAACACACAGGAATGTGAACACAGACTCACAGATATACACACATAGACAAACACCCAGGGACCTGGACACACATAGAACAGAGATACATGCCCCCACAGGGACACACAGGTGGACAAATGACCCAGTTGTTTAAGAACAGCAGTGTTTTATTTTTTTTAGAAAATAAATAGCTCAGAAATGTACAATTCATAATTCCAGTACTCATGTGGCACCACAGAGGAGATGTGGACTCTTGCTGGATGTTCAGCCTAGGCTTGGAACATGCTGTCTCATACCTGCTTGACCTGGGGTTTGGTTTGTTTTATAGCAGCATTTGTAGTTGTTTATTAATGCAGCTTCAGGTGTTACTGTTTTCCTGTAGGATGCACAGCCTGGCATGGTTTGCCGTGATCAAGCCCACTTTCCTTCCCCATCCCCACTTGTGGTCTCTGTTTCAGTGTTTCAGGGTTTATGTTTGGTTTGTTTATTGTTGTTTCATTGAACCGTGTGGAAGCTGTTAGAAGGAGTTGGGCTGATGGGAAGGGATGCATGTGAGGAATGATGAGGGAACTGACTCTAAAAACTGGTCTGAATGCAAAGTAAGTATTCCTGTAGCTGCTGCTGTGATGCCAACAGAGAGCTGGTCTGCAGGCACAGGCCCTTTCCCATTGCTGAAATACCTCAGAGCTCAAGATGGAGAAGACACTGTGTTAAGTACTCTGAAGGGTGAGCTCTCCAGACTGCTTCCAGGTATCTGGGATAATGTAGTACATTCCTGAAGGATTTCAGGAGCTCCCCAGAATGGAAAGGAACGGCAGTTTGTGATGCTGGTTATTACTTCACCAGATACCTTCTTGCAATGAACAGTAAGGAAGGGACTCATCTCAAAATATGCTCTCTTCTACCTCCGCATCCATTTCAGCTCCCAAGGGCTCAGTCATTGCCAGTGTAAGCCTGGACACCTCTGCCACTTGGATACTTGCTTCCAGTTGGTCTATAGAGCCTTGTTCTCCTTCAGGAATGCTCTGACCAGCTTCCTTCAGAGACTGTGGCTCTCCAGGACAGCTGGCTTTGGTGTAGTTCTTCACCATCTCCTGAACCTCCATGTTCAGAGCTCTCAATTTCTCCTCATATTCCATCCGTACTTGCTCCTGAAGCTGCAAATGGAAAATCAGGTCATTCCCACACACTGGAGCCAAGCAGAGGGACCAGGAGCTCTGGGATGAGCTGTTAGTCATTTTAGGGTCTGTGTGGGTCCCCTCATCCACTTTCTCACCCCCTGGGAATGGGTGGGCTGAGGGTGGCAGTAAAGATTGGTTCTCTGGGGGTTTGAACTTCTGCAAAGGAAAAGCCCTGACCCCAAACGTTGCCCTTACTTGGCTTTCTCTCTCCTTGATGGACTGAAGACTTGCTGCCTGCTTCTCCTCCAGTTTCTGCTGGAACCTGCTAGTCTTCTCTGTCACCTTTAAGAAGAATAAATTAACCCCCTCAGGTTCCAGTTTTAGAAGCAAGGGCATTGGACAGGGCAGGCCTGGAGCAGCAGCCTAGATTCAGGGACATTGTGACAGCCTGGCAGGTGACACAGGCACATGGGACATAACGACACGGACGCAGACATACAGGGGGTCACACACACACAGAGATACATGGATACACAGGCTTGCCTAAGGACAGACACCTGGACAGACACAGGGATACATGTACTCACACAAAGACAATCAGGCACAGAGAGGGACACAGACATGCATATGGACACAGGCAGACACATAGGGACACACAAACACCTGGACACAGGCAGACACATGGATAGACACACATGGAAACAGACCGACAGAAACAGGCAGACACACTGACGTGCATGGACACAGACACACAGACACCAGCAGACACACAGAGACAGACATGTGGACACAGAAGCACGGACACACAAGGACAAACAGACATGCTCACTTGGACATGGACACACACGCCTGTAGATGCACAGACACCGCTGGATGTGAACACACAGACAAACGGACACAGAAATGGGGACAGACACACACGCATGGACATGCACATGGAAACAGACACAGGCAGAGAGACATGATGCAGACACATGGGCACACATATGCACACAGATAAATAGATGCAGGCAGACTGACACACGAACAGACACAGGATGCAGACATGGACAGACACATGGGCACATAGACAGATGGACACAGGTGTGGCCACACAGAGCGAGAAACATGGATACAGACATGGACACATGAACACAGGTAGTCACACGGATGTGAACACATATATGGACAAGGACAAAAATTCACAGACACACTGACAGACATGCAGACATAGACACATGGATGGACACAGGCTTAAACACAGGCAGACACGTGGACACAGGCAGACATGGACACAGACACACGGACAGAGGCAAACGCACACAGACATGGACTCGCACACAGATGCACACACTGACACAGACACATGGACAGGCATGGACACACACACACACAAATGTAGTCACATGGACACAGGCAGACCCATGGATGCAGACAGATACAGGCAGGCACACATGGACACATGTGGACACAGACACAAACATGGACAGAGGGAGACATACACAGACAGACACACAAGGACATGGACAGACCCAGGCAGATGTGTGGAGACACAGACACACACATTTGTAGGCAGCGGTGCAGGGACACGCTTAGATACAGCTGCTTGGACACACAGACATACACACACCTAGACATGGGGACACAGGTAGAGACACATGGTCACAGATAAAGTCAGACAAACAGACACACGTGGACCACTACAAGGACACACACATAGAGACACGGATACACAGAGGTGTATGGACACACAAACAGACATGGACATGGACACAAAGACATGAACATACATACACAGAAATACAGACAAGACACCCAGACAGACATATGGACTCCCACCAGAACATAGACATAGACATACAGAGACCTGGACACACAAAAACACCTGGACAGACACACTCACCTGGGCACAAACACACACTCCCTGAAGGACATGGAGAGACAGACAAAGAGGGACACGGACATGTGTCCTCAAGGACACAGCTAGAGCTGGACAGGGACACCTGTACACAGACACCCACATGGTCACAGATACCTGGACATGAACACACATGGACAGACACACCCACCCATGGACAGACACAGACAGATGGACACCCAGACATACACAGAGACTCACACATGGAAACACAAATGTTGACAAACGCACATAGACAGACACACAGATGGATGCAGAGACAGATGGACACACACCCCCTCCACCACAGCCACATGCACATGTTCAGGAACATGGGCATACAAAGACACTCCCAGCCACAAGGACAGACAAACATGGACACAGACACAAAAGTTTGTTAACAAAGACACAGGCTCATGAATGGGGACACAGACAGACGGACACACACACACATTGAAACAGACACCTCCATGGACACGCACACAGGAATAGAGTGACATGTAGACACACTGTCACGGACACAAAGACATGCAGGGACAAAGGCTGACACAAAGACACCCAGGCACGCACAGATGCACACAGACACACCCACACTTGGACACATGGACAGATACAGCACATGAAGACAGACAGCCAGTCACAGGGACACAGATGGACAAACATAATGGTATACACACCCATGGACACGCATATGGATACAGACACAGATAAACACAGACATGGATAAACGTGGAGAGAGACTCACCCTAAGGCAGACACGCCCTGCACACACACTGGGATGCATGGACACACACAGACACGAAGTATCTCTGACAGAGGGACATATGGAGACATACAAACACACACATGAACAAAGAGACTCACATAAGGACACAGACAGACAGAGACACACACCTACAGACACACTGGCAGATCTAGATGGACACATGGACCCACACAGACGTACATGGACACAGGAACAAATGGATAGAGATACACATACACCTGTGAAAACAAAGACATACATGGACACAGATGGGCATACAGACACCTGGACCCACAGATACATGCACTCAGATACCCAGACAGTCAGAGAGACACAGGGACACAAACAAACATAGACCTGGACACAGACACTGACACACACACAGGTACACACACCCTTACCCAGACACACAGACAGATGTAAAGACACGGAGACATGGACATGCACGAACACAGAAACACAGATGTAGACACACAGAGGTATGGACAGAGACACACCCAAACAAACACGTATACAGTTGCAGGGGCAGGGACGGACACACACACACACACACACACACAGATACAGCTGGACCCATGGCCAAACATATGGACTCAAATCCTGACACTTACTAACAGACAGACAGACATAGACTCAGCTTTGTCTGGCACTGGGTCTTCAAAGGGCAGAGCTGGGGTCCTTAAGGTGTCTTTCCTCCTGCCAGGCTTTCTTTCCCATTGTTCCCAAGCCATGGGTTACAATTGCTCTGGACATACTGACTGAGTTCCCCTGACCACCCCTCCTGCAGAACCCAGAGCTGCTGAGGCAGCCTGACCCCTCAGAACTCACCCGTTTGACTGTCTGCACCACTTCCTGAATGTGGGAGTTGTTAATTTCTTTCTTCAACCTTTAAAGAAAATTATAAAACCCTGTAAAATCCAGCTCTTCTCCTTCCATAAAACCCCATTTGTCAGTACTGATCAGTGCTGTACTGATCAACAGGTGTGTTACATTCCCACACTCCCACAGGGAGAAGCTGCTGTAATTTTAGGAAGGACCAATAAACCACCACTCAAATTTGGCTCAGCCATAAGGCAAATAACTGGATGCAAAATTCTACTTTTTCAGCTTCCAAGTCAGTAGTAGATGCTGCACAGACAGAGCCCAGGAACATCCACTCCCGCACCTCTCCTGAGCAGCCTTGTCACTGGTATTCCTCAGCATGGCCTGAACCCGCTCCACTCTCTTTGCTTCCATCCGCTTCTTAATGTCTTTAATGTTGCTGTGAAGAGAAGAGAGGAGACACAGGCCTGGTTACCCACCCCTGACAGCAGAGCAGTCCTCCATCCACAGCTCTCCAGAGCACTCCACTGTCCAGAAACACCAAATGTGAGAGACTGTGCAGCAGGAAGCCTGGAGTCTTAAGGAGAGTTTAAATCCTGAGTCTGGACAGGTCCTGGCCCTGCAGTGGAGGCAGCACATGCTAAAGGCAAGTGTAAGAAAGAAGAACTATACAGGAAGATTTCTCTCCTCCACCTTCCCAATGTATCATCCAGTATCTATGCACACATCATATTCTGTAATGTCACTCATACTTTGGAATTTACCTCTGCTTTTGGATTTCACAACTCTTTGCCATGAGACAAACATTACTTAATTTATACACAATGTGACAGAGGCACCTGAGACATTCACTGGATGTTCCATCCTCATTTCCAATGAGAAACAGTGAGCAATCACTTCCCTTTTCTAGACCACTAATGATTTACATATTCCTGCACATTTCCTCAAACATCTGTTCTCCTAGCTGTCCCATTTAATTCCTTTTTGTGCACAAATTCCTCCTCAGTGCTGGCTGTTCTTCTTGCTCTTTCAAAGACTTTTTGTTTTGACATGGTACACTGAGAAGGAGACAACTCTACACAGACTGATCCAATGGCACAAAGCTGACTCAATCTTTTTTTGTTCCCCTGGACGCTGCAGAGCTGGGAATGAAGAGCATCCACATCACAACTACCCGAGTTCCAACACCAGTGTGCAGCTGGGCTACGGTCAGGGTTTTCCATTCAGATTATTTTATATTTATTCCTGCTGAACTGAATTACCATTTCATTGCCTGTTGCTCCACATCTTGAAATTTTTCTGGAGCTTCTCCCAGCCAGGGAGATGTAACTGTACTAAATGACATCCTACTGTCAGCATACCATTACCTGGCTACTCACCTGTTTCCTTAGACTTGCCTGAATATGCTGAATAGCTGAGTAAAGAGACTCTGGCTTGGGACACAAAAAAGAGGGAGTTTTATCTACATTTTCAACCAAAGCCTGAGACAGGATTTAATGGGAAGTAGGAATGAGTGAGGATTTTAGCTTCAGGACAAAGTTCTTGCAAGAAAATATGGATACATGTCTGGCTAGAAACTGATCAATTGATTCTGCCAGTTTGTTTAAATACCGGAGCCAAGATGCTCAATTCACTTAGAAGATGGAGCAGATGAGTCCCTGGAAGGGATTAATGTGAGGTTCTGACTGCAAGAGACAGAGGTGGCAGCCAAGGACCAGCAGTGCTATTTCCTATCCTTCCCCATCAGTGGCTCTATGCTGCCCACTGCAGATAGAACACTGTACCCTACTTGGTGCCTTGTGGCAGGAACACTATTCTGGGGATCACAGGAGGCATCTTTCCCCCCATACCACTGTGTGAGATCCCACATCACACCCCCCTGTCTCAATTTCTCACCAAAGGAGAAGAAAACCTTCTCTTCTCCATCCTCACTCCCTGGCTGCAGAGCAGAGCTTTGAGATTCAGCAGAAAGTGCTGCCCTGGAGCACAACTGGGCATTATTTGTGATTCCACAAATATTTATTTACCTTTCTGACGTGTCCCTCAGCACCCGCAGCTCAGCTGCCTGCTTCTCCCTGGCCAGCTCCAGGATCCTGGCAACTTGCTGTTTAAGAGATGAACGCAAGACAAAAAGGGAACAAACCAGGATGAGACACTGCATCCCATCTGTATCCAACTGCACCCAGATCAGCTGTACACCTCCCTGCATTGAATTCCAGGAGCCACAAATTCCAAGTCCCCGAGGCTAGGTGCAAACACCTGGCAGAGGAGTGAGCTCAGCTGTGCACGCAGACCCCCTGTGCCAGTGGACTGACAATTGTGAGACAGGAAGGTTTCATCCCTGGCTCCTCTCCCAGATAAGAAACCTGATTCCCAGGTGAGCCAGTGCCCAAGTGTTATTTTCCCCTCAGGGCTGCACACAGCTTGCAAGAGGCGTGTCAAGCCTAAGATGTACCAGGCAACTGAAGATTTAAGATGTATCAGTGCAAATTCCTTCAGAAAACACTTAATGGGAACAGGCCTCCCAATCCTGGAATCACTCCTCTTTCATTGGAACAGATAGCATTATGCTGGATCTACCATCACCATCCCATGGTCTGCACTCTGTCCCCAGGCACCACTGCAGCTCCTTCTGGCCTTGGCTGAGCTCAGCCTGCAAGACTTCCCTCACCTGGACTCTGACTTCCACCAAGACAAACAGCAGAACACACTCTGATGGTGCCACTGGTGAACCCTCAGCCCACCTCCACATCACTCCAGCTCCCAGGCTCCCAGAGAGGTGGTGCCTGGCAAGGTGTGAAGCCACTAAACACCACATTAACTCCATGCTAAGGCATCAGAAGAGCTGCAGCAGATGCAGCAGATGTGCCCCAGGGCAATGCTACTCTTTTTTTTAAAAAATAGCAGACATACAAAAATGTTTCTGCAGCATTTTTAGGGCTTCTAACAAATAACCTTCATGTCTTCATTTTCAGTTACCTGGTGTGGACCTGAAAATGCATGTGTCAGGTGTGTTCTGCACCCACATTCTCAAGCTCTGTTTAGTGAATAACTTGGGATGTTTTGGGCTGCCCCAGGGATATGTTTTCAGGTGACACCTCACCTCGGTAGCATGCTGCTCTTTCTTCCTTCGGATCCGATTGTGGTGCTCCTCCCCAAGGTGGATGAGGTCCATCTCCAGCTTCTCCCTCTGCTCCATGAGCCAGTGGCGATCAATGCTCTCTGCTGCTTTTACAGGATTTGCACTGGTACCAGAATCACTTGGGGTCACACTCCTGCAGAACAGAATCAGGGGCCAATATAATCCCAACCTTCTCACCTGCCCTCAGTGGAAACAACCTGGGGACATGCAGATGCTTGCACTGCTCCATCTTCCTGCAGAGAAGGGGAGTCCATGTTTCCCTGGGAATCCTTGTTTTGGTTTGGGAAGGTGACTCCCAGGTTGTGGTTACCTTTTCTTCTGGGTTTTCCTTGTTCGTATTGTCCTTTTCTTGCCCCCAGGGTAGGTCACCTCTGATAAGAGCACAGAATATTTCTGCAGCAGCTCCTCCCTCTGTTTGCTTCCCTTCCGCTCCAGCTCCCTCAGCTCCTTCTCCTGCCTCTTTAGCAGCTTCAGAAAGCGCTTCTTCTGCTGCAGCTCAGCAAGGGTGATTGTCTCAGGCTCTGAAACACAAAATAAAAAGGTTGAGCACAGCCAGCTCCTTCCCGAGGCTTGGAGAGGGGAAACGAGAGCATACAGTTCTAACACATGTCCCTTGATCGCCACATCCAAACCAGAGCCCCCTCTGCTCCACACCTTGGGATGCCTCTTCCCAGGTACATATTCTGTCCTGATGAACAGTTCTCTTTAGGTATTACTTCTAAAAAAGCAATGCACTTAACAGTTATTTGCCAACATATCCTGAGTGAAACAGGTTTCCTTTTGTGCCTTCAGTTCAGTTTTGAGGCACAATTAGGCCCCGTGTTTGCAGGAATTGGCATCACACTGCATTCAGGCACCCGGAAGCAGGTGAACAACATGTTGCATAGGGAGTGCAGGTGTGCTGAAGGAAACCTGTCCTTGATCCCCAAGATTCCTGGGACTTGTCTTTAGTGCTGGCTACACCAGGGAGGGTTGAAACATTTCTTTTTAATTTGGAAATGTGAGATGATAGGCAGGGCCTCAGCCCAGGTGACCATGAGGAGTTACCTGCCATCTGCATTACTTCTAACACGGCTTCATCCTTGGTGAACACTGCTGCTCCTAAAATCCCAAAAGAAGTTCCTGTTAATGTCCCATCTTGGATGTCCAGGTTGGAAATGGACAGAGGAGAGCTCACCAAAACACTGCCCATGTGAAGGATGTTGATGTCAGTACAGAAGAATTAATTAAGCTGCCAAGATGCTTAAATGCTTGGAAACTTACCTAGGGACCCATTACAGGGAGGAATGCTAGGTTTCCCAGTGGAGCCTGGCACCCCATTAGTCTCAGCAGATGAGAAGTTTGTCTGTGTGCCAGGCCTCTAAAACAAAGAGCAGAGGTAAATGAAAATTCCATTATTGCAGGCTGAATCCATGCAAGGTGCTCTAGAGACCAGAACCTGGAAAAACTCACCTCCCCTGATGTATCCTTGAGCTTCACCAAGCGCTTGTCCTGCAGGTTGAAGAACTTGATGGGGTTGGAGAGGGCAATAGTGAGATCTGTAAAGAGAGAGCAAGGCTTGGCTTGGACAGCAAACAACTCATGGACCCATTTTCCCTGCCCAGCACAGACTGGGAAGAAGGAATAGTTTGTGTTCTCTGCTTGTAACCAAACTCTCCCTGACAGCACAGGGGAAGGAGGGAGGGAACCTCCTTCACCTCAGTCCCAGCCCAAGGCCATGGCTAACAACTGATGTTGAGGGCAGCTTTGTGAAGTGATTTTGGGAAACCTGCTCCCAAAAGCCAGCATCATGTTAAGACTTTCCCTACCTGCACAGCTCCTTGCTCCAATTCCAGCCCAATGTTGTATAAACCACATAAGTTTAATAAAAATGTGATAAACCAAATTTCTCAGGATCTCCCCAGTGAATAAGCTTCATTTCTATGAACACAGGGCAGGAGAGAGCAAACATGAGAAGTATCCCAAGAGCTCCTGTGGCTGATACTGTTGCACTCTGGGTTTGGTGATGACTGTTGATCCTTTCAGAGAGGCTTCTGTCATATCCAGCTCTGACCCTTATCTCTGAGATAAGGTCCCCATATCTCAGTACCAGCAAGAACCTCCCTAAACCCCCTGTTCTCTGCAGCCCCTGAGAGATGTCGCCTATTCCCTCAAGGAAATCTCTCCCCACCTCTGAACAAGAGTAGGGCTGAGCCATTCCATACTGCAGCCTGGTACACCTGCACTGAACCTCAAGGTGGGAACCAGGCACAGCTGCACTGGGAGCCTCCATGTTCCTCTCAAGGCAGTGAGGCTGTGACAGGATGCTGGCATGCGCTCAAGTCCCATCCTGACTAGGAATTGAGGGTGCAGCAGGAAAGCACTTCCCAGGCTGGAAAAATGCTTCTGAATCATAGTTTGGAGGAGGCCAGAAGCACACACCCCCGCACACACACACACATTCCAGCACTCCCTACCTGCCCAAGCATCTGGCACATAGTCCTTGATCTCCAGGAAGACGAAGAGGGCAGGCATGGTGAGTGGCATGTTGCTCTCGCTGCGCAGGCACACGTGGTGGTAGCCTGCAGCAGAGAGGGGAGGGAGCTGAGCTGGTGGCATCCCGTCCCTCCCTGTCTCTGCTCCAGCAGCCCAAGGCCCTCTTTACAGGAGGGCATGGTGAGTATATCATGGGATAAAACCAAGGCTGTAACAAGATGGATCTGAAGGTTCCACTGCCTGTGGACATGGAGATTAAGGAGCAAAATATGCAGCTGTTTGTATCGTCTTTATGGCTCCCACTGGACAGGTCTCAAGGGCACAGAAGCTGAAGGAATTTCCACTGATTTACCTGGATGCATTGCGATGATGGGAATGATACGCTGGCCAATGAACTTCCCTCCTTCTTCCCAAGCCACAATTTTGAGAGAGGCCAACTCAGGCATCATGATCTAAGGGAAAAGCAGAGTAAGGCACCAGTGTCCTCACCTCTTAACTCCTGATAGCGGCATCCTCCTCCTCCTTCCAACCAAACAATTCCATCTCTTCCAGGATGGCACTGCCTATTTCTGCATCTTGTAATTTAAGGGCACAGTTTATCACAGACATTATAGCTGAATGCCCAGAAACTCCACCAAATGCAGGCTTCTCGGCCTGCCCAGGATGACAGGTTGCCTAAAGACAAAAATAGGGCAACAAACCCTCCAAACCACTGCTTCCAGGAAGAACTCACTGGAGAATGGAATGAACTGGGATGGATAATTTAACAAACATAGTAACATTACTAATAAAGGGTTTTGCCTCCCACTTTTGCCATAAAATGAACTCAAAATTATTCTGCCAGCAGTGAAGCCTCAGAGTGTTTCTGAAAGGAGGATATTTCAGCCAAGTAGGCTGAAAATAACTGTAGCCTCATACTGTGCCTGACAGATGAATTGTATAATGTGTACTTGACTTAATTTCCCTGTGCCCTGCAGCTGGATTGGTGATCACTGAATTCCTGGGGAGAGACAGGGCAGCTTTCCATGTTCAGGAACAACTGAGAACTGGTCCCATTACTGTTCCAGTTTGGCTGTTTCTCATTGACAGTTTAACCACAGAAATTCAGTTCCTTTCTGGTGCTGGAAGTTTTCCAAACTGATCAGTCTGAAGAGGGCATCACAGAGGGGAGACTTTGGATGCCTGTTATTTACAGAACCGTTCCCAGCTACCCCTTGTCTGTTCTGGGAAATATTAGTGCACAATTGTTTTGGATATTGTTGTTTGGATGTTAAGTACCTGAGAGTGTCCAAAGCCAGGCCTGAGATCTCCAGAGGGGAGTCCCTTCTGCTGGCACTAACCTCTCCCAAGGCAGTGCTCATGGCCTTCAGGAGCTTTAAGGATTCTCTGTCTAAATCACTATCAAATGTTCTCACCTTTTCAAAAACAAAAGCCTCCTCTTTCCACACAGGGTTAATGGAGTTGGCTGTGGAGGTCAGTTTGGTTCTGTGTTTGCGCTTGGCATCCCTTGGCAGCCCAAGGAGCTCCACTTCCACATAGGTCTTCACGCTGCGGTCCGAGAGGAACTGACCAGAGAGTACCTGTCACCCACACAAACAGAGTGAGCAACTGCTGGGAAGAAAGAAACAGAGGGACCTACCCATTCCTTCACCCCAAAGTCACTCTCCCACCCCAAAACAGCTTCCCTGCTCCAGCTCTTCTTTTACCTCCACCCTATTTCTCGCTTCAGCACTTTCTCTCTCCGTATCAGCACAGCCTTGGCTGCCTCTGCACGGCAGATGCTCATTTTCCATTTTCATGTGATTATGATTAATTTAAAATAGCGACAAGCCTGAGAGTTGCCACAGTAACCCTTTCCCCCAGGACTCTGTGGGTTCATGTGGCACTGAGTCCCCCTGGGAGACGCAGGACGGGGTCCCCAGGCTGTACTTGCCGTGACACAGACAGTAGTGGCCACCAGCCCGTCGATGCGGTCCACGGAGAAGGGGTCGAACTGCTTGTCAGGGCGCCGCATGAACTCGTGCTTGAGCAGGTACCCACACTGCCCATTGAACTCGAACAGGGCCATGTTCTGCTGCATGGGGACATCTGAGAGCAGAGAAACTCAGTGAGACAGGGCTGGGAGGGACAGGCAGCCTGTGTGCTACGAGGGAACTGAAAGCTGCCGGAAGCTTCCAGCCCCTGCCAGCTCACGGCTCGCAAAGCCATCTTGAAAACTAATTAAGCCTCTCAGCACCCTACAGGGAAAAATATTATAGCAGCTGTTTTAAGGAAGGGAAGTGGTTTGCCTGTGTTTGCACCTTAAATCATGGGTAGAACTATATTAAAACCTGCTTTAAGGAGCACCTGCTATTTTTGGGTGGGAATACATAGCTGCCTAAGCCTCTCTGCTCCTTCCTCCTTTCATTTTGGGCCTCCTCTGAGTCCATCTTCTGTGTGACACTTCTTCACTTCTGAGGACACTGCCTGGTAGTTGCTGCACCTGCCTGCACTGTCATCCTCTTCAGAACCAACCTTGCACTCAAATCCCTTTTGTCTCCTATGCTCTATAGATAACACAGCCCTCTGAGGAAGGAAGAAGGGTAAGGTACAGTTGTCTCTAAAGGTTTTTCTTCTTATGCTGGTTATGCAGCAAGGAAAGGCCCTTCCTCCCAGGTCAGGTCAAAATCCTGGAAATAATGGCACAGACAGGTCAGTGCTGTGGCCAGATGGGCCTCTGCCTTGTAGAGGTAGCACCTTGGGGGATGGGAGCTGCAGGTGCCCTCATGGATATGATTCAGTGTGACATCCTGGAACAGGACAGCCAAGGACAGTGCCCGGACACAGGGTGACAGCATTCCACGTGTCTCTGTGTGTGTGTGTATGCCAGGTCTGTGCTGGGCATGGAAAAGTGCTGTTGGTCTGTGGGTGATCAAATCAGAGGAGGATAGCACTTTGGGGAAAGGCACATGGAATAATGACCAGGAAGATGGCTGAAAAGGAAGAGACAGGGACCAGGAGCACCCGGGGTCCAGCAGCACCTGACCTCACCCACTCAGAGGCTGGAGCACACCCCAACACTCACCCATGGTCTGGAAGTTGAGTGCCACCATCTGACAGCCAACATTCCAGAACATCTGGGGCTGGTAATTGGAGGAGTCCATCCGGGTGCCTTTGGGGTAAATGCGGCTCATCTGCCACTTGTTGTATCTACAGGCTCTATAGGAAACAAGTTGGGAGCGCTCCTGTTGTGCCCCGAGGCCAGCCCACATATTCCCATTATAAAAACTGTTAGAGCTCTGCTACCAAATGCTCAGAGCCTTCCAGACAAGACTCCAGAGAGGATCAGGCGCCTTAGCCATACATTTTTCACTTAGGGACAAGCATCTGGCACCCTTGACATTTTGGCTACAGCAGGATGCATCCTGTCAAGAATCTCCCTCACACTCCAAGCACCCAATGGCACTGGAAAAGGGCTGCCAAAAGGATACTCTACAAACTGCATGGGGAACTTGCTCAGTAGATCACAAGCCTTCATCTCGGTGAAGGAAGAGATGACGTAACTCCGGTTCTTCTCTAGAAACAGGAGATTGCATTTAGGAGCAAGGCACACCCAGTCCCCAATCTGCATGGGGGACTGACAGAGCCAGGAAGCACTTGGCCTGGATTCCAAAGGGACTGAGCCTGACTTACTGGCAGAGACCTCGAAGGAGTTGAATTTGATGGGCTGTATGTAGTTAACCAGGCTGGACATCTCCTCGTATGCTGTCACTTCCAGGCCAGCCGTGCCCTGAGTAGAAAACCATCCAAAAGGAAACAGGAAGAGACCTTCCCTGGACATGAAACAAACTGCACTGGGGCCTCTCAGTCAAAGACTCAAAGAGCTCTGGTGGCTGCCCTGACCAGAGTGCTCCAGTGTCTCTGGTTTCCAAGTCCTACAGCTCCATGGTGGGCAGGGGCACAGAATCTCCAGGCAACTGGGCAAAAATGGAATCAAGGCAGATAAAGAGGTTCCAGGGAGGATGTACAAAGCCCAGGATCTCTTTGAGCCCTCAGAACACAGAGTCTGGGACAAACTGTGGGTATTGTTTTTTCTTCTTTCCAAAGGATACCAGGGAGATGGAAATGGGAAATAGACCTTTTATTCAAGGGAATACTGATCTCCTCCCTCCCTCTTCAGCAGCAGCACTTTCAGTAACAGCTCAGACCAAGGCTAAGCCTCTCCAACACCCCCAAGGCAAACAGTTATCTCCAAATCATGCAGAGTCAGCAATAACTCCTCTGCCACATTCTTTATGCTTGCAACAAAATTTCTCTTCTTCAGTTTTTCCTGCAAAAGTCTTGTTGTGTGGGGGATGGAAAACCCCTGACAGGTCCATTCCCCTTTGCACTTTGGGTTCATCTCTATTCAATAGGGTGAGGCCCCTGAGAAAAATTGAAGCCAGCAAAAATCCAAACAGAAAAGGAAAAGAACCAACAGTGACAGTACCTCATCTGACTGCATCTTTTTAATTTCCTCTTCATCCAGATTTCTGAGCTGTTCATCCTCTTCCTCTGGCTCCTCTTCAGCTACATCACCTGCCCAGACTAAGCACATAAGCCCTCAGCAGTGGTATGGATGAGGAGCACACAGACAGGACCCTGCAGGCTGCTGGCAGTGGAGGGCTCTGCCACACCTCACCACCAAGTAATGCTGGAACACTGAGGGGAAGAATCCTACAATTTTACTGGCCAAATCCAAATATGAACTGGTACACTGAGGACCAGCACACACAAGAGACCAAACCATTCCTGCTGCACGCTCCCCTCACACCCAGGAGTGACAATGACTGGGCTGTTTCCCCTCCAAGGCCACACATATTTGTGGGAATAAATGCCCATTTCCAGATGTTCTGCAGTGGTGCTCACCTTGTCCTCACATGACTTCATGTGCTCTTACCATGACAGGGACTGTTTTACCACAGGGGCCCTGAGCCCAAGAGGTGACAGGAAGGGAGGAGAGAGAGGCTGAAGGTTTTATCAACCTCCAAGACCCTCATGGTGAAGAACTAGGCTGTGGTGAATTTGTGGTTATCAGAGCTACAAGCAGTAATAAATTATTCCCCTTCCCTCAACCCAAAAGCCAGAGTGTATCAGTGGATCATTAGGGGATGATGGGCAGGTTGTAAATGATCCTTTCTTTTGGTTGGACTAAGTGTTCAAAGTATTCTGAAGATTTAATTTCTCTTCCAATTTTATGCTGCTGCTTGGGATAACTGATTTAGTGACTAGTGCTGGCTTGCCCCAGGCTTGTACAGGGTGATTTAGAAGGCTTTGCCCATCAGTTTTATTAGTCCCCCTTCCCTTCAGACATACCAGTATCTTCAGCATCCATAGAGGTTGGCTGCTCAGTGGTTTCTGGTTCCACATTCCTCCCCTTCTTCAAAGAGTCCTGCCTCTTCCCAGACATAGACTGGTTCTTTTTGTTTTTAATCAAGATTTTCCTTAAGAGATCCTTAGGACTTGGCAGAGGAACTCCTGGCTTCAGCTGCAACAGATAAACTTCATCACAGAATTCAAACACTCACCTCTCCTGTCCCCCTGGCCAACTGCCAATGCACAGACACATCTCTCACCCACTATACTCCTAATTTCCTACATCTGCCAGCATATCCCACTAGATTAATGCAGATTTTTCCCAAGATTTCACCTGTGGTTTCACCTCTCAGGCTCTGCCGTGCTGCCTAGCCACCCATCCTGCTAGAAAAACACTTACATGGCCTGAAGGCATCTGCGTACCTCTGGCTTCCCATTCCACCTACTTCTCTCATTATACTCCAGATCCTCAGTCCCTCATCAGTACTCAGGCCAGATTTAAACACTGCCTGCAGCAGATTTAAAAAAGATCCCAGAGGAGGTGGCTCAAGACATGTGACAGACTGCACAGACAGCAAAGGCCTGTTAATAGCTTAGCTGATCTCTTGAACTGCCCCCCTCCCCCCATCCCTCTTTTCCTATTGCCTGGACATAGGGCTGGACAGTGGGCAGCTGCTGCTGGCTCACTGCTTCTTTCCAGCTCTTCTTTCAGTCTCAGTGCTTTCAAAGAGATGCTTGGGGCCAGGTGCCTCAGCTGTCCCTCCTCTGTGCACCCCAAGGACCTGCTTTGTGCCCTGCAGAACACAGGTCCTGCTCAGAGGTATAAAACTATGTCCCCTGACAGGGCAGTTGTGACACCAAAGGTGTCAGTCACTGGGCCCACAGAAATACCTGTTGTACAGCTAAGATGAAGACTGGGGAGCTTTCCTCAGTTATTCCAAGAACACTGACACTGACCTGCCCACCTATGCCTGGAAGGGAATGTTTCCAGGCTAGAAGCAGGATATTAGGCCTTTGCTCCTGTTTCCAAGTGCTTGCAGACAGAGCTGGACCAGTGCCGTGTGCAGAACACAGCTGGTACCCTCAGTACATCCCGGCCACCCAGAGCTCAGTGCTCAGAACCCCTCAGGTGACAGAGTGCTAAACAAGAAAACCTCTGTGACACAGTCTTCCACCCATCTCTATGAACCAGGATCCATGTCCATGGCATTGTGTCTCCCAGCACCAGCAGTGACCAAGTTTTCCAGAAAGGCCTTCCCAGTGGCCTCCTGCCCCAGCTCCCTCATACCGGGTATTTCTCCAGTGGTTCTGTCAGCAGCATGTCTCCAAAAATGGTTCGGCAGTACTCGGCCATCTTTGCCTGCTGCTTGGGCCTAAGAGAGATCAGGCAGGAGTGAAGAGGAAAGTAAATGCTCAAATCCAGAGATTTGCATGAACAAAAAGATCGAGATCCATGTCCTCTACCCAGCTATGCAGATGTTAAGGTCCCATTCCCAAGCCAACTCCCATGTTCATGCTCTGCAACCCCAAGGTAAAAGGGTGCACAACTGTGATCACCCCACTCTGAAGGTTAAGGCTCATCTTTCAACTCTGACCCACTTTCAGTTGCTTCAGAAACCTCAATGCTTCACTTCAGCTCAGCACTTGCTTAAATCCCAGCAGCCCTTGCCTGTGTATTTTCTGTTCTGGACACAGCAGACAATTCTCCCAATCACCAAATACTCACGAGTCCACGTGGTTCTCAAAGGACAGGATCACAGGGTACGGAGATGTTTTAAAAGCACTTTCTGCAATGGCCTCGATGGCATCCTGAAGGACAGGCCATGGTCAGAGAGAAGCTCAACACTCATTAATAACAGACACACAGCTGAACTCCTACTGAATAGACTCCAAAATTGTCTCTCAGGAGCTCCTTTCAAAGTACTAAACTTCTCCCAGTAAGAAGGTGAGAAGTGTCATCTTTTTCACACCTGCCCAGGTTTCCAGCTCCAGAGGATCCACACTGAGCTAAACTCATCACCAAAATGAAGCTGAAGATGCAAGAAGTGAGTTTTTCGTTTTGCTGCATGGGTCAGTGTACACATCACTCACTGCACGTGAGAGCGTCTAGCCAGAGTGACAAACCCCTGCCCCAGGCACCTTGAACTGGCACAGAAAGGTGTGTGCAGCACCAGATTAAACCACTGCAAACTCTATCCATACTTACCTCTGAACCTTCCCAATTTTCTATCATTTCTGCTGCTTATAAAATCCTTTTGCCTTGAAGCAGAGAGAGCTGGAGTGTTCAGTCACCAGCTGTGCTGACATTTCAAATGCAAATACCATGGAAACCTTTTCAGCATTAATGATTTAAGAAAAAATAATAATATTTTCCCCAAGCCCCTGTTAAGCTGCTACAAACTTTCCACTATTTTCCTTTCTGGTCCTGCTAATTGGTAAAGAAATGCCATTTGCTCCTTTGCAATGACAGTCCCCTGATCATCCCAAATCCTGGATCAGCTGAGGCCTCAGCACAGAGGGAGGCTGCCACAGCTGCTCCTCCATGGACCACTGGGAGTCTGTCACAGAAAGCCCAAGGCTCTGAGAAGAAGCCTCAGACAATGCTACTAAAAGGCCACTGGAATTGTAGTGGAAGGAAGAACTATGTGTTATGTAAAACCAAAACCCAGCACATGCTGTGTTAGCAGGTTATAATTTCCTTGAGGAATGGTCCCAGGCTTTGGCAGAACTCTGCAATTACAGCAGCTACAAATGCCATTATTTCTGTTCTATCTGCAGTGAACTGCTGTGCAAAAAGCAGCAGTGCTTTGGAAATTACTGAGCCTGAGGATGGCAATACCTCTGACCTTAAGGTCTCGTTTGGTTTGTTGTTTCCCCCTCACACATAAATATTTTAGTAATAGTGAAGTGTGGGAATTGGGGGGAAGATACAGAAGAAAAATAAAGAGCTGGGAAAAAACATCTAAAGCACCTCTACCAGTTGGCAGCAGCTGTGTAAAGAAGTACAGAAAAAAAGTCAGTGTGATGCCTTCATTTATAACTTGCAAGCTGTAGATAAATGCCCTGTACTGCCTGGCTCTGTGCTGTGCTTCCGAAGCCTGGGAGCTGAATCCTCAAGGAAGCCAGCTACTCCATAAAACACATTCCAACACTCAGGTCATTAGAAAGGAATTGAACACTCTTCTTCAAAAGCCTCCATTTGAGGCTGTCAGCCATAGAAACCTGCTGCAGACCAGAAGATAAACTCATTTTAACTGTGTGTTTTTTAAAAGCCATCCTGTTTGCTCCTCTGATGTGCCTCTATCTATAAATCCACCAGCCTTATGCCACATTCTGTGCATCCATCCTGTGACACAGCCATTTGTACACACAGCTCTGCTCAGCCATCTCTCCATGGCTTCTGCCTGACTTCCCACATTTCCTTCATTCATTCATCCATCCATCTTCACCCAGCTGTCAACCTCTCTGCTACTCCTCCCATTCCAAAAATGTACAAATTCTAACCTAGTGCTTATCTGTTCACTTTTCCTTCTACCCACACATTCATTCACTTGTCACCTTGACATCAATCTTTTCCTCTTCAACATCTTTGCCCTCAGCCATCTGGCTCCCTCAGCAATCAATCCAAAAGCAGGCAGGGGAAAGCATCCATGGAGAAAGCTCTTCCCTACCTTGAAGAGGATCTCAGTTGTCATGGTGAAGCCATGGGTGATGATGGGTTCCTCATCTGGGGGCCGGCCCTTCCAGCAGTCCAGCTCCACACAGCGGCAGCCGGCCAGCAGCGTCTGGCGGTACATTTCAGGAGAGGACGTCCCAGAAAACTGCCCAGCTGCAGGAGAGAGGCTCAGCATTAGCTACTCACACAGGACAGCTCCTGCACACACAGGGGCAACAGGAATCTCTGCCAGCCTTCAGCAGGTGGATGCAGCAGACTGACAAGTTGTTTCCACAGGAGCAGGGCGACACTGCTTCATGTCATACAGCATTTAGTCAGCCCAGCCCTCAAAAGCCCAGGGCACACATCTGCCCAGCTGATTGTGTTCCTCCCCTGTCCCTGGGCGTGCCAGCTCCAGCACTGCTGTACCTGTCAGATAGGTGTTGTGTGAGGAATTGATGTAGTAGTGCGAGAGCGGCTGGGTCATGTCCTGGTACAACATCAGCTTGTCCAGCACTATCAGGTTGTTCTCAGGGCCACAGAGGAACCAGACCATCCCCTCTGGAGACAGCTGCCCTGCACAGCAAACAGAGCTGTTAATAATGGTTGCCAAATAGAACGGTTCTGACACCTCTTTGGAAGTGGAACAAGAGTTGTGGGAACCAGGCTGACTGCTCCCCTGAGAAGCAGGATGGCAGATGGGACAAGATTTTCTGCTCTTTCATCCCACCTCTATAGCAAGAGATTTGGGCTGAACAAGACTCACCTCTCTGGATGTTAAACCCACTGGGCTCATACTTCTCTATCAGGCTCTGAACCTGCTCAGGTTTGGCTGGAGGGAAAAGGATGTCATTGAGGCGGGTGTCACGCTGCTTCTTATTGATGAACTTTGCCAGGTGCTCTTTGGTCATGTAGGGCTTTGCTTTTAGATGGCTGCAGTGAGAGAATCACAGAGGGGCAGAGTTAAGGCCTGGGAATTACCCCAGAAATCTTTTCACATAGAAGAGGTTGATCCTTCCTCAGGTTGATCCTCCCTCTGGGCCCATATATTTCAGGGTCCTGTAGCACAGTGAGGTCTCATCATTTTTATTCAGGCTGTGAGTGAAGGCATTAAGTGACCTGGGATCCTGCCCTTCTAAGGCTTAAGTCCAGACAAACCACACAACGTTAAATCCCCTCCTTCCTGTCTATATTTTGCTATAAGAGACGAAGTCCTGGGCTGTGGCTTGAGGGAAACTTACTGTGAGGTAAATATCTCATCAATCTCGGGCCGTGGACACAGATTCATGAGGAACGTCTTGTATACCGGCTCGGGGAAGTCCTCAGGGTTGATGGCATCATTCTGAAAACACAGTGAAGATATTTCAGGACCACAAAGCTGTGAAAGCTCTTACCTGTCATGAACACCCACAGCTCAGCACTTGGCTGTGACAACCCCAATAAGTGACTGGAGCATCTGGCCAGGATGTTGCTGCTCCCTGTGCCACACAGTGCAAAGTGCTTGGAGTTACAAATGTTACTGGAAGACAGTAAGTACTGATACCAGGAGGCCAGAGTTAACGTCTGGCAGTGGTAGGGTAAGGTAAACAACTGTGAACATCTCAGCTCATGGTTTTTCACAGCCAAGGGCATCTCTGTCAGGGCAGGGAAAAAGATCCTGCTCAAGCTCATAAGACTTCAGGATATCCAGAGAAACACTTACCTTGCCGTTTGGCAGATGACAAGCACTTAATGCTTCTTCCACCCTCTTCTTGTCTGCAGGGAACATCTGAAAAATACTGACCAGACAGGCAAACAAACATCACCATGGAGCAGGAGGTCAGGGGGCTGGAGCTGCAGGCAGTGCAGGACACTCCTGATGCACAGCAAGGGAGACAGGCAAGACAACTGTTAGCATGAACCAAAGACAGACAGTGTTTCTCCAGGGGAGTAACTGAGAGACCGAGTTTCATAAACCTACACAGGATTTTTGACTGCTGATTTAAAGCAGAAGTTTTGTATTTCTGCTATGGACTCTGTAAGAGCCCTGTCACTCAAAATCCCTCTCCTGTCCTTTTCTGCCCCTCTTGGAAGTGCTTCCTGTGGTACTGTGGAGAAATAACAAAACTGAACTTTCCCTCCTTTTAGAACATTCCTGTCAACAGCACCATGGTCTCCTCCACAGAAAAATCCTGTCTCAGTTCTGTTAAGCTTCTGGAATCACAGGTGCTCACAGCAAACAGGGGAAAAGGAATACCCTGTGCTGCCAGGTGGGAGTGTCTAGCAGTGGCTGTGGCAGCTCATGCAAACCCTATCCTTTGCAAGGCAAAACTGCAGCAGCCTTGGTATGATTCCAAAGGGATTTACATATTTAAAAGAAAGGGAAATGCTTGTGGAATTTTCAGAATTTTCAGGAGTTTTGAAAGCCTTACATTTACCTGCACTTGGAGATACTATTTTTATAACCCTTGTTCTTAATCTGGACTATTTAATGGTATTTTTACCATTCTGCAAGAAATGGGCACTGAGGAGAGGTACATCCTGTATCAGATATTTTTTTCTAGCTTGTTTCAGAGGAATAAGCTGGTTTCTCCCTGCAGCAGCGCTACCTTGCTTGCATTTTAAAGATTAATTCAAAGCACTCTTCCCTAGTGTGTTATTCATTACAGACCTACACATTTTTAACAGCCCTTTGATGAATATTCTGGTTTCTGACAATAAAACTCTGCTGGTTGGTGGTTTAGAAAACAAATAACAAAAAATGTTTAGTGTTGAATAAAGCTCAGCCCTCCAGGAGCCCATTTAGTCATTGCAGGCCTAATCCAGCACAGCTCTGCCTTACAACACACCCTGGGGCCTGTGTTTATTTGGGGCGATTAGTGCTCACCTGTTGTGATGCTGTAACACAGCACAGACCTAGAGCAGAGTGGTTCAAAACTTCCCAAAGGCACTGTCTGCAGGTCCTTGTTCTTAAAACAAAAGGACCCGAAAGGGAATTCAACACCGCCTTTTGTCATTCTATGAGGTAAATCAACACAGAGGAACCACACGACCAGCCCTGGAGTGATTTCACTTGGGAAGACACTGAACAGCACAAAATGAAATCCAGATTCATGCCACAGAGTGCAAGAGAGAAGGGACAGGCTGGGTTTTGCTTCCCATCCTAATGGGAACCCTACCTGATGCACAAGGTCAGGCTAGGGACAGGGAAGGACAAATCTCTGTCTGTTCTGCTCCTAAAGCAGCACTAACACTGGCCCAGAGGCTGCTTTGCTTTCATGCACATCCAGATCAAAGGCTGAGGGACAGAGGAAGTGGGGAAGGACTGGAGTTGTCACATGGGGAGAATGGAGCCAAAAAAAGCAAGGGAGCCCTGCTGCAGGTGAGCTGGGGAGTCCAGTAAAGAGCTCTCCAAATAGAGAGCTCCTTACAGGAAAGGGAAACAATCCTACACCTCATCCACCTTTCAGCTCAGGTTTGCTAAATAGTCTGTGATCAGAATTTTACTAGAGTTGCTTTGTTTTGTTGACTTTTTCTTCAGGAAGTGACATCTGTGGCTATTTAAGCCATTTCTTGCTGTAGATGAAAGCCACAAAGTCTCCTTTCCAAACAAATTATGTGTCACCTAGGTGCAGCAGGAGCACTTCCATGGCCTGGACACAGAGGGAAAGTTCTGCCTCTTAGGTGCAGGAAGAGAGGAGAGCTGAAGTCACTGAGCAGCCATCCTCACACCAGTTGCTCTACCTGTAGTCTGACTGAACACACAATGAAACAAATATCCACACTCACTTCCGGACAGGAATCTTTCCCTCTTCATTCAGTTGCAACTTCAGCTTCACTAGACTGTGAGAAAAAAACAAAACAACCAAGATTACAAAAATGCATTTATACTATCTTAAGAGATCCATCAGCTTAACCTTGGCCTTGGTCTGGAGGCTGCCAAGAGACATGGAGGCTTAAAACTTCTTTTTTTTCCAGTACTGTCAGAAAGGGCAGGACATGGATGTTTCAGAGAAAAAGGTTTCTCAGAAAGGACTTACATTTTCTCTAGGAAGGTGTAGCGGGGAGCGTTGTACGTGAGGGGATTCCGGGCAATGGCCATAATATCCTCAGCCCAGTCCTAGAACAAACAGGGCAGAGGCAGTTGGACACTACTGACCTGCTCCAACAAGTACACAGCAAACATGGAAAGGGCACAGAATCCTGGAATGGTTTGGGTTGGAAGGGACCTTAAAGCTTATCCAGTCCCACATCCTGCCATGGGCAGGGATACCTTCCACTTTACCTCTCTTTTCAGTTTGCTTCAAGACCCATCCAACCCAACTTTGAACGTTTCCATGGAAGGGACAACCCTCTCTGGGCAATCTGTGTCAGGGACCCCCACCCTCACAGGGAAGAAATTCTCACAGCCAATCAAAATCTACCTTCTTCCAGTTTAAAACTGTTACCCCTTATCCTGTCTGATACTTCTGAGTTTGACTCTATCACCTTCCTCCTGCCTATAAACACTAGGAGCTGCAACTTTTCCACTTCTCAGCTGCCTATTCATCCATATAAAACACATGAAAGACAACAATGACCAGTCTTCTACTGGTCTTTCTCTGTGCAGGGCAGAAGCTTCTAGAACTATGGAGAAGTTCCAAGGTGGACTGGAACATAAACCTGCTTGTTTATAACCTTGTCAGTAATTCTGGAAGGGCTCAGGGTCCTGTCTCCTTATTTCTTGCTCCCCACTAAATGCCCCAATCCTTAGTAGTTTCCACTACTTCCATGACCTCAGGCCCTGATACCTTGCAAATATTCTCCTTGTAGGACACAAAGTTATGGAAAGTGAGGTCAACCATATCAGGGCCAGATACAATTGTCAGGGTCTTCAGCAGGAAGGTGCTGTAAGGGTGATCCAAGTTAAAAACCTCTCGGAGCTTCAGGGACTGCAAAAGAAACAGAACAGATGGGAATAACTGGGGAATGAGGGAAAACTATCAAAAAAACCCAGACCCCAATATACACATTGGCCCAAATTCACAGAAAGCATATCAAGGGTCGCAAAATTGTTTAGTGCAGTTTTCCCTTCCTTGGCTTTCCTTATTTTTTATCTTTATTCTGGAGCCTGCATTACTGGATCCTCCATGGGACAAACCACCATAACTTACACCTCTGCACAAGTCTGAAAAAGTCAAAGCTGGAGACTGCTCTTAAAGAAACTTCTTCTGAAACTTCAGGCTGGACTTGCAAACAAGCAGGGGAGAGTTTGGCCTGCTTGTGCCAGAGGTGTGTAACCAGTTGATTTTATCAAAACACACACACACACAAAAGCGTATTAGTGTGACACCCTTATGTGTAACCTCCCTCCACAAGAAAGATGGGGTTTTTGGGACCTCCTGTCACTTCAGAGTTGGGTTCTTCCCCTCCAAGCCAAATTTTCTGCTGCTGTCAGTTGCTAGAAGTGGTTGGTTTGTTTTTCTTTTTTTTTCCATAGCAATTCCAGTACCCTACAGCAATGGCTCACCAGAGACCTGTTTTGTTATGTGCAAGGCTCATCCCATTAGTGATACTTGGATTGCAGCACCATGCGAAAGTATTTATAGAATCCTTTAAATTATTCAGCATTTTCTGCATTCCTATGCATGGTGTCACTAAGCCAAGGTATCCAAAGTATCCCAGAACTTTACTGATGGTGCTTTTTATAATGGGAAGATAAAATTTCCATTCCTAGAATAAAGCACAGCAATTCATTATCTGAAGTGCAGGACAAATCCCTGTCCAAGCAAACAGGAAGCTGCCAGAGCACCTGCTCCTTTAGAAACAGGGTAAAATCCACAATCTGGGATTGTTAGAGCAGGTCAGTCTTGGAAGTTAAACTGGAGTTGGAATCTTCAGGTTTCAGACTGCACCATGTCACACACAGAGCTGTATATGTATTTTATAAGGAACTGCAGAATTTTTTTACTTGAATTTTCCTAATTTTTTGAGCATTTGCAATTTTGACACATCTGAAGTAAACAGGCATCTTTAAGAAATATGGGACAGGCTGGATTATAACTCAGGATCATATGACTGCTGTCTCTAATTTTGGAAACGCACCTCTCGGAGGGGGTAACTGCAAAAATTTAAACTCTAGTTTAATCCCAGAGCATTTGGAGGATAGAAGGAATATGATTTGCCTATTTTCTACAAGATAATTTCTAAAATGGCTTCTTCTTGCCTTGTGAGCCATTTTCCTTCATAGAACTGAGCACCACCAAACACCCACATCTCCTTCCCACACTTGTGGCAACTCCTTGTTGGAACTCAACTTTTCCAGTACCAGTGGCAAAGGGTTGGGATTTTAACTCCAAACTTAACTTCATCTTGCAAATGCACCAGCATTTGTTCGGCTCCAGGGCTATACAGGAGAGAAGGCCCAAACAATGGTGAACTTGTGGTTGTGCTGAACTCATTTCCTGTATTTGTTATCCGGCGCTCCTCCCAGCCCTTCCTTCTCCACATGCTGCTCTATAGCAGACACTCGTCATGTGGCTCTCTCCAGACCTCTCTGTCCAGGCCATGTCCCCAGCAAGCTGAGCACTTTTGCCTTTATCCAGGCAGTGATGCATCCAACACCCAATGAAGATGTGGAGACGGGACCAGAGACTGTGTGCAGGAGCTCTGAACCTGATGCCACATCGTGGCTCTTTCACAGCCTGCACTCCTTTAGCACCTTGTGCCACAGCTTCACTCTGGGATACTCACTGTCACCTTGCAGGTAGCGAAAAAGGAAAAATAGGAATTGCTGCATGAAAAGCAGGACACACATATTAGCCATGCAAATCAGAAGGAAACACTCTTAGCAAATCCCCTTAAAAAGCACCCAGACAAGCAGAAAATCTACTAGCAGAGTGGCTGAAATATGGAGTCAGTTGGTGTATTATGTCCCACCCTCCTGATTTCCCTAAAATCCTCAGCTGTACAGAGCTCCATAGTCCAGAGAGAAGCAAATTCTCATGCAAATATAAACAAAGTCAGAGACAGACACAGGACAGAGAGGGATGGTCCTGTCTCTGCCTGAAAGGAGGCAGAGCTGACTGACAGCAAGACATGTTGTGTCACAGCCCAGAAAGAGCTGTGTCTTGTGGCACTAGGACAATAAACCTTCTCTTTTGGAGAAGAGAGGTCCTGTGTGGTTGCCAGAAGGTAAAAAGGAAGCCCCAAGATATTTCCAATACCTTTGACTCCGGAGGTAACCCTCCTGTCCCACTTAGTCCTGCTGCTCCATGCTGGAGATACCAGCTGTGGAATAGGGAGGGCCAGCCTGTCCCTGTGCCAGCATCTCGGGGACACAGGCAGACAAAATTTCACACTGAAGCACTCAGATGTCAGTGTCTTACCTAAGGGAACTGGAACAGAATAGCCCATGGTGTTCAGCAATCCAGCAGGGACAGAGGAAAACGTGTGGCCCCAGAGCTCACTGCACAGAGATGGCAGAAGCAGGAGGGCCCAGCATGGCAAAGGCCATCACTTACACATGCCCAGTTCATTGCTCAGCTCCTGCTCCCCCATTAATAAATCTTTTGCCAGACACAGGCTTGTACCTGCCTCTCTTGCACACTCTCAGATTGGTGTCTCCATGTGATTGCTCTGCAGTTGGAGGGCTGGAATTAGACTTAGTTCAGCTCCATCCTGAGCTCAGCAGTTGCTGAACCCCAACGCCAGAGCTGTTCATCCCCTGTGCTGCAGCAGAACAACTGACCACCCACAGTGTTTACAGCCTCTGGCTCACAGCCACAGCTCAGCTCTGAGGGCACTGTGATTGTCCTGCATGGTTCCTGAACATTCCCACTGGTTTCAACTTTATTATCTCAAAACATGAGTGAAATGCCTCAGTATCATTTTCTCCCTGTACATGTGCAATTCAGGCTGCATCTCCAGGTTCAACACCAACAGAATATGGACAGAGGACGAAGCTGGTTTATCATCATGACAATCTGAAAGTACAACTTTTGTTTTTATTAAAAAGTATTCCTGTCTCAAAGCCAATGCCTCCTGAGACATCTAAACAAACCCAAAAACACAGCCAACAACCCAGAAGTCTGGCCTAAAACATAAGTGTATTTTGGCCTTAATTATTATTATATTCTCTGTCAGCATTCCGGGGTCTTGGTGCCTTAAAAAAAAACAACCACAAAAAGCCCCACAAATGGAGCAGCCCTTATTGTTCCTTCTTACTGGAACGAAAACACAGACCTGATTGTAAATAACAGCCTGATCTGTATCGGCACACTTCTGAACTACAGTCAATAGCTTTTTAATCTTGTCTCCTTGCTGCTCAAAGGCGCTGCTCATTCTTATCTTTATTACTCTTGAACACACGCCAAAATTTGCTATGCCCCATCTAAAAAACAAAAAAAAAATTCCGCTTAGAAAAGTCGCAGCAGAAACGCAAAGCCGCTCTCAAAGAACCTCGGAAGGGCGGGTGAGCAGGAGAGCCTTGTGTAGGAGGGGCCAAGGAGGATTCTGCTCTGTGGTGACGAGGGCTGGGGAAGGCCAGCGAGGGCTATTTCCATTTGGAGGTGGCTCCTATGGCTGGCAGCCTTTAGTGAGTCCCCATTTGCTGAGCTGTGCACTACCTGCTCCCTAACCACGGATGGGGTCCCAGCTGTGACCTGTGCTGGCAGTGCACACAGCAGCAGGTCTCTTCTCAAGTGGTTTTCCACGTGGCTGCTTTGGTGTTACTCTTCTTGCTGTGTGTAGAGGTTACAAAGAAAAACCCCAAACCTTCTCGGCAGTGGTGGGAAAGTGCTACTGAAAGCAGGGAACTTCCAACAACCACAGTGACCCACCCTCTCCCAGGGAGACTTGTCTATGCCATGGAACTGGAAAACAGGGCAGGTTACATCCTTGAGCCACAGCCCAAAGCTGCACAGCCCCTTGCTGTGGAAAGCAGTGGCACAGATGCTCTCCATACAGCACTCTCCTTCCTCTGGACTTCCTGCAGTCACAATCCAGCTGGAAAACCAGGCCACAAGCTTTGCCTCAGAGCAGCTGTGGATTGAATGGGGCATCACTTGCAGGGAAGGGGAAAGGATGCTCCTTTTATTGATGGTGCCATCCACAGTTCTTCCTACAGCTGTGATCCTGCTCTCACCCGTTGGCTCATTTTTCTCCACCTTCAGGCAGTAAAACAAGTAACACTTTGTATTCCTTCCAACAGTTCTACTCCACAACTATTCCAAGCCACTAATTTGTAACAGGGCAGAACAGCATCCATGTTCATTCTTCCACCTCAAAACAGATTTTTATTTGCTTCACTGCACCAGTTTTTTTTATTAATGCCTTTAGTAACAACGCCCCAGACATAGCTGCCCCATGTGGAGGACGTGGTGGTTCATGTGAAGAATTTTTCCCTGCTTTCTGCATTCCTTTGTGAACTTGAGTTCCCAGGAGAGCCAAATGAACACGACCCTGAGGGCTTTAAGCCAGAGGCATCAAGGATAGCAGAGCTACATCTAAGTAATAATTTTCTAGACTCAGACTTCACATCTTGGTTCAACAACCCCTTCAGTGCTCACAAAAGACTGCCCAGGATCCACAAGGAAAAAGGTGGATAAGGAGCCAGTCTAGTCCATTTTACTACATGTTATCACAGAATTCCAGAAAACTCCCTGAAAAAAGGGAACTTATCTCAAATGAGTCTCTGTAAAATGAAGAATTCAAAAAGCACTTGGGATTTTCACTACAAAGGTTGTCATCAAGTGCATCACTTCTGCCCACTGAGAATACTTAATAAATCAGACAGTGCTTGACCTTTGCTTCATTTTTCTTCAAAAATGAGCTACAGCCAATTCCCAGGACTCTAAAATCCCATCCCTGGTCTATTATAACAGCTAGAACAGAGCAGCTCCATCCAGGTGCCTAGGGAAAAGTGCTGGAACAGGGCAAATGCAATGGCACTTCCCTGATACATTCCTGCAGCTCCCAGCAATTTAGGATTCAGCAACTTCCTAACCCAGAGGCATTATCTCACATTTAATAACACTCTAAGGGCATTTCCTTCTTGTACTGATGTTTTAGACTCACATTTCCATGACTGTGCAGGAAGCATCACCCATGATATGGTGATATGAGGTGGGACAGCAGCAGCAGCACCTCCTGCTTGTGCCACTCCCACCTCTGGAAAATTCCACCTAATATGGAGATCCTGCACTGGAAGAAACCCTGAGTAACTGCTTCAAACCCTGAGTAAGTGCTTCATGCTCCCCTCCTCCATTCAACTCCTGCTATTACAGCACTCCAGATCCCATTCACCTTACTCCTTCTGCCAGAATACAGTCCCTCCTACTCAGATGTTCTGCCCCGAGAAGCCACTTAATTCCTTTGTTAATCCTGCTGCTCTTCCATACCTTTTCTAGTTCTTACCTAATTTGAGAGTACACTAGAATTGCACATAAATATGGACCCATTTAGGGTGTACACAATAGTGTGACTTCCTAATGATTTCCTTATAATTCCTAACATACAATTTACTTTTAGGGGGCAAATACTGCTGAACACTACATTGATATTTTACTATACACCCACGATGTTTTCTGAGTAGCAACAGTCAATTCAGGACCTGTTATTACAGAAGGGCGAGGGATTTTTTCTGTGTGCATTGCCTGATTTTTATCTGTATAGAATGTATCACTCATTAGATCATGCAGTCAATCAGCAATTTAAGGTCTTCCTACAAACCAGCCTGATTTTATTGCCCAAATAATTCTGCACCATTGGCAAACTGTCTTCTCCTGATACTCTCCAATTAGTCTTCCTTAACTAATTCCTAAAATTTAGGACAGATTTCTCCAGCCTCCTCTTACCACCAGGACATCCAGCCATGGCCTCAAGACTCCCCCCAAAGATCAAAGATCAATTCATTTTGCCAACAGGTTATTCCTCAAAGTTTAACACCCTAGAAAAGAGTATCTCATACCTCTCCTTTAAGTCAGCCTCTTCCTTAGTGTGTCCCATCTGGAGGGCAGCACCAACTTGAACAGCCCCAAATATCTTATTCTCTCAAATGAAAATCCAACCTCTAACAGCATCTTTTAAGCACAACTCCCATAAAACAAGTTGCTGACAAAGTTTTAGGCACATTGAAAACACAAGTATGTTCCATTCTAGTGAATTGGTAAGGAGAAAGGCAGTTTCTCTGAAGAAAATATGATTTTTAAGATGATGGGTCCTGCTCTTGAGCTCTTCTCTGCCTTTAGAACCCACCTTACTACGGTATTTTGAGAAATATTAGTCCTGGGGAGCTCTGAATAGGCACTTTCAGAGCAGATTGCGAAAACAGCCACACCACTTATGCAAAAGGCTGCTTGAGGCTCAGAAGATATTGCAAAACCTTTCCCTTTTGCCTTAGAGAGTCACCTATGTCACCACATGACCCATCAACTTTACTTCTTTGGTCCCTTTTCCACCTTTGAGCTTTACTGCAGTTTTCTGCTTACTTTTTCCATACATGGAAAAGTTAAAGACAAAAAAAAAAAAGTCCCAGAAACAAAGTCCTAACAAGAGCTGCAAGGAGCTTCAATTATAACTGAAATCAAGAACAAAGCCCTGATCATGTGCAAAAGTAAAAATACATGGGGGAAAAAAAGAAAAAGAAAGTAGTTTTTCTGAAAATGCATTTTCTTCCCTTTAAAGGGAAAAACCCCAGCATACACTGTTGGAATGGCATTGTAACTCTAGGTTTATGGGTACCCTGTGCATCCTTACACAAGAGCAGCTCCAGTAACTCAGTGCAGGAGCATCAGAGTCTCCAGCAGGACTTACCAGTGCAGCAGGGCACTTGGAAGGGGAGTTTGTTTTCCTGGATTTCTGACATATTCCTTCCAATGAGCCCAACTACCGTAGCTGCTTTTGGGTGCACAGAGGGCCCCTGGGAGGTCAGGGACAAGAGTCAACATGGCTTGTCTGTATTTACATAGCTGTGATGTAAGGAGATGAGATCCTCTCTACCTTCTTCCTACAGAAATCCAGGACAAACTGCCTGAGCCCATCAAAACCACAGGCAGCCCTGCCTTTCCATTGAAACACTGGACAGAAAGTAGCTGTGGACTCACCTTGGGCGTTTTGGCAAATCGCCCTGCTCGGGTATCTCGGACGCTGGTGACATCCAGAATTTCCCTTTCCTACAACAGAATAATGACAAGGAAAATGAAGAAAGACAAAGGAGGAAGGAAAGCATTCCATGACAGAACCCCCAAAAGCTGTAAATCAGGTTTGGCTTAGGAAGAGCTCTCCCAGCAGAAACAAGGCAGGGAGGGAAGCCATTCCCACAGAGGATACTACGCAGCCTTCCCCAGGCAGCGCCTCCATGTCCTCACTACTGGCTTGTTTGTCTTGTTTATTCTTTTAATATCCTACCTGAATTTCCTTCCTCTGTTACTAATTTTTCTTCTCACCATGGGTCTGGAGAACAAATTATACTTGTTGCAGCAGATAATATTATTTTCCAAGATCACAGTACAGGACAATGTGGATGCCATGTCTTCTGGCTACATCCCCATTTTATTGTTAAGCAGGAAGCAATTTTACTCCTAAAGGAGTGGGAACTCCTTTCTGAGTCCCTAGTGCAAGAGCAGTTCAGTTTACTTTAGCTGCTAATCAACAGCATTTTCCAGGAATGTGAGACCCCTTCCACTCTGGGTTTCCTTGTGGAAGGAAAGCTATGCTTCCTTCCCCCAGCCCCTTTCCCAGGTATCCCAGTGAAGTATCTCCCTTTCTGTGGTGACACCAGCTCCCCTTGCCTCACTTCTTCCTGCTGGAACCCTTAGAGCAGAAATTCTACTGCCTGAGTGGACCTTGAAAGCAGAAGAGGAGTGACAGAGACATCACGGGGTGTGACAGTCCCCAGCATTGTGACACTGTTCTCAGGGGATGCGGCTGCAGCAGTGCCCAATCCCAGCTGGCACTGGACACAATCTCTGGAAAGGCAGAACTCACCCAAACCCACCAGGTCTCTGACCAGAGCCTGTGCAGGACTGTCTGATTCTGCCATGCCATGTAGGTCAGGCAGAGGAAGTAGAGCTGAACCACAGCCTGCTCTGGAAAGTGGAAGTAAGCCCAGCCTTCCACCTCCCTCTCCATCACTTGATGCTACTCATCAGTGAGGAACTGAATTCTCTTTCCTCCATGTGCTGCCTCTGCCTCACCAGCTGGCATCTTGTGCTTTGCTCAGGCAGCCTGCAAACATCACCCTGAGCACCACTTGCTCTCCGGACTCCATGTAGCACCTACATCACTACAGTCACTACTTTATAATTAAAATGTCTAAAATCCCAATGAGTCAGTTAATGGCCCCACTGTACAGGTTAGGAGAATCCTGTATCTTGCTGGCTGACAGGGATATCAGCACAACTGTTCTCCATGAAGTCCTTTGAAGGACACATAATGAGCTTTGCAGGAGTCAAAAAAGTTGAAAGCATTAAAGGCACAGAAAGGCCACACTCACTCTTTTAGTTCTTGCACTTTCCTGGTGCTGTAAAGACCACCCCGTCACTGACCAGCTCCCACTCCTTGGTGGGGTGTCCCTACTAAAAGGAATGAGTGTGGCAGTTTGTTCCCAAGTGCAGGACTTGAGCACTTGCAGTGTTGTCATTTCACACAAACCTGACCTGGCTGGTTGGAGCCTGAGCTGTGCAGTCTCAGCACTTACCATGCTTTGATAGGTCCAGTAAATGTAAAAGCCCTGGGGGTCCACTCGGAGAATCACAGGAGAAGCATTTGATGTTTCCTGACAAAAAAACGGGAGAAGAAAGAAGGTTGGCACCTTGGGTGGCTTGGAAAAAAACACCCTGGGACATGAGGTTCCAGTTCAAATACAGACCCAGGCAGGTGAACATCCTTTGGGATTTATGAAAACGAACCAAGGATTTTGGGACATCTCCACAGTGATACCTGTGAGGCTCTGGAAGCTGATTCCTGAGTCTCACCTAACCTGTGCATTTAACAAGAGCAGCTCTCTTGGAGCTTCCTACACAAAGAACTTGGCAGGGGAATTTGAGAGAACGTATTCAAAAGAGAAAGTATCTGAAGAGTCAATTAACTGTTTCATTTGAAAAGTTTTCTTTGACCTGCTTCATTCCACAAGCTCAGGAGTAGCCCAGAGTAAGCATTCATCCATGGCATCTCCCATCCAGGGGTTCATGTAGATTATCTGGGCTCCTAGTCAGAAAGGCTTCAATGAGGGGGTGTATCAATGCAGCATCACTATGCTACTTTAGATGGGGATTCTGAAACTCCACAGGCTGTCTCTACGATGACCATCAAAAGAAGCAGCTATACAGACACCCACACCAGAGGCTGCAATCACATGAAATTATTTGGGGCTGATCCTGAACCCCACATAGCCATTTTTGGGAAGGCTCCAAATTCAATTCAGGAAGCTGAAACACATTACTGGTAATAGGAAACCAGTAATGAAATCTGGAACTTGCACTTGTCTCTTGGCCTCAGATTTCTCAGTTTGTTACTCAACCCATACTTCACTCTAGAGTGTGTCTGTATTTTCAGGGACCTCCGTTTCCATACACAGTATTACAATATTTACAGTAAACTGCTCATTGCACAGCACATCATATGTGGTCCTTTTACTGCCTCCTGTCTTCCTCCTGCTGTCTAAAGCCAGACTACCCAGCACCATGGCCATGTTCCCAGAGCTCTTGGTTGGCTCCCTGCCCACATGGCCATGGAGAGCAGAACAGGCTCCACAGTACCACCACAGAGTATTGTGCCATGTTCTAGATTACCCTTATCTCCCACAAAGCAGCTTTCTGGAGAGCAAGCTGGGGCTGAAGGGAGCTGCTGCCAGCCAGGCTCCTGGGCAGAGCCAGGCCTGCCTGGGGGTGCAGGCAGCCTCTCCAATGGGGCAGCTCCTGGCAGCAAAGGAAATGGGCAATCTTACAGAAGATGGTCTGGCAGCCAAACTGGCTGCATCTCACTCTGTGGGGCAGAAAGAAAACACTGTCTGCTAAAATCCTGTAATCCATAATCTTTCAGAGATAGGAACAGTTTTGACTCTACTATGAGGACTCAGAGGCAGCACAAGCCAAACCCACACCCATCAGCCCCGCTCAAGAGGTCAGCTACTACCTTTTGCCCTACCTGGGGTTCTGACAGGATTCCCTGCTGGTTCTTTAACTCATGTAGTAGGACTTCACCTTTTCAGTCTGCTTAGGAGTCCCAACCTGCTGGATGCTGAACAAAGCACTGCAGAGCTGCTCCTTAACCTAAGGTCCTGCAACTAACTCTGTGAGACAGGTCAGAACAGTCCTGCCTGTCAGGGATCCATTGCTCTCTCCTCTAGACAGTGCCTTACCAAAGCTGGACAAGGTGAGGGCTCTATAGAAAAAGCGTGGTTTGCTTTTTTGCTGGAAGGCCCTAGTTCAGTCCCAAGCTGAACAGTGATGTAAGAGGCCAATTTGATCTTCCTTAACTCCCTTGCCTCACTTATCCTGGAAGGAGTTCAAAACTGTTACCAACAGTACATTCAGATCAATTGAAAGAGATACAAAAAACACAACACTCATGAATTCTAAAGTGCAGCAATCCTGCAATCTGGAGCTCTCATTATTATCCTCTGCAGCCTGTTCTAACCATGGACTGGGAAAGCCCAATGCAATGGAGCAACATGACCAGAACAGCCCACTCATGAAGAAGTCTTTCTTTATTGGTGGAGATCAAGCCTGTAAACTACTTAGTTGAGGCAACCTCTTAGAAATGCTTACAAATACATAAACCTTAAGGAAAGATCCAGACGGGAATTGAGCTCACTAATCAACAGCTACAGCAGGAAATAAACACTTGGTGGGTCTTGGAAGTCCAACTTGACTCACCTTGGGTTTCAGGGGAATCTATCCCAGGAATACCCAGTGAAGCACTTAACAGCTTCCAATTCATGGGAGAGCTGCCCCCAAGGACTGAGCACAAAGTCATCAGCAATTTTAGACAATTTTGGCTAACGTTATTCTGAGAAAACAGATTTCAAATTCTAAGAAGCACCAAGTACACTCTGCAGGCAGTGGGCCCACAGGAAAGAGGAAGGCTGTGCTTTTCACTCTACCCCGGTGTCATCCTCCTGTTTATGTACTGCTAACGGAGCAACTGGCAGCCATATTCCAGCTCTCATTCCTCTCATCCATCCTTCCTGCTAGCTGCACTGTACACTGCTCTCATCCTCAGTGTCGCTGGACCACCCTGCTGATGTTGCACACAGGTGATTCACTCCCCCACCCGTTCCTTCAGGATTTAACACTCTATTCCAGCTTCACACCCACAAAAGTGTTAATCCCTCCTGCACTGCTGCTACAGGCTCCTTCTGATCATCTCATTTGCAACACCACATGAACCATCTCCCCAGAACCCTGTGAATAACACTAATCCGGGCTCTCCCCCTTTTATCAACATTCATGCTCGACAGCCAACAGTCCATCTCCAGACAGCACAGATGGGCAGCTGCTCTCCTTCTGCTCAGGTTTGTGGGTGCTGGCACTCCTTTGCCTCCTCAGAAAGTGAGGAGGGGAACTCTTACATGCCAATGAACTGCTGCTGCTCTACACTTTCTCCCCCTCACACAGAAAGGCAGTGACTGCAAAGCAGCTGTTTTGAAGGTAAAGAGGACAATGAGCTGGAGAGAGCAGCAACTTGCTGCAGCACCCTGAGGCTTCAGCCCTGTTAAAGCACAGGCCCTTTGCTGCTCCGTCATTCCCAGACCCAGGGGCCAGGCAGGCGTGGGAGGCCATGGCTCATCCCTGATCGACTCAGGCACTTGAGGGCCATAAGAGGAAGCAACTTGGAGCCTAATTTCTTCTCTATCTGCAAAGTGCAGTGAGTGCTCTTTGCTCCGGAGTAGATCTTACCCCTCATGCTCCTCCAGAAAGTCCAGATGTGGCATTTGCATCTCAACCTACAGAGACTTCTAGCAGCAATCACCTTCCCAAGGGCTGGACCTTGTGTCCTACACCAGGAGCTGCATACACAGACCCAGTGCACACTCACTCCATTTGTTTCCATCCTCCACTACAAAAGGTGTAGAAATCACATCCCCAGCCCCTTACACACACCCCCCCTTAATTTTAGTCCTCAGCTTTCCTGTTCTTCCCAGTTCCCTCTCCCTGTCCAGAGATCTTTGCTGTCAGGTGGGATACCACACTGAACACAGGCTCCCAGCCTCCCCACGAACTGTGACCCAGCTAGCGTCTCCCTGCCACCACAGGCACAGACACGGGAAGTACTCACATCATCCCATTTGATGAAGCGGTCGCCCTTGCACAGATACTCCTTCACCTCCGTGGGCTGCAGGACAGGGTTCAGCACAGACATGGTGCAGATGTGCTCCTCAGCTACCAGAAGCAAGAGCAGCTGCAGAATTCACTCCTCCTTAGCCCCCTCTCCTCTATCTCTGCCTCTCACGTGGCAGGGCGTTCTGCCATGGCCACTGTTGGCATCGGAGAGCAAACAACCTCTTATATCCCAGCCCAATTTAGGAGGGGCAGGGACAGGCAGGCGAGGAGCGATGAATCTGCATTGTAAATCAACAGCTCTCCAGGCAAGCAGAGCCTCACCCAAGGTCACCCAGAGGAAGGCTGGCGATGCTGGAGTGCTGGTGGGCACAAACACCCACTGTCCCTCTGGGAGGGACCCGCTCCTTGGAGCTGTGCTGGTGAGGCACCCAGCTCAGTGAACTTCCGCAACTCAACTTCCTTAAATGCTCTCTTGACAAAGTACAGGCATTGCCAGAAATGCTCCAACTGCTTCAGCAGCTGTGGTTACGGAGCAGCTCAGCCCTGGCTACAAGCAGACTGCCCCCTTCATGCAACAGGCCAGATGTCCCAGGAAACAAACTCATTCCTTGCTCTGGACAGACTCCATTTCTGGGGCCAGACTCACTGCACTGTCCAGTCCTAAAGAGTTTTCCTTTCTCTTATGAGCTCTTCTGAGTGTCAGCCTCAAAGTGAGACAGACCAGCAGGGCAGCTGGAAATTCCCTAGATTAAATAAAACATCCTCAGAGTCCCAAGGAACTGCTCTATTCTGTGGATTCACTTGGTTCTGCAGCAGATGCATGGGACACAGAACAGGAGAGGTGGGCAAGGTGGGGATTATAGCGACAAAGCAGCAGGAAAGTGACAAAGCAGAACAGGTTCCAGGCAAACAGGGCCAAAACGAGTCTCTGCTCCTGACCTTGGAACAAAGGAATTCTATGTGGGCAGCAGAGGAGGAAAGGAGTTCCAGTGGCAAATGGGCACTGGCTGAGCAGCTTATGAAAAGGCCTGACATGGACAAGACCAATTTTAGTCAGAGGCAGAGCCTCACGACTAATTACAAGTGGAAATAACTGTGCTATGATTGCTGTGTATTCCCAGGCACATGACAACCCAGGGATGTCATCCTCATCTACCAAAGCCAAGGTTGCCATTGCTCAAGAGGTACAAGCTGCTGGCAAAAGTAGCACAGACTCTCTAAGAAGGGGGGAAACAAACCCCCCCACACTGTGCAAGGGAAGCCTGCTGCATGTTTTGTTCCTTCCTTTCTTCCCAGCTCTGATGAGTCTAGCACTTTGGAGCAGCCTGAAACAGCTGGGGAATGGTCACTGAAGGATTCCTAAGGGTATTCTCAGGTGTTAGCAGCATGAGGCTGGAGAGATTAAGTGGAACTCTAGCAAGTGCTCCAACTGTAAAACAATAAAGGCAGGAATCAGAGCTCCCTGTTGCAGGAAAAGAGAATCCTGAGCAAACCCAACATCCTTTGTCTTTCAAGGAGTTTACCTGCCAAAAAAACCCTGAGAATAAGAGAGCTTCCACATTTCCAGCTACCATGGCATTTTCTGCACTTATAAATCTTGCACTTACAGGAATTAGCTATCCAATGGAGGGCTGTTGGATCTCTTTCCTTAGGGTCAGTGGGATATTTCAGCCAAGCCAGTGTCACCAGGATCCCACACTCAGGGAAAGTGGTTACTCCCAAGCAGAGAAGCAGAAGATGACCAAGGGTGTAGTGAGGAGTGAAAGTTCTCTACACTGGCCTGATCTCTTCTGCAAGGCCAGAGCAGCTTTAGCTTTGCTTCCCTTTAAATTAGGGAGCAGCAGTGAAGAGAATAGAAAGCATCAATCTTGCTCTGAGGTGCTGCAGTCCTCCCAGCCTCTGGAACACTGACAGCTCTTCAGGAAAGCCCTGGAGGTCACAGTTGCAAAGCAGTGAGAGGTGGGATGAGCTTTGCCACCTGGTACTGCCAAGAGCAGGCGAGATCAGTCATAGCTACTGGATCCCATAGCATGACTGGTATTATCAGCTATCACAGCTTTGTGAACCAAGTGTGCTTCCTGCCAGAACCTCACTGCTTCTGTCCTTCTCTCACACATGGATATTCATCAGCTTTCTCTGTCTCATCAACAAACAAAGTAAGAAAGAATCCTGCCACAGCTTAACTCACATGTCACTCAAGGCCAGCTTCCCTTAAGGAATAAAACCTTAATTCAATAAATAATGAAATCATAATTAAGACCCAACCAAACACAAGCAGCATGAAGAACAGTGCCCAACTTGGTGGCTACTCTGCAAGGCCATGTGATGCCCAAGACCAAGGGCCAAACGCCCACTTGCACAAAGGTTGTCACAAAAGCTGCAGCTCCCTTCCTCTTGCCCAACCCAGCCTCCTTATCTTCCACTTCACACTCCTTGCTCTGGGGGAGCCTCCATCCCTTGCACACAGAAACGGCTGATGGAGCCATGATAGGATAGAGCAGCAGTCCTGCCCTCTGCAGAGAGCTCCAACATCAGAGCAGGCAGGAACAGCAGCACTCGAGCAGTATTTGTTTATTCAAACCATCCTTTATTTTCTCTCTCCTGTAAGGCACATCACCCAGTACATGCTCATACCACATCCCTCTGTCTCCTTGCTTTTGTCCCATATCTTCACCACCAGGAAATCCAACACTTGCTACAACAGTTTTGATATGCAAACATTTTCCTTTTTTATTGTTTAACATTCTTCCTTCTCTCCCTGTGCTACCTATCCAGTAGCCTGTACCTCCCCCAAGGTGCATGCAGCAACAAGGCGGGCAAGGTTTAGGAGACAAGGTTTGCAGACATTGATTTAAGCCACACTGTTAAACCTCCCTGACAGGATGGCTCTTCACTTCCAGCAAATTACTCTGTAGCCAGCACCCCAGCTTACTCCTGGCACACAGAAAATCCATTAGAAATCTCTCCCAGCATTGTTGCAGGATAATTATTTTGCCGTGTGTAATGCTGTCCTCTAGTGTAGAGCTGTAACACTACACATCAGCAATGAACTCGCAGCTCTGCAAATGCCAGCCCATCCCACTGCTCCTGTGGCTGCTCTGCCCTCAGAGCGCTGGCAATCCGGAAAGGATTAACGATACCATTAAAACCACAAAGCCAATATTTTCTGACCATCCTGGAGAGCAGAACTGAGTGTGTGTACAGGAGCCTATCTTGTGTCTAACTTCGAGCCCAAACCACAAGGCCAAGAACTCCTGACAGCTCTCAGTATGAGTGTTCAGCTTGATCTGCAAAAGTCAGAGGGCAGTGGACGATGGCACAAGGAAATGGCCACAGATGCCACAAAACCATAAAAGCACTGAGGCCTTGTGCAAACAAACCCCAAACCTCAAGAAACTATCTGTCCAACCACCAAGACATGGTTAGGCCTATAATTAACTTCTCACTGGGCAGAGTGTGTTGTGTTTACAGCACTGACGGCTTTCAGCATATTTCCAAACAGTGCAGTGAGTCTGTAAGCAGGATCACACCATATTTAAACATCCCATACATTACTGCAGTGCCAGGTCATTGCTGCCCAGCACCGGCTGAACCATGCTATTCCTGACTGCTGGGAAAAGAACAAGACATTCCAAGACAGGTCATTAACAGGAAAGGAAGAGCATGAGGAGCAGCAGCACACAAACAACATGCCCATCTCATGGTACGCTTCAGTAGCAGAGTAACAAGAAAAGGAAAGCAACTTGTACCTCACCTAGAGGTGGATGCAGCCAGTTCCACCCTGTATTCACCTCCAGTACAAAACACTGCACAGGAGATAAGGATACTAGGGGAGGAAGCCCCATTCTGCTCTTAAGCTCATCAACATTTCCTTCCCACTCCACCAGCCCAACTTACTCCAACTCCAACTTGTTCACAAAACTGAACAGGTGTCAGCCATGATCTTCCCTGGCCCTTCCACAAACTTCACTTGTCCACATGCCAGCCCAAAGCTCTCACTGTTGTAACATCCAGCCTCAACTACAGCATTCTCCTCCTCCCTGCAAAGATCTTTGCACAGCTCAGAGAGATGTCCCAGGCATCCCATCCAGTATTCTGCTACTCTCAGAAGCAGAGTCTGCATGGAGAGAATCTCAGGCCAGCAATCTTCTCCTTAATTAAGTCTTCCCTATCCTGCAGCACTGGGATGCTTCACTGACTTGTGATCATGGGAAATCAATAATACAGGTTCATTTAGCTACATCTCCAGGGGCCCTTGGAGAGCAAACAAACATCACACTGCAACAGGCAGCAGCAGAATTCAAGCTTTCTAGAGGACCTTCAGACGTAAGAAGTCAAAATTAAAGGAGCTTATAAAGAAACAGGAGGCTGCAGAGCAGTTTTTGGAGTGGTGGGAAGAAGGGGCTCTGCAGCTCTCCTTCCTTGGCTGAGTCCCTGACTGCATCACATACCTCTAACTCTGTCTCCAGCAAGTAATTTCTTTTGTGCTCTTTAGGAAAAATCCTAGAGAGGGATAATTTGCAAGTAGTGTCTAATATCAGACATAGTCACTGACTTTACAAGACCCCAGAGTTGCAGCTTTTCACCACAGGAGTCCACTCAGAGCACAGCTTGGTGTTTTTGCTAGAACACCAAGGACAAAGCAAACACCATTACTGCAGCTCCTTTAGGGGTGATTGTTAGCAAGGAGTTCCATTTCGGAAAGAAGACACAGACCTGCTCACAGCTGCCTGAGGAGAAGCTCACACCCAGTTATTTGTCCACAATAAAATGAAAAGATTTCACCTGACTTTGGGGAAAGCTAAGACTTCACACTTAAGCCTTGTCTTACTCAAAGCCCTGAGAGCAGAGGGTTGGTAGGAGGAAGAGATCCTTAAGAACACCAAATTTCTTGACTAATACCATGGAATTGTGTGTTTTAGGAAGCACAAGTTTCCACTGCAGCATGAATGAGTCACAAATAAATGCAACAGGGAGGTGAAGCTGTTGGGCTGAAGGCAGAACATTGCAAGCCCATCACACTCAAAAGACTTGCTGGGAATGTTCCAACAATTCCCCTGCACATCCAGCCTTATCCTGGTTCCTAAATAGGGAAAGGTGAATACATGAACAGATACATCTATCATACTGCTAATGACATTGGTTGATATGAGTGGATACATATAACATTTGGTTGGAAGGTTCATCAGGAGATCAGCTTTGGCTCAGGACCTGCTGGTCAGGCCTCAGTACTTCAACCCAACAAGCACCAGGCAAAAACTATCAAGACCTCACTATGCCCCAGAGGCATTCCCTGTACAAGTCAATCCTAGGGAAGGGACTTGTGGGAGGTAGTAACTCATTATCATTTCACCTTAACGAAAAAGGAGGAGCTGGAGAAAACCCATAATTGAGGGAAAACACATTGAAAAATTACTAGAAAATCCATTCTGTAGGAATTGCTATAAGTTGTTGTGTATAATTAAACATATATAGTACACTCCATACTTGAGGGGCTCCACAGCCCCTCCCAGATGCTCGTTTTACTGCTGGTCTCTGGGAACTCCCTGTCCTGCACACTCAGTGCACACAGAGCACCACGGCAATGCCCCTCTTCCACACACACACAGCAGACCTGGAGCTTTAATCAACACAATCCTCCCTTTCCAAGAATTACAATTGTTTTGCAGCTACTCCATTTATTCCACAACATATCTTCTTGGGGAAGCCTCTACGGGTAATAGGCAGTTCTCCAGTTGCTGTAGCCTCCTCCAGAACTACAAGTCCTGGTTTACAAGGGGTTTCTGCTGCAACCACTACACGTGACTGACCTCAGATTGAAGGGAGGGAGAAAATGATTGCAGAAGGTGCAACTACATCATTCCCAAAAGTAATTTTCTTGCACCATAAAAAAACAAGGCTAATTTAGACCCCAAATGAGTATTTTAGTTGTCTTTTGAACAAGACAATAGAACAATTTTGTAGATAACTAACATCTGTGGAGTAAAGCAAAGCCATACCTTAAGAGGAGGTTTAGAGCGTATCAATACTCTTGTACAAACAATTGTATCAATTGCTCCCAATGGGTTGGGAAGAGTTCAATTTAGACAAAACTAAGGCGGCCTTTCCCTCTAAAAACCGCCGCTTGGCTCGGGCACCCTTGCAACCTCATGGAGGTTGGCAGGCAGGACATACCTGCATCAGGGAGACACCAAGAAGTAATTCCGTCGGGAAGCTAAGGTAGAGGGGAGACTCTTGACCTCCTCCAGCGCTGGGCATATTCTCAGAGGGCGTACCAGAAGCCTTCCTTCGGCTCAGCGGGTGCTGCCCATGTCCCTGACGCACCGCTCAGCGGACTCCCCTCACGGGAGGGAGGGCAGGGGAAGGGGGACGGGGGGGCCTTTTAAAGGTGTCCCGGGCTCCTCCCCCTGCCCTGCCCTGCCCTCCCCTCCTATGGTTCCCACCCCTCAGGGCGGGGTTGCCCCCTACGCTCCGCCCCTCGCCCCCGGCGGGGCAGCGCGGGCAGCGGCACCGGCGGCAGCGCAGGCGGTACCGGCATGTCCTGAGCGGCGGCGGCGGCCGATCCGGGCCGGAGCCAGCACGGAGGGCTCGGTGGAGCAGCGGGCCAAGGGCCGGGCCCCCATGAAGGAGAAGGAGGCGGGCGCGGAGCGGGGCAAGCCCGCCACTTACACCGGGGACAAGAAGGCGCGCATGGCGGCCAAGACCAACAAGAAGTGGGTGCGCCTGGCCACCGTGCTGGCCTACGTGCTCTCCGTCTCGCTGGCCGCCATCGTGCTCGCCGTCTACTATAGCCTCATCTGGCAGCCGGTGCGCGGCAGCGGCGGCTCCTCCAGCCCCGGCCCCGGCGCCGCCGCCACCCCCGCGCAGCTCCGCGCCGCGCCCGCCGGACCTACGGCGGACTCCTGCCACAGACTAACTCACATGTTCACTCAAAGGCCAGCTTCCCTTAAAGGAATAAAAACCTTCTCAAAATAATGAAATCAACTTAAGACCAAGCCAACCACAAGCAGCATGAAGACCCATGGTGGACCAACTTGGGGTACTGCAGGGCTGTGATGGCCGCCCAAGCAAGGGGCCAAACGCCCACCTTGCAAAAGGTTGTCATCAAAGAGCTGCAGTCTCCTCCTTCTTGCCCTACCAGGCCTCTTCTTCTTCCACTGCACAGCAGTCCTTGACTCTTGGGGGAGCCTCACAATCCTGCATTTGAGACACTTTATTAGATGACAGGGAGGCGCATGATCGGGATAGAGCAGCAGTCTGCACTCTGCAGATGAAGCTCAAAATCAGAAGCGAGGCAGGACTATTGCAGCCACGAGCAGTATTGGTTCTTCAACATCTGTTTTTATGTCCTGCAGGCACATCACAGTGAGACTCTGATCATAACCACATCCCTGCGTCTCCTTGCTTTTTGTCCCATATCGTCCCACCAGGAAATCCACACTTGTACTACAAGTTTGAGTATGCAAACATTTCTTTTTTATTGTTTAACATATTTCTTCTCCCCCGTGCTACCTATCACGTAGCGCTGTACTCTCCCCGAAGGGGCATGCTGAGCAACAAGGCGGGCAGGTTTAGGACGACAAGGTTTGCAGAATTGATTGAAGACACCTGTTTAAACCTCCCTGCAGGATGGCTCTTCACTTCCAGCCAAAGAATTATCGGTAGCCAGACACCAGCTACTCCCTGCACACAGAAAAGAAAATCCATTAGAAATCTCTCCCGCATTGTTGCAGAGAAATGATTTTGCCGTGGTGTAATGCTGTCTCTATGTAGAGCTGTAACTACTACACATCAGCAATGAACGCGCAGCTCGCAACGGCCAGCCACACCCACTGCTCCTGTGGCTGCTCGCCCTCAGAGCGCTGGCAATCCGGGAAAATGATAACGATTACCCTTAAAACCACAAAGCCATATTTTCTGACCATCTGGAGAGCAGAAATGAAGGTGGTACAGGAGTATTCTGGTGGCTAACTTCGAGGCCCACACACGAGGCCAAGATCCTGCAGCTCTCAGTATGAAGTGTTCAGCTTGATCGGCAAAAGTCACGAGCGGCAGTGGACTCGATGGCACAAGGAATGGGCACAGATGCCACAAATACCATATTAAAAAGCACTAGATGGGGCCTGGTGCAAAAAACACCACCCAGAACCTCAAGAATTCATATCGGCCAACCACCAAGACATATCGGTTAGGCCTAGTAATTAATTCTCAGGGCAGAGTGGTGTGTTACCGCATGACGGCCTTTCAGCAATTTCCAAACAGTGCAGTGAGTCTGTCAGAGCAGGATCACCAACCTATTAAAAGCATCCAGACATTACTCGCAGTGCAGGTCATGCGGCCCAGCACAGGCGGAACCTGCTATTAGTGACTGGGGAAAAGAAACAAGAGCATCCAAGACAGGTTCATTAACAGGAAAGGACGATAAGAGCGTATGAGGAGCAAGGCCGCAGACACAAAACAACATGCCAATTCTCATGGTAAGCTTCAGTGCAGAGTAACAAGAAAACGCTGAAAAGCAAATTTGTACTCACCTAGAGGTGGATGAGCAGCCAGTCCACCTGTATTCACCTCCCGTACAAAATCACTGCACTGGAGATAAGGAGAACTAGGGGAAGGAGTGAGCCCCAGTCTGCTCTTAAGGCTCTATAACTTTCCGTCCACTCCACCAGAGAAAAGCCTTACTCCAACTCCAATCTGGTTCACAAAACTGAAAAAGGTGTCAGCCGATCGTTCCCTGGCCGCTTCCACAGAATTCACTTGTCCACATGGCAGCCCAAAGCTCTCAATGTGGGCAAGCCCGCTCTCACACTTACAGCATTCGCCTCCTCCCTGCAAGAACCTTTGCACATGCCTATCAAGAGAGATTGTCTCGCACGGCATCCCATCCAGTATTCTGCCTCTCGACAGCAGATGTCTGCATGGAGAGAATCTCAGGCCAGCAATCTTCCCTTAAGTAAGTTTATATCCTGCAGCACTGGGAGGATTAACGAAGTGTTGATCCTGGGAAATCATGTAATTACAGGCGTCAGTAGACAGCGCCAGGGGCTCGGAGAGTGCAAAAATACATCACACTGCAACAGGAGGCCGCAGAATTCACGCTTGTTAGAGGACCTTCAGACGTTAAGAAGTCAAATTAAGGAGCTTAAAGGAAACAGTGAGGCTGCAGAGAGTTTTTGGAAGGTAGTGGGGGAAGAAGGGGCTCTGCAGTCTCTTCTGGATGAGTCCCTGACGCACACATACCTTAAACCTCTGTCTACAGCAGTAATTTCTTTTGTGCTCTTTAGGGAAAAATTCCTAGAGGGGATAATTTGCAAGGTAGTGTCTAATATCAGACATAGTCACTGAACTTTACAAGACCCCAGAGTTGGAAGCTTTTCACACAGGAGTCCACTCAGAGCCAGTTGGTGTTTTTGCTCGAACACCACGGACCAAAAGCGACAAACACCATTACTGAGCTCCTTTAGGTGGTGATGTTAGCAAGGAGTCCATTTCGGAACGAAGACACTAGACCTGCTCACAGCTGCATGACGGAGAAAGCTCACACCCAGTTATTTGGGTCCCCAATTCAACTGAAACGATTTCACCGACTATTGGGGAAAGCGAAGACTCACATAAGCCTTGTCGTACTCAAAGCCCCTGAGAGCAGACGGGGTTGGAGGAGGAAAGGAGATCCTTTAAGAACACAATTCTTGCCTAATACCATTGGAATTGTGTGTTTTAGGAGCACAAGTTTGCGCACTGCAGCATGAATGAGTCACAAATAAATGAGCAACAGAGATGGGTGAATGTGTTGGGTGAAGGAGGAACATTGCCAGTCCCATCAGCCACTCAACAGACTCTGTGGAATGTGCCAACAAGAATTCCCTGACACATCAGCCTTATCTGGTGTCCTCAATAGAGGAAAGGTGACATCCATGAACGTAATCTATTCATATGTAATGAGCTATTGGTTGATATGGGTGGCAATCTACTTTTGGTGGAAGGGTCATCAGGCGAATCCGCTTGGCGTCAGGACTGATGGTCATTAGAGCGTACTCAGTAAACTTCAAATCACAACAAGCACAGGCACAAAATATCACGCCCTCATTGCCCCAGAGGGCAATTCCCTGTACAAGTCTAATCGGGAAGGGACGGTGGGGAGTGTATGGTGTAACTCATTATCATTTCACCGTTTAGACGAAAAAGGAGGAGTGGAGGGAAAACCTCATTTTAATTGAGGGAAAAACACATTGAAAAATTACTGAAAAGAATATGTGTAGGAACTTTGTATAAGTTGTGGTTGTATAATTAAACATAATAGTCCACTCCATACTTTGAGGGCTCCACAAGCCCCTCCAGTGCTCGTTTTATGTGGTCTCTGGGAACTACGGTCCTGAACACGCAGGCAAAAAGATGCACCACTGGCCAATGCCCCCTTCCACACAACACAGCAGACCTGGGAGGCTTTAATCAACCAATACTGGCCCTTTTCCAAGACTACAAGTGTTTTGCAGACGACTCATTTATTCCACAACAATTTCTGGGGGAAAAGCCTCGTACGGGTAATAGGCCAGTTCTCCTAGTTGGGCTGTAGCCTCCTCCAGAAACTACAAGTCCTGGTTTACAAGAGGTTCTGCTGGCAAACACTACACGTTGACTGCCTCAATGAAGGGAGGGAGAAAATGCTGCAGATAGGTGCACTACATCAGTCCCAACCAGTAATTTTCTTGCACCCTAACGCAAACAAGGTAATTGAACCGCAAATGGTATTTAGTTGCTTTGGAACAAGAAATGAACAATTTTGTGATAACTAAACATTGTGGATGTAAAGCAAAGCCATACCTAAGAGGAGGCTAGAGCGTTATCAATACTCTGTACAAACATTGTATCAATTGCTCCCAATGGGTTGGTGTGAAAGAGTTCAAGTTAGACAAACATAAGGGCGGCCTTTCCCCAAAAAAACGCCGACTTGGACCCCCTCGGTGACCCTTGATCAAAGCATCATGGATTGGTGGGCTGAGAATGGCGAGGAGGCATACCTGCAGCAGGGAGGACACACAAAGAGATGGAGTAAATTCCGGTCGGGAAGACTAAGGTAAAGCGGAGGACTTTGAATTCCTCCAGCGTTGGGTATTGCTCAGCGGGCTGTTTACGTATACCAGAAGCCGTCCTTCGTCTCAGAGGGTGCTTGCCATGTCCCTGACGCGCTCCGCTCAGCGGACTACCATCAAGGGAGGGACGGGCGAGGGGAAGGGGGGGACGGGGTGGGCCTTTAAGGTGTCCCGGGCTCTCCCCCTGCCATGCCGCCTCCCCTCCTATGGTTCCCAACACTCAGGGCGGGGTTGCCTACTCTACCTCCGCCCCTCGCCCTGGCGGCCGGCAGCGCGGGCAGCGGCACGGCGGCAGGCAGTGGGCAGGTTGTAACGGCCATGTCTCTGGAGCGCGGCGGCGGCCGATACGGGCACGGGAGCAGCACGGAGGGCTCCCGGGGAGAAGGGGCCAAGGGCGTGGCCCCCAATGAAGGAGAAGGAGGCGGGCGCGGAGCGGCGGGAAAGACCGCCACTTTACAACGGGGCAAGGGAAGGCGCGCATGTGGCGGCCAAGCCATGTACAAGAAGTGGGGTGGCCTGGCCACAACGGTGTGGCTACGTGTTCCGTCTTTCGTATACCGGGACACCCCGCATCGTGCTCGCCGTCTTACTATAGCCTCATTGGCAGACGGGCGCGGCTAGCCCCCCCCCCGGCCGGTCCTCCAGCCCGGCCCGGCGCCGCCGCCACCCCCGCGGAAGCTCCTGCGCCGCGCACGCGACCTACGGCGGGGCAGCCGCCCGCGCCGCCGCGCCACCGGCCCGGCCCCGCCGCAACCGCCCCGGCTGGCCGCAGGTCCCCCCTCCCGCTGGCCGGAGGCGGGGCAGTGGCGGCGGCAGCGCTGAGCGGGCGGGCCGCAGAGGCCGCGCACCGCGGGAATCGGCCGCGGAGGCTCGGACGAGGATGGAGACCGGATGGCTCGCCCTTCCCTGCGGCACCGTGCAGCGCCCGTGGAGACTGACCGGAGACTGACTGACCTGGAGACTGACTCGGCCCCGTTTGGACTCGGTGGAACTGCGGTATCTTCTTTTCCCCTCGGTTTTTCCTCAAAAGGGAATTTTGTGGCTTCGTTTTCTTCCTCACCAGGGCTAGCTTCTCCCTTTGAACCCGCATTGAATTCCTGCGCTGTTTATGCCAGTCTGTTACCTATACAAGGATATCGGTGTCCAAAATTCCTCGCTATTTACAGGATCAGCTGGGAACAATACGAATTTAGAGGCTGTAATCCATTGTTGAAGTAAAAACAGTTTTGTTTAACGATGAGCATAAACTTATTTAAAATATGTGGAAGGTAAATTGACTTGTTTACTATATTAAAATATTTTCCCAATATGAAAGTCTCTGTAACAAAGTATGTTCTCTTCGGTGGTGGGAGGAGGAATGCTGAACTGGAAGGGGTCTGAGTAACAAATTTTGGCCGCTGCAATGGGCAGCCGTGGTATATGATGTTGATGCATTTGTTATTGGTCTCCGCAGGTGAGGCTGGAGAAATCTCTGTAGGTGGCTAATTGTAGAAATGAAGCAGTGGTGCCGGGAAGGTTTGATCTGTGCTGGCAGAGCAGGTGGAGCTGTGGCAGTGGGTGCTGCTGGACTCTGAGCTGCAGCACAGTTGTACCGTGGTGCTGCTGCCTGCGAGGGATGGCAGCGCTTACGGATCGTCCCCGCACCTCTGGGGCATGCAGAACCAGGGTAGGTCTGGGCAAGGCTGCTCCTGGTGTGTCCTGGGAAGGCTCTCCTCCCAGCTCCATGGTTTCCTGACCTGTGGTCCTCAAAAAAATCTCCTATTTCTTTATGAGCAGGGTGAAAAAATGGCCTTTAATGACTCTGGGATGTGGAATATAAACTAGGGAACTGTAAGAGCCATATTGTTCCAAGCTGCTGCTTTCCAGATGGATGGATTCAGCTGAATCTGTGAGGCTGCCAGGCTGTGCTGCATCCCTATGAAAGAATCACAGCAGTTCTCACAGAATCACACCGATTCCTTCTGTTGAGGGATGCAAACGTGCTGTAAAGTGGTGTACGTATTTCAGCTGTGCAGATCACAAAGGTACCATAAAATATGGCACTTTGCTGCTTAAAAAGAGCTTTAAAAAGACTGTGGTGGTTTGTTAAGGCTGCATCATCAGCTGGGCATTGCCATTACGGCATCTGTGAAAAGTAGAACCAGGAGCAGAGGGCTTGCAGGGAGAAATGAGGTGAAAGGAGAGTGCTTTGTGATCTTCTTTTCACGATCCTTTCCAGTTTTCTAGGGAATGTGCAGGGAAGGCTTTGTTGTTGGAACAAAAAGCTGGTGGGAAGGACAAAACGATCCCACTTAATCACTTTAGCCAAAATCATGGGATCAGTGCCACCCTCCTGTGGGGCAGGTGGAAGAGCTGGAAGCACTGTGTCAGCAGATGGGTGCTCTGCAGCTGTCACCTCCAAGCTGCTTCTTTGCTCTCCCTGTTCATCACAGAGGGAAGGCTGAGTGTCCCAGAGCAGCACCAGCTCTGGGCCCCATGGGTGTCTGTTCTGTGAGTGGGGGATTGTGTTCCTTTGGTGGTTCTGCCTGCAGTGTGTTGATCCCTCTCTGTGGGGCTGCTCACGCCCATGGTAGTTCCAGGTCCTGGTGACAGCAATGTCATTTGCTGGCCTTGGGATACACCTTTGGTTGTGGGGGAAAGTTCTTGCAGCTCCCTAAGGGAGGAATGAGCGACAGAGAAACCAGGTTCATTGTGGTGGCAGTTGAGTTTAGTCTGCTCCTCAGTTCGGGTGCCAAATGCAGAACCAGAGAAGGAGCTTGAGTTTAACTTGTAAAACCTTTGGAGATAAATAAAGCTGCGTGCAATGACATGGATGCTGGGATTTCTCTGCTGCTAGCCTGCAGCTTGGAGCTGGTGACTCTAGCGGCTCCGAATGGTGCATCCAATGGGTGCTGAGTGCCCAGGGCCTCCTGGCATCCTTCACTTTATCTACAATTGCTCTCAGAAAACTAATAGAGCCTGGCTGCATGGTGCAGAGGGGAGAGGAAGTGAATGGAATTAAATGGGCTGTGTGGCCCTCTTCCAACCTGTCATGTAACTGCTGAGAGACGCCTTGTACTCGGAAGCAGGAACAGCCTAAAGCTCTTTACCTGGTTTGTGGTTTTGGTAGCAAAGGATCTCTGGGATAGAGGCAGTGCTCAGATCTGCTGGATCAAAGGCAACAGGCCCTTCACTGATGGCTGCCTCCCCTTCTGGTGCTAAAAATAGTTGATGAGCCAGTAGAGGATGGTTGTGGCTGTCTGCATTCCTGTAGGAAAGTGCAGGCTTGGTGAGTTCCCAGACTGTGTTTTTGCATCTTCCCCTCTGCTGACAAACAGAATTCAGTGAAATGCTGCTATTTCTGTACCTATTACAACTGGCTTTGGAGCATCCTGGGGCTTCACTCCGGTTTACTGAGTGTGCAAGAGAAGCTGTCTGGGGGAAGATGCAGAAGGGTTGTGGCCTGCCAGCATAATGGCCAGGGAGCTTTGGCGATTTCAGCAGCCTGGTTTTCCAGATCTTCAGGACCCATATTCTTCAGGTACAGTCTTATCCCCATCCTTTTCCTAGGCAGGAATCATAGTCCTCTGGAGGCAGATGTGTTCCCATTGGGATCCTGTTGCCAGCCTGTGATAAGTCCATTGCTGTGTTTCTTACTCTCGTCATGACAGTTTCATGACATGTTTCAGAAGAAATCAGTGACTAAGTATACTTTGCAAATACTCTAGTAACAAAAATGACTCATCTGGACTGGTTTCTAGGTGGAAGCTAACATAAAATTCAGGGCACTAGGGATTTCTTGGGAAGTAAATTGTCTGCAACAGATACTTGGACTGGGAATTTTTGCATTATGTTGCCATAGTTGTACTGAGACAGTCATCTGCATCTCAACAGAATTGCTTTAGTGCCCTAAAATGGTGCAGTCACCAGTCTGAGGTAAAGCTGAGGTTTAAAAGGCAGATGGTTGTGTCATCTGTTGTATTACTTCAGCTCCAGTTCACCCTTTCCCTGCACTGCTCCTCAAAAAAATAATAAAATTCAGGTTCACTTAGTGTGATTGTATCCGGTAAGACAAGGCACAGACAGGGTTGTGTTGCTTCCTAAGTAGAAATGACTGTAACCTTGTAGTTCAAGATGTTGATTCCTTGGAATTTCTGGGGAGGGTAACTCCCTTCACACAACTTCTGCCCTGCATGTCACCCGCCATATTCCCAGTGTGTGCACGTCGGTGAGGAAGTGAGATGTCTGGAAGTCAGTTGGATGAAGGAGATACTAAAATACCAGTAAAATACCTTAAAGCCTTTTGCTCTTGTGATAGACATCTAATACCTGCCCTCTGCCTGTGCACACTGGTCTTGTCCCCATGAGTCCAGTTTGTCCAAAGAGAGCGTTTAATGTAACTCACGTGCAGAGGGATCAGAACGAAGGGAAACAGCAGGAAAAAGAGTTACTGGAGCATGTAATCTGCTCCAGCAGCTGGCTCACGTTTCCATCTCTAAAAGCTCTCTTTTCCCCTTGCGTGTTCTCTTGCAGGCTCATCTGATGCAATGCACGTCATCTTAATCCCAGATTCCTGTGCAGTATTTCTGACAGGGAATCTTGGCTTAATCCCTGAGCGTAGCTGAAAAGCAGTTGTGTGCTGTAGCAATGATTACAAAATCAGTGGCTGCTTCTGGGCATCGCAGATTTCCCTCAGAGAAGTCAAAGCTGATCTCGGTGGGCTGCTCAGGGGGGTGTTACCGACGGCTGGCTCTGAGTCCTGGAGCTGCTGGAGCACCCAGAGAGGGGAATGGCGTTAGAAACAGTCATAGGCGAGCTGGAGCAGGAAGCTAAGGAGATGAAGCTTGGCTTGTGGCTGTTCCACAGGTGTTCAGAGGCAGTTTGGGGAAAGCTGGCCAGGTGCTGTGTCACTGCACTGGGATGGTGTGAGCAGGAATCAGCCACGGACTTCCTTGTGTTGCCTGCCAGTGCTGCAGAGCCTGGGAGCTGGTTGAGCTGTTGCTGTACTACCTTTCCAGGGAAGGCAGTAGGCAATGTCCTGAACTTCCCAGCAGTGCTGTACCCTGCTGCTGCTCTGGGCTGTTCATTGACTTGAAAAGCACTAATTACTGTATTATGCACTTAAAATAAAAAATTGTTGGCTAAGTGCCAGTGCTCTCTGCCGCATGCAACCGGTTTATCTGGAGGGAGATTGTTGTGGAAAACCAGTGAAATTTTCTGTTACTTTTACATCTAGAGACTGCATATTGGGCTTTACTGGTTAGTGGCCTGTTATATGCTCCTGCTGCAGGTATTGGACTTCTTGAGGTAGGAGTGGAGAGCTGAAGGGCTGTCAGGATTTTGTTATTGCTTCCTTCAGTAATTCCTTTGGAAACAAGTACCTTTATCCAAATGTATTTTTGTCCTTGGCTTGAAGTTTTTAAAATTAATATCTTTATGCAAGAGCCGACTCACTAGTCTGGGATCAATTCTGATAGTTTTAGTTACAGAGTTGCTGTGTTGAAATTGATTTGTGAATTTTTAGGGAAAACAACTGTGTCTAGTGGCCAGTTGATCTTCTGGTTTGAAGAAAAAAGCATTCTGCCTGAGTGCTGCTGCTTCCCTTGTGTCTGGAAAAGCTGGAACAACTTCCACCAAATCCCTGAGCTACCAGGCACTGCTGGGAAGGAATGGGTCCAGTGCAGGCAGGTGACTCTGGACTCTGTGAGCTGCCCTTACATTTGCTTGCAAGACAAGTTCAGTGGTGATGAGGTGGTGGCTGTGATGCCTCAATGAAAAAGTGATCCTCATCTTCCTGGCATCGCTGCAGGGACCTTTTGTGGTGAGGAAGCTGAGCTAGCCCAGGAGTTCAGTGCTTCCTGAAGGAATCAGTGCTCTGAACTGGGGCTGCTGAATCAGAGATTACTGATTCAATTTGGAAATCTGTACACAAGGAACTCAGAAACAGTATGAAAAAGGAGGGGTTTATTCATTCCAACTTTTATTTCATATAAATAATCCCTCTACATCAGATTTGTCAACTTGTCAGGTTTTTCTCTCACCATAAAGAAACAGCTAAGCAACAGTTGTCTGAAAAATCACAACCCAGGCACAAAGTGCATTGAGCAAAGTGTTAGAGGAAAAAATACACTTAGAACAGGCACAACCTGTCCAGTCTCATCCCTGGACCCTGGATCAGACTCAGTCCTTCCTAAGCATCATTATCTGCAAAGTCATTCAGAAGAAAAGAAAAAAAAAAGGAGGGAATGGAGGACCAGTGATGGTTTTCTTATCAGAATGGAGTCTAGGGCAGTAAAGTTTTTTCTCTCTTCAACACAGTACTGGACCAGGTCAATGTAAAATTCCTTCCTGGCCATGAGTCCAACTGCTCCTGGGGCGCAACAGCTCTTTGAGCTGAGACTATGTGTTCCATGAACCATGAGGCAAACTGGCTCCTGGGAAATGCTGGTAATGACTCAGTCTGACTGGACCAAGAGTCAGGTCAGAGAGCTGATGTACAAAATAATAATAAATTAAAAAACTAAACAATCGCAAACACGTTTTTTTAGCCAGTCAGATAAGGAAAATCAGCTTTTAAGAGTGATGGAGAAGCTCCAGGACCTGGAGCAGTTTTACAATCTGCTATTTATCTGTTCTTTTATCTGTTGGGTAAGTCCAAATAAACCCAGTCCGGGCTTTAGTGGGGTGGAGATGTTTCTACTGATAAAACACACAAGCTGCACGCTCTGTTTCTTGATAATACCTGGTGTGATGCCAGTAAAGTCTCCTGAATTTGGCACAGGGAGGAAATTCCCAGGCTTGTGCTTCATGATAGGTGTCACGGGTCTAAGTCACGTGGGAAAACAAATGTTTGTCTGTGCAAATATCAGTTTATTAAAGCAGCATAGAGTATTTCAGTCCACACGTGCCACCTGATCTCCAGGGCAGTCTGCCAGCCTGGTTAGCCAACATCCTGCAGGACATTTCAGGCAGTCTCCACACCTGTTGCAGGGACGCTTACTCTGGCATCAGATTTTAGAGCAACGCCTCGAAGTGAGGGTGATGCCCACTCTGCCCTGTCATTCAGAAGTCAGAAATTATGCTGTGTTATTCCTTGTGCCTTCTCCTTAACTGGTAGCTGTATTCCAGCTGGGTCCTAGCTTGCTGTAACTGAAAAGGCAAGCAGCTGGAATTCCTGTATGTTTGTGCTTGCAAAGCTCCTCCAGATCCTCTATGTGAAAGGTATCTTTAAGGCCAGGTCATAAGGTCTGCAGGGCAGCTTAGAGAGGATTCCTGCTCTCTTATTCAAATACAAGGCTATGGAAGGCACAACCAGGAAGATGAAAATAGTTGATATGAAGTCTTGGACCTCCAGCTCCAGTTTGGCCTGGGTGCTGCTGCCAACTGCTTTGGGCAGTGTGGTGGAGGAGGCAGATTACTGTGCTGTCCCCCTCCTTACCATGCTGCAGGGATGCCCAGTTACCCTTGGGAAGGGGACACAGAGTTTACTGAGTTATGCACACACTTGGGTCACCCGAGCAGCCACCTTCCTTGGCACAAAGCACTGTCCTGATGTGCTCTAAAAGGGGAGGAGAGCTGGAGGCTCTTTAAGGAGGAGGTGCTGGGGTTGATCTGTGCTTATCAGAAGTGCTCCATCCATCCATCCATCCATCCATCCATCATACTCATGCCCCGCAGCCCCTGCCACTACCATACACCTCTGCCAACACTTCAACCACGTGCAAACCTCTAGTACAAGAACTCTGAACACAACTTTTTCACCCACCTACTGAACTACACCCTAACACCTCGCCCCTCTGCTTAGCCAGTCACCTCTTCCTGCTGTTCCAGTTGCTGACACAGACCCTGGCATGTACCTCCAGCCTTTGGGGAAAAAACAAGGGTGTATGCCCAGAAATCCAAGCCATAAGTTTAAAAAGAATTAGTCATTAAATAAAATAAAGTGCATCCAGTAGACATTTCCTTGGCTTGCCACGCAGCTGCAATATATGCCAAACAAATAGATAAGTGATGGTGTTTTCTCTCTAAGGTGGGAGTGTGTGCACCCTTCCCTGTCCTTTGACACACGGATAGAGAAGGGGGATGCCAGAACTGTGGGTAGGGGTGGTGATGGGGACCCCACGTGTTGTGAATGGTGCTGAAGGGCACTGGGCAGGTGCTGAAAGCCGATTTCATAGAAGGTAAAAGAGTGAGAACAAGCTTGTGCTCCTCTTCTCCACCGCCTCCAGCATGTTATCCTGCGAAACGAGAGCAGAGACAGCCACGGGATTATCAATCTCCAAGGAACTGCTAAGATGTAAATTAAAATGTCTGCTGAGTTCCACCCTGCCCTTCCTGCACGGCTGGGGCTGCTTGAGAGGCACCACTGGGGCATAACCCAGATACCTGCTGCCAAATCATACAGGAGCAGTGGGGGCTCTGCAGCCTAGGGGATGAGCTGACTCTACCAGTCTGGATTAAACACTCTCAGTCCTCCTCTGGGATGGATACATCAACTTTACTCTTTCCTAATATCTCAGGAACAACAATCCTGATGTGTTCCTGTATGTGCTGGTTCAGCACCAGGAGCACCAAGAGAAGAAGCTGATTTCAGGTAGGGCTTTGTGATCCTTCCTGGCAAACCCGGCCTGGGTGTGCAGGACTTGTGAACCCCAAGGGTAGAGGCTAGATCAGCTTTTCCTAATGAAAAGCTGTCCTATGAGTGGAGCCTGCTGTCCTAGAGCTGCTTCCAGACCCAGACATGCTGATTTTAACTGGGAAAGGCAGACTTTTTATTCTTTTCTAATTGCCAGATGCTTGGGTGCTGCTTAGAATTGCTGAGCTGGCATTTTCCTGCATCCATATTTAAATCTGTAGATCTGCCTTTTGCTGATACAGACTTCAGCACCCAAAGCTCCAAAGAAAGGTCAGGGAGGGGGATATAAAAAAAAAAGAGATGAAATCTTGCAAAGGCAGGAGACATCACAGGAAGCTTGGCTTGCATAAAAAAGAAACTTCTCAAGGAATCATCTAAAGACACAGCCACAGATACTTAATAAGAAACTGTACTGAAATCAGACCCGAGGTGCTGACACAACTGATGCTGTGTACAGCTGAGATGAGATTCTTGCTGGAGATTTAATTCTCCTGTCTGTGTGCAGCAATGAGGGCTGGCTGTGCCCTGCTGCTGAGGGCTGCTCAGTGCTGTGGCAGCACACTGGGATTTAATGGGACCGGGAAGGGCCAGAAGCAGACTGTCAGTCACACTCGGTGGGCCAGATATTATAAAGTAATCTGATTTATGAGTCCGAGCTGACTCCAGCACAAGTTCTTCCTGTTGTGGTTCTATTTGATCACTGATACTTTTCAGACTGTGTTTCAGTGCTGGGAGACAATTCCCTTTCCTGTTTTGCAATATTATCCTTTCAATACAAACACCTTATTCCTATGCATGAGTGAGTCTTTACAGCCAAGACACTGGTGGGCTTTGAAGTCATTACTTCTCTTGGTATTAGCCAGAGTGATTAGCCTTTCTCACATTTCTCACTGTATCCTTTTTCCCATATGTAACTCCAGGGCCGGTGGGAGACAGAGCAGCTGGCTGTGAGCTGGGTCTCAGGGCAGCAATGCCCCCGTGTGCTGCCTGGGCTCTGCCAGCAGAGTGGAAATTCTGTGGTGGCAGAATTCCCTCTGTGTGTCAGCGTCACAGGAGAGGACTGTGGTAGATCACTGCTGTCTGTCTCACACCTCCCAGCCTGGCTGGCTGGGGAATGTCACTGGGATGGCCTTCACAGCCAAGCCAGCAGCAGGTCCTTGTGGGACCTACCTACTGGCAGGCCCTATGTGATGGGGGGATGTGCAGAACTCCCCTGAAGCTGCAGCTGAACATGGCTGATGAAGGTCTGGGATAGCAGAAACAACTGCGGGATATGACAACAGCTCCATTCCCATAGTGTGATGTTTGGAATGGCAGCAACTCGCCCATCAGAGCCCTGAGTTATGTTTAGACGTGTTACGATCCAGTAAGTGGCCCTCAGGATTCAGCCATGGCAAGCTTCCAAGTGCTCTGACAGGCAGATACCTTTTCCTAATTTTTCCCATATTTATTCCTGGGCTTCTACAATACATTGGTCGCTGCCCCACCATTGTGTTCTGGTTTGGATGTTTCTTCCCCTTTGCTGGTGTTCACTACCCACGTATCTACAGAGATCACAATTCCACTGCTTTCTGCCTTCATTTTCCTAGACTAAACAACATTCCCTCAACAGCCCTGGAGCCTTCCCTGTGTGTCCTTAGTCTCTTGCACCATTCTCGCAGAATCTTCGTGTTTTCCAATGTCAACACTGTCCTCCCAAGTTGTGCCATCACTCCACAGATGTGGAGACAACTATGTCAAGTCCTACTCCTTGACTCTGCATAGAGACAAAGCTCTCCACTTAGGTGGTACTCAGAGGTGCTCTGGGAATTTAAAACGCCCGTGGCATGACGATGGGCTCCAGAGTGTGGTGTGGGCTGTAGGAAGGACCAGGGAAGCCAATGGTATTCAAGGCAAGCCCTTGACCCTGCCAATCCTGGGCCAAGTCCCCAAACATACCAGCAGATGGTACCTTCCCATCTCCTGAAACTCAAGGAAGCTGGTTGTTCTTCCACAGTACTGCAACTGCTTTGGGAAGTGCTGGTTTCTGCTTGTGCTGTTTCCTGCACCAACCTTGGGTGCTGGTTTGCATCAGAGCTGACCTCTGCTGACCTCCTCTGTCCTGCAGCACTCAGGCCCTGCCTGCCCCACTCCTGTTTACGTCAGCCAGCGCTGCAAGGTCAGATCCCTGGAGCTGCTCTGGAAATCTACCCCCAGCTGCATTTTCTCTAAAGATGTTAAGATTAATTTTCTCAAGAGAATTCAGGGAAAAGCTGCTGTGGTTTTTGTGTATCGTTTACTTCTCTGGGACTTGTTGGACATTCTCCAGGGATTCCAGTCCTGCACTTCGAGTAAATATTTATTCCTTGTTATTTGAAGCGGAGGATGAAAGCCCCACCACACTCTCTGCAGAGCATCTCCCACTGATTTGAAGGTGCTGGAGATTTTTAGTGCCATAAATAGACATTGGGAGGGGGAGTTGTGAAACCCACGTGGTGGCTGCACAGGGCTGCAGTTGTGCAGGAAGGGATGTGAGATCTGCATTTAATGTGAGCGGGACACAGGCCCCACGAGCAGGGCAGGGGGCCAGCATGTTGTTATCACTGAGTACAGATGTTTCCAGATGTTACAGATACCTGCTGGGCTCTGAAGTGGACTTAGGGCCCTATTGCCAAATCATGGGAATCTCCATCGCCGAGATGAAAATGGACTACTCTATTTTATTGTTTCCTCTTAGTTGGTGTCTAATTAAAGTTACCTTGAGTGAGAAAAGTAGTCATTAATTCCTTCACTCTCTAATTTGGTGGGAATTTTGGTAGATTGGAGAGGCGTGGTTGGACAGTAATCTCCCACTATGTCCATCCAGGTGTTTTGTAACAGTCTCCTAAATGCTGTTGGAATTAATTTCCCTCACTTGAAGGAATTTTAGTTCAAACATAGAACCAGCTCCTGCTGGTTCTTGATGTTTTGTCTTTTTGAAATCACTATGACGCTTGCACTTCTCCCTGCCTTTTATATGGATTGGATTATAGGGAAAGTCTTTGTTAGCAGCTTAGCCACTTCATTCCTAAGCTCATTTGTACTCGTGGGAGGAATACTGAGCAACACTGGGGGACACATTGCTGTGTAGGGTCTGCAGAAAAGCTTCCGGAATCCAGGAAAGGCACTTGGTGGGGATCTGCCTGACTGGCTCTGAGCAACTCATTGCCTCAAGTGCCTGCTTATGGAACAGAGCTGCTGCCTCTGTGAAGGAGAGAGAGAGGAGTATACTGAGATATCCCATGTTAGGCAAGCTGGACTGTGTTCTGGAAAGCTCATCTCTGTTTAGTGTGATGTCCTGCTCTGTGAGACACTGCCTGGAAAAAACACCTTGCAAAGAGCCTCTACCCTCTCTCCTTTCCCTTTCCTCCTAATTTCTACCTTACCTTTGTGCCTGTCATCCTTTGTTCCTTCTCCTGGCTTTGCATTTGCCTTGATGGAAGAAAATTGCTTTTGTAGAACCTGAAGCATTGCTCCATAACTGGCTCTGTTCTCCCTTCTGTTTGGTTCATGGGCCTTTGCACCAGAATTAATTTGTGCATTAATGTGCACTAATCTGCCCTGCACATTAGTGTTACCATCTGTAATTCAAAGTGTATCACTCACAGACCTTCTACTGGAAAGAAAATCCCACATATAATCAACCTCCTCCCAAGCTCTGCCCACGAGGGGGGCCCCTGTGGCTTTGCAAGCGTTTTGGGGAAGTACCACACTGACCTCAAGTTGTGATCACCCCAGAGACAGAAATAAACTCATCCCACTGAGGTTATTCCTCCATCCTTTCTAAGGTCATAGTTTCCCAGGAATAGATCAGTATGTGCCCTAACTAATATGTGTCATCAACCAACTTCAGCAGCCCAATTTTCTGTCTAAATTTTTCTGTCTGACTTTCCATTCCTTCCCCACCCACTTCAGGACAGGCCTTTGGGATTCAGAGATTTAATTACCTTAGAGATCCATAGCACTGCTAATGAACATTTCTGAACAGTTATCTGGTATGATGCCATTGTACCACAGAAAATGGAGTTGTGGCCCTGTACTATGGCTGAGAGCATTAATGAGATTACTCACCTTTTGTCTCAGGCAAGCCGGTGCAATCTGCTAGTTGTCAGTGTCCCTACTGTCCTTGTCCTTGCAGTCATCAGGCTGGTCCCCTTCCCCAGACTGGGATTTTGCTGTGTCCTGCTCAGGCACAACAGTCTTATCAGAGCTGGCTTTCCCTGGGGATGAAGGCTTCTGGTGTTCAGTGCCTTCAGCATCTTCACTTCCTTTCAGTGCAAGTGCCTGTCCCTCAAAAGCAGTGGTTTGGGTCACTTCTTCCCCTCCTTTGCTCGCCAGCTGCCCTTGATCTGCATCCAGTCTGACTCCTGCTGCTGTGTCAAGCTTTCCTCTGTGACTGCTGGAAGAGTTCTCAGAGGACTCCTGTTCCAATGCTGGTTGTTTCTCTGATCCAGCTCCATCTACATTCACTGTCAGGGGCAGTGACAAGGTCTCCTCGCTGCCAGGCCTGATGCCTTGCACAGTGCTCTGAAGGCTGCTCTGTGAAGCAGTGCTATCAGTGCTCTCCTCCTGGGAGATGTCTGCAGTGCCAGGCCTCCTGTTGGCATCTTCCCCAACACTTTCCTTGCTTGGCTTGGACCCTGGCTCTGAGTCCCCAGCACTGGCCACAGATACCTCTGTGCTGCAGCCCCTCACTCCCCTCTGCTCCTCCTTCTGGCCGTTCTGGGCAGGCTGGACCTTCCCACTTCGCAGCCGCTGGGAGGAGGAGGAGGCCCCATGGTCCTGGAGGCTTGGCTGCTTCCCCTTTTCCTCCAGCTCTGCTGTGCAGTTCTCTTCCACCCCTTCATCACCTCTGCTCTTCCGCCTGTCCATGCCAAGGCTCCTCTGAGAAACAAAGGACTTATTAAGTTCAGCTTATTAAAATACAAGTATATTGTATTTCTTGTCTGTGATGGTTCTGAAAACCTGAGGAAAAAGGACGTAAAGGGATGTAGATTGAGAAGTGTTCAGGGACCAGAACAGGTGAGGTGGTTGTGCTGACAGAGGGTCAGTGTAAGCAGTGAAGCTGCTGTCACACCAGGCGTGTTAGTGACGAGTAGTACAGTTACCCAAAACAGACGTCTCCCAGCTCTGAAATGGATTAGAAATTCCAATTTTTGTGATAGAAAACTCAGCTGCCAGCCTGCAGCTCAGGAACTCACCTGGCCATCAAGGTCATCCTTCAGAAGAGACATGTCCTCGCCTTCTTTTGCATCCCATCTGTCAAGAAAAAGTAATCAGGATTTAGGCCTTGCAGGTCTTACAATGTCAGTGTCCCTTGCCTGACACCCAGATAGGGATTCCTTCCAGGGCCATGTATTTGTTGTCTGAGCCCCTTGTTCAGGCCTATCCAGACACACTCATTTGATACCACTAAATCTTAATGAACTGGTTGTTGTAATTTTAATTCTAATGAACACATAAACTCCAACTGCCAGAGCAGACAGTTGTGTCAGACTAGATAAGAAGATAAGAGTTTGCTTGTGCTGATGCCTGCCACAGTCTGGACATGCTTGCCTGACAGTGCCCAAGTGTCCCAGGTCTCCACGACAGCAGACACAGAGGCAGATACTGAAGGCTAAAATTACTTTGAAGTAGTTCCGAAGTCAGAGAGACTATTTACAAGGGCCTGCAGAGACAGGACAAGGGCCAATGGCTTCCCACAGACGGAGGGAAGTGCTAGATGGGATATGCTTTCATATGAGGGTGGTGAGGCCCTGGCACAGGCTGCCTCTTCATAATTAGGCAGGGAGTGAGATGTGGACATGCACAGCTCCTCACCTTCTGGCTCTGCCTGTCAGTCTGTCCTTCCCTTTGGCTCGGCTGCTCACAGCAGGCACTGCTTTTGGACCAGGGTCGCTCACATTGACTCCATGATGTCCTCCACCTAGAAAACAGGTTGGAAATGTCATGCAAAATCAGGCAGAAGCAGCTGATAGACCACTGAACAGTCCAACACCCTTGTATCCTTGGAAGGGACCTCTGAGGTGGGAAGCCTTTGAAGCTGTGTGCATACTGCACATATATTTTCTAAAGTAATAAAGACAATTCAAGAACTTAGGGTGTTTCCTGTGTGGTTTTTTTAATTCCAAATTCCAATTCTAACTTTGAATCTTATTCCTTGGATACAGTCTTACTTGTGCTCTTCTTGGAAGACATCTCCCCTGCACACAGCTATGAGAGCAGCCATTTTCTATAAGGCTCTCCAAATCTGCAAGTGTCTGGAGAGAACAACCTCCCTGCGGGATATCAGAGGTGCTGGCATTTAGTGGGGTGACATAACACAGTTCTGTGGTTTACTCACCTCTCCCGTCTGCAGGAAAGGACCTGTGCTGGAATTTCCTTGCATTCCTTCCCCCTGCAAGGACACAAGAAAGCATGCACCAAAGTGAGTAAGGACATCAGGCAGCAAAAAGCCTGATGTTCAAATAGGGCGTCACAAGGGAAAGCTTTGTTTTGCCAGTCCATCTCCTGAGAAACAGGAGTCAGGATGGACTTATGCCAGTAAAGAAGCCAGCATGTGCCATAGGGATCAGAGATGATGTGCTCTGGAATAGGACTGCCTCTTAAACAAGTGTGTAGGAAAGAAGGCAGGGCTGAGCCTCCACACTGTGTTTTACCAGGTTACAGAAGCCACTGCTCTCCCTGGGAAGGTCCAAAGCTCTAGCACCCAGCTGCTCAAATCCCATCCCCAAGCCCTCTGCCCAGCAGGGAGGGCTGAGCCCTCAGCTCAGAGGTGTTTGCCCAGGAAAGCAGAGCTTCACAGCTGACAGCCACGGCAGCTGCTGCGGCACTGGGATGCGCACGATCAGCGTTCACTAGCGTCAGGACAGAGTCTAGGTGTCCCTTGCCAACCTTTCTTATTGCTGGGATTATCGAAGGCTGGCTCCCCATCCTTAACAAAGTCCTCTTCAAACCTGCAGGTTAAAAACAGGCATTGTCAGACCTGACCATCCTCCTCCAGTGTGCAAAGCGTGGGCAGGAGCCCTTGGCACAACGCAAGCTCCAGCCTTTGGCCCTTCTGCACCTGCCCACAGGCAAACCTGTGCAGGTTTCTCAGCTGCAGCTGAAGCTGCATTGCTAACTGAGGCTGTGAGGAAGTTCTACCCCAAAGAAAAACCTCTAAAACCTTTACATCAGTACCCATATGTATATATTAAATTTTATGAACATCCTACAGATGCAGTGTAGCTGTACCACACTCAAATGCAGCTTCCCAAGCTTCCAAGCTATGCAATCTGAAGTAGCTTCATGACTTGTCATCTCAAATCAGACTGTTGGTTGGCTTCTAGTCCTGCTTGGCTTGTATTTTGTCTTTTCTCTTAAAAATGGGTTTTTGGAAAAACAGTAGGGCTCAGGGCTGTTTTGCCATCAACACTCAGCACCCACTAAAATCGTTAAGTAATTATTGGGGTCTCAGTGAATCAAAATTGATGTGTTTAGTTCCATTCCTCAGCCAAAGCATTGTCCCACCTACCTGTCATCTACAAACTGTTCTATCACCAAACCTTTGTAACAGTCCCTAACTCCACACCTACCAGAAGCTTATCCTGCTACAGGTGCCAAGTCCTCCAAAGCTCTCTAGTTGGTGTGACCAGCTGAAGCAGCACAGTCAGAGGGACTGTGATTAAGGCAGGGATGTGCCCGGCCCCATTCCCAGCTGTCCCACATTACTGTTCTCAGCATTGTCCCTGTATGACACAGGTGGCCTTTTGAAGTGACCCCCTTGTCCTGCAGTGCCTGAACAGGCTCAGTTTATGGGGTGGGGAGAATTTAGGCATGTTGGGCTCTCCTGTGCTTGAAAAGGACAAACAAGCGGGGACAGTGAGAAAACCTGTTGGCCAGCAATGCAAGCTTGTCCATCCATGTTTCTGGAAGACCACCTGTGCCCTCCTGCCATTGGATTTGTTCCTGCAGAAATGGAGAGGATCCTCTGGATGCAGACTGAACCTTGGTTCATGCTCCCCTCCCTCCTACAGTCTATATCCTGTTTGGACCAAAGGCAGGCAATCTTTGTCAGCACATGGTATCCCCTCTCAGGAGAGCTCGTATCAGGAAGAAAACATGAGAACGTTTTCACCCTGATACCAGATCCCACTTATGGGCATGGTCTGGGGAGGAAGAGACAGCGGTGTGGATTTGGTCAGGCACATGACAGCATGGGATTGATAAGTATCTGCACAAGATTCCACCACTGGCTTTAGGCCTGCTGCAGGAAAAGCACCCTGGCACAGCAAAGGACCTACATGTGCTCTGACTTCTCCACATCCCAAGCCCGCCGCCACTCGCCCTTGGCATTCTTGTGACGTGCCAGGCGCTCCAGGTCAATCTGGTCTCGCTCCTTCTTCCAGCGGATGTACTCTGAGCGCTCCCGGCCAGTCATGGGGAAACTCAGGTCTCCAAGGCTCTTCTGGACTGACTTCCCACCATCCTGGAGGAAGGAAAAGAGCTTCTGGTCAATAAAACTGTCTGAAACAGCTGCATTCAGGGTACTTTGTACTGTCACCATCACAAATTCTCAGGAATATTTGAAAACAACTTGGGACAAGGTCAGCTCCTTTCTCTAAAGTGATGTGTGCATACCAGGACTCTGCTTTACCCAAAGCCTAAATACACTCGGGCTGTTTGGCTCTACAGAAGGGAAAACTGAGGCAGGAACCTTTGCTACGGTTTACTTATGGCATAGAGTCACTTCCTGGAGTGCTTGTGACATCTCTCAACAGCATTTGAACGATGAGTCCCCCAACCTGAAGACCTTGGGATACATAAATCAAAGTTATGCCTGTGAAATCCTTCACAGTGAGAAGGCAAGGAGGGAAGCCACGGGAGCCCAAAGCCACAGAGCTGGAGCCCACCCTGTGCCCGAGACCAAAGGGGCTCTTTACCTTCACTGCTGTCAGGCTCTTGGTTTATCGCTCCTCATGACAGACTGGTTAAGGACTGACACTGCTCAAAAATTTGAAGCTTAATGGAAAGACAGTGTAGAGCTGATGGAGCAGGTGGGGGGGAAGTAGCCCAGCTGTCAGGTTAATGGATGAGGTGGAAGCAGGAGCCGACAGGCTGTGGTGTGTTGTCAAGCAACAGTGTGCAGGGAATAGCTTAGTGCAGAGCTGAGTCCTGGGGTGCTAATTACCAGCGGGTAATTCATCACCTCATACACGTGTCCTTCCATGCCAGCCACCCTCACACCTTCCCCAAAGAGGAATTAACTCCTCAGCCTTGCACTGCGGGGTAAGAGAAGCAGCAGGAAGAAGGGACTGAAAGCCCTGTTACCAAGGTGACCCACCTGCGTGGGCTGGAGCTGGGGTGGCACCAATTCCTCCTCCATTCCTCAGCTGGCAGGAGCTGGGGACCTGACACTGTGTCCCCAAGGAGGGAGAGATGAGGTCCACAGAAAGGCAAGGCACAGCAGGGTAAAGGCAGGGCAAGCACTGTCCCTTGGCTGGGGCACAGCCTGGGAGCGATCCCCACTGCTTCCAGCCCCATGGTAAGGCACAGTGGGTCCTGCCAGGATGGATCTGGTGCATCCATAAAGCCAAAAGCGAGGGAAGGACTGAGGCTGATGCCCATGCTCTCTTGTGGGGAGAGGCAGAAGTGGCTGGGGGCCCATGGAGCAGCAGTAGTTGGTCTCTCACCTCTGTTACAGCATAGCTGTGGTTAGCTGGACCACAGGCAATCATGCTCCCCTTCCTGCTCTGGGGGGCTCAGCTGGAATTAGTGTCTAAGAGCCCATCTGTGTCCTCCTAATGAATCACACTGAGGTGGGGTTATTCTATTTGTGCTCCATTAATTAAAGCATCTGCAGGCTCGAGGGAGCCAGCATGTCTCCAGGCTTTGCATTAAACAGTCAGTGGGAAGGCCTGTGCTTTAATTTACCTCCATCCTACTCAGCTCCTGCTGAAGTGAGGAGCTGTAGCTAATACAGCCTGAGCTTTTCAATATGCAAGGAAATGGCTTTGGGAGAGGAACCAGCCAAAGCTGTGCTGCCACAGGAGTGAGCATGTTACCCTTCCTAATATCCCTATGGCTGTGTGAAGGGCTTGAGCAGCCATGAAAAGGTGTGGAGGCAGGTCCCTGTCACCTTTCCAGTGCTACTTGCTCCAGGTGTGTCAGCTGCTCAGCAAAGCTTTGGATGAAAGCGATGAACAGTGGGAGCCATGTCAGAGCACAATGCTGCTTCACAGAATTACAAGATGGTTTGGGTCATAAGAGACCTCAAAGGTCATCTTCCTTTATGACTATGGTGGGCAGGCACATTCTACTGGTTTCCTCTTCCAAGACAAGGGTCCCCACAAAGGGACGTGGGTTTCACTCACCTTCCGGCTGTGCTCACTTTCTGGGCCTCTGTCACTGTCTGATCTCCTCTTCTGTGCTGTTCTCTGCTCTTCTACCTGCAAGAGAATGGACACAGGTGTTATTTCAAGAATTAAGCAAGGATTCCTGGCAGGGGAATCAGGACCTGAACCTATGCTGACCAGAACACGTAAGAACTTCTCAGAAAAGACCAGCAAAAGAGGAAGTATTGTTTCTGGGGCTCCAAATCAAACTGATACAGAAAAAAAAAGAAGTCAGAAAGCAAGGGGTGTATGAGAAAAGCATTCCCACAGGTCCCTTCTTATCCCAGGCTGGAAGAGAGAACAGGACATACATAGTCTTGTCTCTTTCAAAGGAAGACCAAGTTTCAGGTACCTTTACAGATTTGGGCCATTTTAGGATTCCACTGTGCAAGATCTGGGAGCTTATCTGAGGTGCAGCTACAACCCAGCATGGTCAAACTAGGAGTGATTTTAGTCCCTGGCTAACATGGCATCCTTCTAGCAGGGTCAAACCCTGCTCCCATGGGGTCTATCATGCTGTCACTTGATTGGAAAGCCCTGCTTTGGCAGGGAAATCAACATCTGTTTCTTAGTGAGATACAGACACCAAACATGGGCCAAAACAGGGGTTCTCTGTCCCCACATGGGACAAATAATAGAGTCATGTCAGAGGCCAGGGGGGGATTGCAGTGGGTCTTAGCTAAACAGTCTGCAGAGCATAAAGATCTTTTAGGAAAAGCTTCCTGCCTGGTTGGGCAGCTACAGGGCTGGGGCTATGGGGGGGCTGAGCTTGTCCTGCTGCCATTTTGCAGTGCCAAGCAGAACTGAAACACAAAGAGGAACGTGGCAGCATGAACTGCCAGCTCAGCCCTTCCAGAAAGAGGCAGCATAGCGACGTCCAGCCCAGACTGGAAACAGGACTTTTATTCCATGCATTCACCAGGCACAGCTTTAGTTTTTACAGGGAAGATCAGGATATCAGTCTTGATACCTGCAGCTCTGCCCAGTCTCCTAAGGAAACTCATGCTGCTGCAGGTTGTTCTCATGTACCCCATGGAATCATGCAGGGAATGAACTGGGGACACATTTTTGGGGGGATTGCCCTCAGATGCTAAGTCTGAGGCAGGTGAGAAGTGCAGCCATACAGTTCATAGACTGTCGTTGCACTTGGTGCACAACAGCTTCACTGGTCTGACTGGTAGCTCCAGTACAAATGGAGGTTTGTTCAAACAGATCCTTGAAAATAACAAGGAAAATGTTAGCTATATTGTCCTGGGATTTCTCAGCAAAGATTTGGGGAAAATACAGAGGGGTCTGTGCTCAGAGAAGCTGCCCCTCAACCATATCCTGCCTGTTGCAAAAGGGGATATGGTGAAAGATGACATCGGGGATTTATTTCAAAATGTTGCTGTGAAAACCTATACAACCTAAAAAATGCTCCCTCTGGATTCAAAGTCACCTGCTCTGGCAGCCCTGTTTGAAGAACCCTGTAGTGAAATTGAATGAGTCTCTTCAGTCCCAAACTGAGCATTTCCAAAGAGATTAAACAGCAGAAATCTGGAAACTTTGCCCTCCCAGAGCCCTGCATCTCAGTCCCTGTCCCATTTGGAATGCTCATTCATCAGTGCCCACCACAAACCTGGGTCACAGAGACACTGCACAACCCTCCCTCCTTTTACACCCTCACTGCAGGACAGCTGCCTTTTGCCTTGGTCTGCTTCTATTTTTGCTTCTCAGAGGGCACTGTGGAAAATGGAGAAGACCACAAAAATGCAGTTCTTTTGTGTCAGGACAGTAGGTCTGAGCTGCGCAGACAGCAGTCAGCTCGGCTCTTGCACTGGCTCAGGAGCAGAATTCCCGTTGTCCTGCTGCCTCAGAGCTGCTGTTCCTGTTACCACACACCCAGGCCTAGAGGGAGCAAAACATGTTTTTCTTTTCCTTCTTCCTCTCTGCCCCCAAAATGAAGAAAAATTACATGGAAATTATCATTCCTAGTGTAACTCTTCCTGCAGAACAAGAGAGGACACAAAAGCCTGAAGCACTTAAGGAAGATTATGATTGTTTATCCTGAGGTTTCTGCCAAGATTTCTCAGTTTCTTAGTCCAGAACGGCCCAGGGTGGGGCAGAGCCTGCTCTAAACCAGCCCTGGGATTGAAAATGCCTTCTGCCACTGGGTCTTTCTGACTCCCTGGCACACATGCTGCCAGCTAATGTCACTGTGCAGTGGTGACAGTACTGATGCCATTATCCAGCCAAGCACTGGTTTATAGAGAAGTTCTCCAGAAGCTCTGACAGGCTTCCACATCTCTGGGCTAGTTCAATGCCTTATTTTTTAAAAAATAAGGACTATCAGATAAGTTAAACAAACCTTTTGGTACCCACTTCTCTAGGCACGTGTCAGTACCACAACTGGCATTTCTTCTTGAAGAAATGGGATTTTTGTAGGAGCTTAAAGCTGTTTTTCTAGTGCTCAGATTCCCCACTAGGCAGGATTTTTGAAACTAGTACATGAGAGGATTTTTTTTATAACTCTCTGAAAAATCTGCCTCCTTAATTGTGCTGCCTGAAAGGAGCTAAAGATTTCTCAGCCACCCTCTCTGCCTATTTTCACCTCCCATCTGCAATGTAAAAGCAAATGTTTCTCCTGCCACAGGCTTGGTTTCTCTCCTCTGCAAGCACCAAGTCTGACTCTGTGCTAGTCCCTGAAAGCAGCTTTTGTGTCTCTTGATTACAGTCATTTCTGATACACCATCCTGGGAAACTCTGTTAATAAAAGGACAATTTAAAAGCCCTGAAGCTTTATCAACTGCCCATTTAAAAGATGATTTGTAACCTGTTAATTAACCATTGTGCTCCACTGGTCCTGGGCTGCTGGCTCCCAGCTCTAGTATATTAATGAGCCTGAAACACTGCCAAAGTGTGGAGTAGCTTTTTAGGGCTAAAAATGAAGGATTGTCTCCAGCCCTACATGCAGGAGAGCCCTGAGGCAGGTTTAGGGGCAGCCAGGCAGAGATGAATCCCAGATGTGGGATTCCATGCCAGCAGCAGCACTGGAGGTCATGAAGCTGCACCAGTAGAGCAATGGGCTCTGCAAGGAGACAGGATAATTTGATCCCTTCAGCCCTGTGGGCTAGCAGAGAGTGGAAGAGTCTTTCTACTTATGGCACCAGGGCTGTCTCAGAAAAGGAGATCATGAAAGCATCTTCTTTTCCCTTGCATTTCCTCTTTGGCAGCTTCTGCCCTAGCTGTGCTGCAGTCTGGGACTGACAGCATGGGGTTAGCCAGAAGAACCACAGGCAGCAAGAATGGGAGTCGTTTTCTTCTTTGGTTTTTTTTTTTCTTTGCTTGTTTTGTTTTTGTTTGGTTTGGTTTGGTTTGTTTGTTTGGGTTTTTTTTCTTTACTGAATTTCATCATGAATAAAAATAGAGAAAATGTGTGGTAACGAGGACACCCATCAAATACTTTAATAGGATAAATCTGACAAGTGCACAGAGGAAGCAAATTTGACAGTAGCCAGGCTACTGGAGGAGGAGTGATTCATGTGATTCTCGCTCCTAGGCCTTTGTGGGAACACCAAAAGAGCAGGGAACTAGCTGGGGCACAAGGTAAAAAGGCCCAAAGGATAAATCATGCTGGGGTTAATGAGAGACTGAAAGTTAATCCTTGAATTGGGGTTCCCAGCTCAGGTCTAACACACAGATACCCAGCTGACACCACTGACACCCCACCAGGCTCTCCAGCAGCTGATTGACTTGGGGATGAAAGTGAAGTTTCTCTTCTAACAACTGATTAAAGGATAGAAAACAAAAAGTGGAAAGAAAATGGTGGTTTCCATGGCAGAAGATTAGCAGGAGTGTGCCATTGGAACATGTGCTGCTCAACATGCTCATAAATGGTCTGGAAAAGGAGCTGAAGAGAGGGATGACAGTTTGCTGATGATACTAAATCATCCAGGGCAAAGAATGTAATTTGCCCGGAAAGAGCTGCGAAAGATCTCTTGACATTGAATGCCTGCATCATAAAATTACAGCAGAAATTCAATATCAGCAAGACAAAATAACTCACACAGAGAAAAATGTCCCTTCTTGTATAGGCACACAGAGTAATGAGTCCTGCGCTATGATTAACAGTCAGGAATGAAATTTTGGTGTTACTGTGGGTAGTTCTCTGAAAATGTTAGCTCAATTATTTAGAAAAAGAAAAGCAAAGAAAATGCAGACTTGTTGAGAGAAGAATAGAGAACAAGCCAGAACATTGTTATGTCACTGAGTACATCCTGGAGAGCCGGCAGCTGGAATACCATGTGCAGTTCTGGTCTGCTTGTACTGAAAGAATATGGTAAAAAATAACAAAAGCACAAATGGGGACAATGAGAACAATCAAAAATAAAGAACAGTCCTCAGCAGACAAGTCTAAATAGGGGCAATCTCTTAAGTTACGTGAGATAGCTGAAGGGAGATGTGAAGCAGGTCGATAAAATCATTTGTGCTTTGGGAAATGACCAGGGAATGATCTATTCACTACTTCCCCTGATGCAGGAACAACAAATGGAGCTGTCAGGGAACAAGGATGAACCAGTCTGTGATTCTAAGCTTCAATGACTCTATTGCTTTAGCTAGTGCAGCCTTAGGCCTGTACTCATACACACTCTGAATGCAGATGTTTTGAGGCCAGTATGAGCAGGCATTGCCAAAAACACATATATGGATGCTCAGCCTCAGATTTCATATTCCATAATGAAACCAGGTGAGAGATGACGTTCCAGAGCAGTCCAAAAACCTAAAAGAGGGCACAGGATCTAAAGCCAACATCCAGGCACTCCTTCTGCCGCTCTCTCCTAGTACAACCCTAATCTTAATGACCTCAGAGACAAGTGTTTAAACAGGTCCAGCAGATAGCAGAAGAAGACACTTGCCCAGAACATTACAGAAGTACATTTGACAACCTCAAGGGCAGGAGCAGCACAGTCAGGTCAATCCCATTACATCCAGGAGTGCTGGCAATGCCTGGACTGAAGCAGTGATGTCTGTCATGGGGACTTTGGGGGTTACCTGTGGCTCGATCAGGCAGCTCATTTGAGGTTTATGGCATTTAAAACGCTGCTTGGCAACCACAAGAAAGGAGCACCTGGGCTCTTGGATGCTAGGTAAGACCTGGGGAGGAGGAGAAGCTGAAGATGAGCGTGGGTAGTAGCAGCAAATGGTTGGCACTATTCCAGAGAGGGGCTGCAGATGTCTCCCAGCATTCCTGGGTGTGTTTGGTAGCTACTCCAAGTGTTATTCTCCTACACAATCTTTGCTGACCCTGTTTGCTGCGGGCATTCTTCCTTATCTGCAAAAACTCACAAAGAGGAAAATAGCACATGCCTCTGTGTGTGTTAAGAGAAAGGTATTTGTAAAGAAGTATTTGAAATATGTTTCAAAGATTAACAAAGCTCAGCCAGCTCACTCAGCAGGTGATGGCTGGGCACAGCAGGATGTGGTTCAGAGGAAGATATTGCCCAGCTCTTTTGATGTTTAAGTTGTGCAGTGAGTCAGGAGGACACTGCTCCTGTCCCAGTCTGCTGTGCAGCTCCAGAGAGAAGCTGGTAGGGGAGGTGAGATTCATGCCCCATATCTGGCAGTGCTTTCATCGATCCTTCCAAAGCAGCATCTGTTTATGAACCCAGTGTGTTTAGGAGGCTTCTAGCTTTAGCTAGGATCACAGGGGAGGGAAAAGATCGTGGCTTTCCTCTTTCATAGATGGAAGGCACAGATACAGAGATAAGCTGCACTGTCAACACACAGTGTCTCCCAACCTGGAGACAAGCCTGTGGCTGGGTGTTGGAGGTGGGCCCTCCTCATGCCAGCAGAAGCATATGCCATGGATAGGTTACAGGCCAGTCACTAACACTGTACTTACCTTTTCCTTGTTATCCATGGTGATGGCAATCTGCATCCTCCTTCCCCGTCGGAAAGCCACCAAATGGTCCATCTCCTCCTCACTCAGGTCTGGCACTCGGCCCAGGCCAGGGAAGCTCTCGGCACGTTTCTCGCTGACGATTCTCTTGCCCTGGAAGGCACAGGCTGAGTTAAGGACACTCCCCTTAGCCCTCCGAGGAGAGTGGTCATCCCAATCTGTAAAGGATTTTGGGCTGGCAGAACAAAAAATGAGCTGAACAGCCAGTCCCCTTGGCTTTTAAAGATGCCACCCCACTCTAAGGGATGTGTAATATTACAGAGGTGTGTTTAGCTGAGCACAACATCGGCACAGTGGGATTTGCCCTGCTCAGATAATCTGCAGCTTGAACACTGAGGGATGATTTTATTTTAAGCTTGAGTCTGTGTCTTTGAAACAAATGTGAGGTTGTCCCCCCCCCACACACAACACGTCCTAGTAAAAGGATGCATAAGCCTAGACCTTGGAGCATAAGGTGGAAGGTGGAAGAGAAGGGGAACAGTGGGTTTCTCTCCAACCTTTTCAGCAGTTACTCCCCTTAAGTGTATTAGCACTTGATAATTCATCATTTCATAGTCATTGTGTGTTTGTTTTTCTGGAATTATGTGGAATACTTAAGAAAACTGATACATAAACTCCTTGAGCAAGGGAAGTTCACCCCTCAGATATTATTTACAGCTGTCTGTATCAGTGTCATGACTTCACTATATGGATTTACATCTGGTTCTTATTTTGTTAATGATCTTTGCTGCTGGCTGATGTCCTGCCAGTGCCCTCAGCCATCAATTCCACAAAATGAGCACATCTTTTGTACAAAAAGACATAATTTTTCTCATTTAAAAGTATCATCTTTCAGGTCAGGCATGTGCCTTTTTATTTTTGCCTTAGAAGGAAATAAGAGACTAATAAGTCATCTTCATTGTTATCTCTGATCTTTTTCTTTTCTCTTCATCCAAATGAAGTCAGCTAAACCTCACCAGGGATGAAGGAAACTCAGCTTCCCTCTCTAAAGGTGCATTTTACTCTGTTTTTCACCATGGGCTTTCACATTTACTGGACTCTTGATTTAAAAGGTACTCAAAATCTCCAAGGAAACTTCAGTGAAACTTGTGAACTCTTTGTTGCTACGAAATTGTTTTTAAAAACAAAAAGTACACCCAGACCTCTGATTTGTAGGGAAGACTTGCAATCAGGGCCTTTACCATGACATGTGATACCAAGAAACCTCACATAAATCTCATTTTCCCTTGGTGCTGCCAGGAGTGCAGATGTTAGTGTGGAGGGACCCTTGCTGTGCACAGCCTCTGTCAGCATGACCTTTTTTATGGCTTCTCAGTCATCAAACTTCCTAACACACGATAAATGCTTTAGGAGACACTGGAGTATTTCCAGCAGCAAAACCTCAGTCTCTTGTTTATTCATCTTTCACATCTGTGTGATTTTGCTGTTTCAGCAGAGACAGTCCTTGAGTCAGCCTGATGCAGGGGAGAGGAGTGGTCCCTGCTCTGCCTGTCCTGTCAGCCCCAGATGAACAGACACGGTGGGAGCCTTGTCACATATTCCCTTGGGGATTTCTAGCTCTGCTTTTGGGTTCAGTAATTCTATGCTGTTTTTAGAGCCTGAGATTAGAGCCTGAACTGGAGACTGGCCTAGCTCTGCCCTACCCAAAGTACTGGTATGAGGTGTTTGGCATTCTAGTTAACATAATTTTTTATTAAGATAGTAAGCCCAGAGATGGTTTAGAAGGTAATAGCAAGCTATTAATCCACAAGTTGTACATCAAACATTTATTCATCTTAAGTCAACAGCTGTTCCCTAGAGCTCTTCAGTGTTTAGGTGTTGATGGCTCATCCTTTAGACACATAACAGGGTCACAGATACCCCTTGCCAGGGAGGTCTGGCACTGGGAGGATATTTGAAGGTGACTTCATCACTTGCTGTCTGAGAAAGTCCCTCATGAGATCCAACACAAAGAACCTTGTGCCCAAACACCTCAAGAACAACAGAAGCCTCAAAGAGCATCACTGGATTACAGGAAGGTGACACCATCCCTGGGCCACTGGATGTTAAAAGGCACGATGTGAAAGCTGGTGTGCTAGGAAAGCCTTTAAGCCCTACATTTATTGAGCAGATGGCAAGGAAGATTCAGAGGAAATATAGGAAACAGCTATTTAACAGAGCTGTGGTAGCTAGACACATCCAGGCTGGGAGACCATCAGATTTTCTATGTAATACTCTTTGCCCTCTCTCCCTTTACCACTCCTTCCCTCCTTCCTTCCCTCCTTCCTTCCCTCCTTCCTTCCCTCCTTCCTTCCCTCCTTCCCTCCTTCCCTCCTTCCTTCCTTCCTTCCCTCCCTCCCTCCCTCCCTCCCTCCCTCCCTCCCTCCCTCCCTTCCCTCCTGCCTCCCCCCATCCCAATTTTGGTTCTCGGTAACCTTCCCTTCCCTAAGGGCCAATCTTCCCAATCTTTCTGCCTCGCTTCCCCTTCTTTTCTTTTTTCTTTTTTTTCACTCTTTTGGTCCTTTCCAC
>CM031861.1:233724-270437 GCA_018697195.1 Certhia americana | reverse complement strand
CCTCCCTCCCTCCCTCCCCATTTTGCTTCTGGCTAAGCTGCCTTGCCTGAAGGCACATTCTGCTCAATGTGTCTGCTAGCATGCCTCTTCTTTCCTTGTTTCCTTTTTTAACAGTCTGGGTGATCTCCCAGCCTGCTTGTCCCACATTGGGAAATCCTTTTCCTTGGTGCCCCAGCTCACAGAATGACAGATGTCATATGAGGAGAGCACCCATGCAGAGCCAACAAGGACAGAGAGCAGAGTCACAGCCACATTGCCTGACAGAGCCAACTCCTCCCCTCCACAGGGCTTGTCCGGGGTCATTCCCTGCCTGACAGAGATCTGGGACTCTGGCACCAGCTCTTTAGCTTAGTCAGAACTACACCACGCCCCTTACAGAGATACTGTAAGGTGAGACGTGCCCATCTCATGTCTGAGGCACACCCCAGATTGCAGAGGCAGTGTTAAAAATACTTATCCGAGGTGTGCCAGGAAAAAGAATAGGGTAAGAAAGGAAACCCCTGAACTTCTGTCCAGTTTGTGCAACTTTCCAGCTGGCTTTCCTTTGGGGCACCTTGTTTGGCTATGATTTAGGTTATTGAGGGTTGGATGTGAGTGGTTTTCTGCACAGATGAGGAGCTCTGGTGCTGGGACCTTGCAGTGGTCACAGGATGGATGGTAGTGCCTCATTCAGTCACACCAGTGTCACCGAGCAAGTCCCTCTTTTCAGACACAGCAACATAGTTTAACACCAAAGTGGCCCAGGAGGGCAATAAGGTGCCTGACCCCTCAGAAAGGGACTGGCTACACAAGGCTGTGTGGAGGGTGTTGCTGAGGGGGTTAGCAAGGTCTGAGGGCTGATTCCTGGGAATCAAATGTAGAGAGGTAAGCATGTGGTAGCTCTGAGGTTGTGCTGAAGAACTGCGAAATGAGAGGAAACAAACAGTACGGGAACTATTCCCTTTGGACATGGTACACTGGACAGAAAGCACAAGTGAGAGGCAGAACAGAAGCCCTTTTGTAAGTCAAGGGGCTGCAGTGTAAGAGCAATCCTCTTCCCTACTCACCTTTGCTTTGTTGTCCATGGTAACAGCCAGCTGCATCCTCTTCCCCATCCTGAATGTGAACATATGATCTGCTTCCTCCTCCTCCTCCTCTTCCTCACTGCCAATGCCAAACCCAGGGCTTGTAGGACAGGGGCTTCCCCATTTCTCACTCACCACCCTTTTGTCCTGGAAAATGAGCCACTTCCATTAGAAAATCCAGGCCCTTGACTCAGGGATGTGATTCCCTTCCCCAAACACACCTGCACACAAGCGGGGAGGCAGCTAGATAACAGACAGCCCTTGCCCCCAGGAAGTTCTCTGTGCCAACACACTGCCGTGACATTCCTGGTGAACAAGGGGCTTGTTGTCTGCTCAGCAGCAAAACCCACAAAGACATCAGGGCTGAAAAATCCTTTGCACTTACAAATCTGACATTTCAGACTAAAATGCCAGAGTTACGGGAAAGAAATGTCATCCTCATCTTTTTCTGCAGCACACTGAGTTAGCTTGGGAAAGCCTAAGTCCTGCTGGAGGTGGCCTTGGAAGCCAACTGGATGGCTGAGGGTGGTGCTCACCATTGAGAGAGCTGGGCTATCTTGTCCATAGTGTTCAGTCTGGGTAATTGCATCTTTCAGGTCCTGTATGAGAGAAAAATGTGTGCAGCAGCGCACCCCGAGAGAGACGAGGGCCGTGGCCAGGGTGGGAAGGGAGCAATGAACTGGCCTGGATCCAACAACCCGGAGTGCTGAAAGCAGGGTGGGCTGGCTCAGCAGGCTCTGCAGGAGCTCTGGCAGAGCAGTTCACCAAGGGGTTAAGGCAGGACTGGCTTCCCAAGCCCCAATGCTGCCAGGATGGGTGGACAGAGCTTATCAGATTTGATCCAGTTAGGAAGGAAACCTGGGACTCACAGTCTCTGGCCCAGGGCCACTTGCTTTGCTCACTCCCAAAGCCTAAGGAGACCATAAGTTTTCCCAGCCTATGGCATTCTCAGAGGTACTCCTGATGCCTCCTGTGACACACACACACACACACACCCCCCTGATACCCTCTGCCTATATATTTGCAGTGATGCTGACACCTGGGACCTGTCCAGGGCCAAGTGTGCCTGCTCACACACCCAGTCATCTGCCAGTTATCTCTTTGTGCATGGCTAGAGGTGCCTGGGCATGGCTGGAAACATATGTGCAGCACCTAAAATCACTCTGATCATACACCTCTGCAGAATTTACCCACACTTTTCAGGACTTAGGAGCTATTTCCTGTGCTTCAAGGAACTTTGCTGTGGATGGTCTCTCTCAGAAATGCTACTTTGCAGCAGCAGGACTGGAGTGAGAGCTTGCCTGTGGTAAAGGAGAGGTACCACTTACATTGTGAGCTTTGGTGATGGTAATAGTGAGTCCATCCTGCTTGGGCCTCCTGGAGGTAACTGCCATTCCCTCCTGTTCTGCTCGCTTTTTGTCCTCTTCTATTTCCTGAAACACAGATATCCCCTTATCACAAGCTTGTATGTGGATGCTGTTCATTCTCCTGTTTAGTTCTGCTAAACAGATCTCTAAGAGGGAGTGGACCAAATTGTGGCCCAGTTATCGGATGTAGACAGAGGAAGGTGGAGTGGGTGAGGAGATGCTGCAGCAGTGAGGCAAATGTCAGTGTCTGTTCTCCAAAGCAACTCAAGAATTGTTGTTAAAGGCTAAGTGAAAGGCAGAGCTCTGCCCACCTGCTTCAAGTGTTTCCAATATAAACTTGGTATCTATATAACATAGTCATTCTGAATGTGCTGACAATCTTCTTCACACTGCAAGTTGAGGATCCCAAATCAGAGCTGGGGAAGGTAAGGACCTGCAGACTTACCTGGTACCTTCGTATCAGCGCTTCATTCTTTTTCCTCAAAGCCAAGATTTTCTTATCAAGTTCAACATCTTTCTGCTCTTTCTTCCTTAACACAGCATCATCCACAGCAGCATCCTGGAAACAGAAGGAGCAAAGCTCTCCTCAGTCATCATACCAACAGGATGACACCTGATCCTTCTGTCTGGACAGGGTGGGAAGTGAAAGTGTCTTTCCCCACCACTTCTCCCTCATATTTTCCTGACAGAAATGACCTTTCCTTTTCTTACAATTTTTGTTCAGCAATGAGGTAGTTTGAGCAAAGTGCTGCTGCCTCACTTTGATGGCTGTCAGTGGGCTCCAGAGTTAACACCCTGCTAATCTACATGCAGTACATGACCCTCACCTTTGTGTGTTTTTGGGCACAGAGAAGGTGTGCTGGGTGCCAGACATCAGTGAGGGAAAGGTAGCAGAACCTGCTGACAGCACAGACTGCAGCTCCTGCACCATCCCATCTCCACTGGCATCCCCAGTGAGGGGTATTTGATCTAACAGCCCCTGCCAAGGGCTGCTCTGCCAGGACACAGGCACACATCTGTGTCCATTTAAACCCCCTCCACACATTCTTCTGCTGGACAATGGGATTTTGTCAAGATCTGTGGGAAAACAAATGGCTTTTACGTTGCCATCCATCATCAGGTATGCGACAGGTGAGCAGAGTGCCTTTGTGGGTGGATACAGTTCCATGGGCATTTTGCAAAGCTTATTAAAGCCAAATTCGGTGTTTACCTGAACAGAAGCTGCTCTGGGAGCACTAAATTGGCAGGTTCGCTGTTTACCAAGCTCTGGGGTGTTGGCTGCTGAGGGTGGGATCAAAGTGGTGCATGCCCTCAAACACACACCCTTCATCTTCAGATTCTTTTGAAGGAGAACTGGCAGAGCTGCTGGCTTGAGAAAAATTTTTGAATTCCTGCAGAGGTTGTATTTATGCTCTTCTCTTTTCAAAGTAAAAAATGGAAAAGGCCTGTCAGGCTGTTCTCCCTCTGCCCATTTGTCAGCATTTTGTCTACGCTGCAAGACGGCTAGTGCCGGGGGGAGGGGGGGTCCTTCCATTTCCAGCTGGAAACGAGTCAGTGGAAGGAAAGTTTGCTGGTGTTCAGCACTTCTCCTCCCCTTTTTTAACGAAGCCATTAAGGTGTTTCTCCACAACCTGTTTCAGCCAATGCTGGGAGCTGTCGCTCTCCCGCACACCCGGGCCCGCGGCCGAAGCGCTGGGCAGTGTGTGGAGCCCACACTCAGCTCCCAGGGGCTCACCCATTGTACACTTCAGCCCAGTCAGCGTTTGTTCGCCAGCTGCCGCTCCGAGCCAGCAGATAACAGGGGGCCGTTCCCTCTCTTCCGTTTCTGGAACGAACCCGCTGCCCCAGCCCGTGCTGAAGCTGATGCTCAGGATGGAAAGTGGCTCCACCATGCCCTCCCCAGAGTAAAGCTCTTCCGGGGAGCCAAGGTGCCCGTATGTCACCGCGACAGAGAGTTATAAATGGCTTTGGCAGAACAAACGTGCGATGGCTTTGAATCAGCAATCAGCTGAACCCAAAGCCTCCCCAAGAGCAGGGCATAGCCACGGAACGAGAGGCCTCATTCTATTGCAAATTAAAATGTCACAAAAGGAGAAAATGGAAAAACTATCGGCTTCAGTTAAATGACGACATTCCGTTGTGTCACAGCCCCTCTCCTAAGTGGCACACACACTGGCTACGCAGCTGTTTGGGGGCTGGAGGGGCACCTCGCTCCAGACTGTCTCTCCTTGCAGGGTTTTCCCACACACTTCTACGATCGCCTGCTTCTACAGCGAGACCTCGGAGACGGGAGGGTTGGGAAAGTGTGAAAGGCGGGAGAAGGGGGGAGGGAAGGGGGACAGGAGCGGCCCGTACTAACGCTCTTCTGCGTAAGCAAATGTATCCGCTCTTTTTAAGAAATATCCCCTTCCTTGACAGCTGCAGCTGAAGCCCTCACCAGCATAGGCACCATCCAGCACTGCCTGCGTTTCTGTTTTTTATCTGCCTCCCGGGAGGCACCTTGTGCTGAGCCAGACACCACAAGCTAGCCCGGCGAAGGATGCAAACCCCGGCACCCAAAATGCGCCCCCCCAGCACCCCTCCCCGCGGTGCGGTACGGCTTGTTCGCTCCCCGTGCCTGCTGGCAGCCAGGCAAGGCGAGAAAACAAAGCGACAGCCACCGAAAGGCCACCCTGAAGGAAGCGAGTGCAAGTCCTTGCGTGGCCTTTTGGGGTGAGGGACCCCAGTGCCCCCGCCCCTCCCAGGCCCCGCGCAGGCAGCACTCACAGCTCGGTGCATGTTGGACATCGGCGGCGGAGCCCGGCGGATTCCAGAGCAGAGCTAAAAGAGGAGAGCCATCAGACGGCCTTTCTCAGCACTGGTTGCACAGCATACAAGATCATGTTTTGATTACAAAAGCCTCGTCTGGGCTCCCTGCCAAGAGCACTGGCTGCCTAATATACCAAGCACAGACAGGGTTTGGAGTGCCTGTGTCCTCCTCTCCAATCTCACTCTCTTTTTAAAAGAAACACTCCCCCTTTTCCCCCCTCCTGACTCCTTTTAACTTCCTGATGCCACAAACCCTCGTTCAAAGTGGGAAAAGCCGGGTGAACAATGACGGATGGATCAGGCAAACAGCTTGGCTTCGCTGCGTGGCCATTCACAGGGTCGTGTTTGTTATGCGTGGCTGGCTCCATGCCTGGCGGGGCCGGGAAATATCTGGGGTCCTGGATGTCTTGTGAGCGTGAGTGTGTGCACAAGCCTGCATGGGAAACATGGGTCAGATTTGCTTTTTCTGTTTAATTTCAGTATTTTCTGGGAATGATTTCCCCACTGCTAAAGTGGGCCTTTCAGGAAGGAACAGAAGAGTGCTGTGGGGTGGGCATCACCAGCTGGCAGCAGGACTAGCAGGAAGCACACAGCCAAAGCAGAGGGACTCCTCTAAGTCCCTGTCTGAAAGCTGCCCAAACAACCCACTGAAGAGTCACAAGTAGCAATGGGGCTTTGAGGGAACAGCATTCAGCTGCTGCATCTTGGGTCACCACAAGAACCTTTACCTCACCATAGAATATCCTGAGTTGGAACAGACCCACAGGATCATCCAGCCCAACTCCTGGCCCTGCCCAGACACCACAACAATCCCACCCTGTGCCTGAGAGCGTTGTCCAAACCTTCTTTGAGCTCTGCCAGCTTTGGGGCCAGGACCATTCCCTGGGGAGGCTGCTCAGTGCCTGACCATCCTCTGGGGGAAAGAACCTTCTCCTGATATCCATCCTAACCTTCCCATGACACAGCTCCAGCTGTTCCCTCAGCTCCTGTTCCTGGTCACAGAGATCAGAGATCGGAGCTGCCCCCCCCCACTACCCCTTGTGAGGAAGCTGCAGACCCCAATGACTCTCCTCCAGGCTTAACAAACTTCAGCCAAGTGTCCTGGCCACGTGCTATATTCTCCCCCAGCACGGAATAGCTGCCCTCTCCCTGTATCACAAGGGACACAGATTGAGTGTGAGGCATACAGGAGATGGAAGGACACCAGGGAATGCTTTGTTGCCCAAGGACTGATGCACAGCCCAGCCTTAATGTGGGGCCTGCTGTGTTCATATGTTAAAAAAACCCAAGCTGGTCCACTGCTGCCCACTGTCCACTCTAAGACCTTTAAGCAGGTCAGCTCCTCACAAAATCCGAGAAGTCTGACCTGAAACCCAGAGTGGTTTAAGGGAAACCTGCCAAAGGCTTTGCAGAACTCAGAATCTGGTCTCTCCTCTGCGCATGATTTGGGCTGTTGGACATCATGGCTAAGGCACTGAGGAGCTGAAAGCATAGCTTAGTAAAAGCTCTTGGAGGGACAGACTGACCTATATTAATTAGTAGCTACTCAATGATGAAAGGAATTGAAATTTCTAAGGCAGTGCTTCTGGATTCAGGCTTGATGAAGGAAATGAAGACTCAACTGTGGGAAGAAAATTGGGAAAAAGACAAAATAGAGTCCAAGCGCTTGTCAAGACGTTTGTGGCGGACACAGCTGTGCAGAGGATGCAGAGTCATGTGGAGCTTTACCTTGGCCTGGGAATGCTGGGGAACTGGGGGATTGCACAGCCATCCCAAGCTGGCATGCTCTCTTGTGAGGGTGGAGTAATATCCCATTTTTGGTTGGGCTGGTGGCCACAGGGACAAGGTGTGGGACTGGGTTGGGTCAGTGAGTCAGTGTTCATGGAAACGCTTTGTCCAGCATTGGTGCATTATCCTGTTTGTGTGGTGGTCATGTCTCTGGCCTCAAGAAGACTGCACACTACATTGATGCTGAGGTGCAGATTAAAACAGAAACCATTTCCCCAAACTCCAAGGCCAGGTTCTGTGTGCAGTTCAGGGTGAACACCACATGCAGCTGGATCCATTGTGCTGCCCATGTCATGCTCAAATTATCAAGGCTAAGTGAAGTGCTCCTAAGGAGTTTCTCCAGACTTTTCCAGATCTCACAGCCATGGCATCCTATATCCCTGCCATTCCTGGCAGTGTGGCCAAGCTCTTCCAGCTCTTCCATGAGCAGTGCCATGAACAGGGGTGAAGATCCCTAAAATACCTTTGCCTTTGCTGATGTCGCTGGAGAGCTGCATTCCCCTCCAGGGCAGTGTTGGCTGCTCCTGACCTCAGTACAAAGAGCTGACATGTCTCAGCTGTCTTTTACCATGTCTGAGTGGCACAAATGACAAACACCTACTTCTGCATCATCACCTGAGATCAGTGGGAACCCTCAGTGAACACTGCTGACACAGAAACCCAGAGGCAAAAGGGCCCAGCTAAGAGAACAGCATCTGCAGCTGCAAAGTGGGGCAAAACAGGCTGGTTTGGGGACCTGCTTGTGCCCTTGGGACAATCAGAGGAGAATACAAGATGTGTCAAGATGTGGGGTTATGAATATGCATGTACATTTAATTATTCCCAGCACTGTGGCCAGGAAGGGCTGCAGTAACACCACAGCTGTCCTCAGTAAAAAGCTGTCAAAACTCCTGATTTTCTCTAAAGTGCAGTGTCAATCCCCAAAATGGTACTGTCTTCCCGTGAGGTCTGTCCATCAAGCTATGGGAAATCCTTCTGGACCATCATCCAGGCACCAGGGTTTCCAATACCTAGAAGTTTGCTTTTGGGAAGGAGAGGAGCCAGAAAAAGTTCCTAGTCTCCTAGTGAGCTCTAGTGAGCAGGGTGTGCTGGATGCATGACATTTTGGGAGTCCTGCAGGACTTCAGGACACACTGAATCCTGTTCACACCAACACTCCCACCTGGGTGGCTGCAGGACACCAATCCTGCTCTCTCTGGCCGTTGGTAGCAGTGCTTCCCACATGCAGCAGCTTGACAGAACACTTCAGACAGTGAGTGTATCCTACATCCATGTGCAACAGGAAGGACATGTGGAGAAACCAGCCTCGTAACTCACTCAGCAATTTGTACACCACACCTAGAGTTAATCTCTTTATTCTTTAAAATCCCAGAAGATCTTTCATAGTTGGGATGGTCTAATTCTTGTGCTCTGGCTGAGGCCATCTCTTAAACTGCTCAGCACAGTGGGCACATGGAGTGTACCCAGGCTGGCTGTGTGGTTTCTGCCTCATGGATCTGTCAGTTCTTGCTAACCTCAGGCTGCCCCTGAAGGAGCAGTCCCTGGGGTGGGAAGCAGCTTCCTTCAAAAAAGCCTGGAAGCTGGAGGAATCAAGAGGATATAAAGGGGGTTTTGCTGCATTGCCCTGCTGTGGCTGCACTGCACAGAAGCTCAGCTGACTGTCCTTAAGCACAGCCTACTTGAACTCCTTGCTCTCCACTTGAGGCAAAGTTTGCTGGAGATTTTTCTGGGGCCAGGGAAGGAAAGCAGGGCAATGGCCTCTCCATTTTGTGCTTGTGACAGTGAAACAGTCCCTTTCTCTAATTGTGTGCTGCAAGGTCTTTCAGTTTTGACACAAAGAACCATCCCTGACAGGAGCCTGCCTTCTCCCTACCCAGGACAGCACTCAGCAGCTGGCATGAAGTTTTGCCCCATATTTTACCAGTAAGACTTTGTCTCTCTGCCTTACACAAAGACTAAAGGAAAGAATCTGATTTTCAGCATATCCATACCTGCTTGCCCTGAGAAGCATTCCTGGCATCCCTTCATCGGCCCTTCCACCAGCAGAAACTGCTTTGTCTTGAAACCCTCCCTTCTTTTTGCACTCTGAAACTCCTCCAGAGCCACTCAGTCTCATGCTGCCACTTTTCCCGAGTGTACTTCACCCAGCCTTATCCTGGCTCCTCTCCATTTTTTGCATGACCACTATCGAGTCAACAGATGGCACTCGGGAACTGCTGGGAGGATCTGGGAGGCAGCTGCCAAAAGCTCGGTGAAGGAGCTGAAGTCTGGCTGCTGTGGGAGGCTGTTTTTTTATTATGTGTCAGGACTGCAGATAAGGCACAGGGCCGAGTCTCAAGGCACGGCTGTGTGGTGCGATGTGCTGCCCGAGGCTTCTGAGCTGAACTAGCAATCCTTCTGCAGGCCTTGGATAGAGGGAGGGGTGGGAACACAGTGTATCAAAGAAGAGTTCCCGGAGGCCCGGAGGCATACTTCCTACCAAACACTGCAAACTTCCCCACAATAAGGAAATTCCTCTTGCCTCACTTGCCTCCCCCAGCTCTAATCCTTCAAGCAGCTGCACTGCAGGATAAAAAAGGGGTTGAGGTGTTTCCTCCAGCCAGAAGAAAGGTCAGCGTATATTCTAGACTGGGAGGAGGGACCAGGCAGGAACCTTAAACAGGCTTTAGCTGGAGAGACTCATCCATTTGTTTTTAAATGGATCAATATACAATTAAAATTAAAATTACCAAAGACAGTTAAAGGAAATGACAGCTTGGTCCTGCTTAAAAGCAGTTAAGGATCATTGTTGCCTGTTGGTGCTTCCCACAGGGATACCAATCATGGCACAGCCCAGAAACATCTCAGGATGTGCAGAGCAGTTCTCTTCTTGTTTGGAACAAGACATCCCCTCTTTTCCCCTTCCCTGTGCATCATACCAGCCTGCAGGGTCCTGCCTCAAGTCCTGTAGGTGAGTTCTGTGCATACCTGTATTTAATGCCACCTTGAAAAACCCATGAACTTGTCTGCTCTCCCAATATTTTCTGCTCCCCAAAACTTGTCATTCCAGTGTAAGAACTCTGAAGTAGTCATAGGCTGAGCAAATGAAAAACGAATCTGTCCACTTAGTTTTTCCCACCTGCAGACATACTCAGCAAGGACAAATATAGGTTTGCTGACCTTGTTCACTACCCAGCCTTCAGATGTAGGACACAGGACCCAACCTTGGAAGGGTGTGAGGCTGTGGAAAGTGGCCGGGACAGCCAGTCAGGCAGGTTTTTTCATCTTTTATGGAAATGTAGTCCTTGGGGAAAGCATGGAATGCTGCAGACAGCGACTTGTTTGCTCTGTCATCAGCAGGGGCCCAGGGAGGTTCCCCATTCCAGCCCAGATCTAGAAGGATATGGACAGCCCAGTGACCTGGGCTCACAAGCTGCAAATGAGCAGCCAGGAGCCAGCTTGCTCTTGATGTGGTCACGTATCATTCGTGAACTCTAAAAATTCAAAATTATTCCATGTACGGCTGCTTTGGGGCTACACAAATGGTAGTGACCCACTTTGAGTCTGATGCAAGAAGAAAAAAGTGGCAAATTCAGTTCCTCTCATCCCAGACAAACTCCATTAGAGCCTAACAAACCATCTTATTTCCCTTTGCCAGCAGAACTCAAAAGCAAGCTCCAGAGACCAACCTTGGCTCCAGGGTCTGAACTTGACTGAAGACTCTCCGTGGGCTCCAGCGGCGCCACTTCACACGGATGTTGCATGGATTCTGAGTGGGCTCAGCAGGAAGACTGGCTTTTCTTGTGCAGAGGGTCAAGGTGTGCAGCTGATTGGGAGGACAAACACAGGAAGGACCAGCCTGCACAAGGCTCAGAGGTGCCTGGGAAGGGAGGAGATAAAAAGGGGAGTCAAGGTGGCAATTAAATATTAAAGGACTAGTTCAACAATAATTAGCACTTGGGTGACGGGAAGGGGTGGAGGTGCATATGGTACCTGGAAAATAGAATAGATCTTTCCAATGTTAGAGTGAATATAAAAGCAAACTTTTACTTGAAAGCTTTCAAGTACACGATATGGCAAAAAATCACACATGGTATAGTAATTCTACAATTTTTATAAGGTAAGTCAATTAGTACACTTATCATATACTGTCCAATTAAAAGGTTAGTTGGTTAGGTAATAATTCCTGAGGTGCCCAGTGGAAGCAGTCCAGAGCTTTCTTTTGCCCCACTTTTATTATGTCTGATCTAGATTCTGGTTGGAAAACAGAACGTCCCTGTAGTTGGTTCTCTTCTTGGATTAACACTACACAATATTTATTAATTTAATATTAAGTTATCTTATTGTTCCTAAATGTAGGGAAGAAAGATAGGAAAAATACTAGCATGGCTACAGCCATGCTTTAGCAATCTACAAAGTTATAAAGAGATGAAAAATATAAAAAGCTAAAAATCTTAGGCATCACATGAAGCACTTGCACACTTGCTGGGCTGTGCCTGGCTGCTGAGTGCTTCATTCAAGTGGCAGAAAACTTCTGAAAGTGCAAATAATCCCTGCTCCAACAGGATGAAAACCATAATTCAAGAGGGTGATACCTTTCATTTTGGGTCCATGAGTGAGCTCCTGAGCCAGGTGATTCTCCTTTGAGAATGTGGATATTTTGTTGGCCCTTCTGACTTGATCTCTGCAGCAAGACAGGAGTTGCTCAGGCCTGGGGACACTGTACAGTCTAAACACATGGGATTAGGGTGGGCTACAATGCAGGGTTTAAAATTTGGTTTGTAAAAAGGAAAAGTTGCATTTCCTTTCTCCCTGGAATATTTTGTTCCCTTCAGTACCTTCAGAGGGAATTGATTAAAAATACTCTTTCTTTGCCCTGTTGTTATTTAAACCTTTTGATGAGAAAGGTTTGGAAAAAACACTTAAAGATGCCTTTTTCTGAAAGCACCAGATGAAATACTTGGAGCATTTCTGAAGCTCAGTTACTAACCAAAAAAAGAAAAGAAGAAACATTTCAACACTATGAGAAGTGAAGCTTTCCACTGCACTCATATATTTGCTCTTGAGCCAAAAGAATTGGTTTTCATCCCCCCCAAGGCTCTGATCCTCCTGAAATGAGCCATTTTGGCAAATTTCCTCTCCAAAATATCAACTGGGCCGTGTCTGGATGACATGACTCGCTGCCACTGGTGCCATTGGGACCTTGTTTAGGCTGTGAAGGTATTGTAAGAGGCACAGTAAAGGTGTGTTGCATATCCCAGCGCCTTCTCCGGCATTTCCCAGGCTGAAAATTTATGTCCCAAATCCTCATAGGAAGAATATTTATGTGCAAGGGATGAATTAGTCTGGGATATCTCAGGATGCTCGGAGGGAACTGGCTCACTGTCAGTCACGCTTGGAAATGGTGTGAACATATGGGAGGCTTCAGAGTGATCATGGCTGCGCTCCCAGCACACAGCACTGGGGAAAATGGGATAATATTGCTACAGTGAGACTTCCCCTGCAAAGACAAAGCAGAATTTGGTATCCATGGGCCTCCTGCCCCTTCAAACACACTGCAAATTCAGCACATCTCTTATTTGCTTCAGTTTGCAAAGTACCAGTGCCCAGAAATATAACCCTCTCAGTCTTGGTATTGGGTCAACAGCTATTTAGAGGTTTCCAGCACTGCAGGAGCCTCACAGGAGCCTCACAGAATCCTGAGAAAGAGGGAAGGGCCCTGCATGGATCTCTTCTTTCTGTGCAGCATGGAGGCCATGCTCCAACACACACCCTGGGCAGAAATAATGACTGACAGTCAAAAATGGTCTGTGAGCCTGATTCCTGAGCCCCTTTCAATCTCATGCCTTAAAATGGTGCATACTGGTGAGGATGCTTCTTATCGACACAGACAACTGCACTAATTTTGGAAGGTGATGACTCCTCTAAGCCCATCCCAGTACAAAGTGGTCACAAATGGCACTGAACAAATAGGCACTAAATCTTACCCTTTTAGGTAGTTATACTCAAAAAACCTCAAAATTCTGTTGCACCAACGAACCAGAGAAAGGCCATCATGGACCAGTAGCAAGGAGGTAAAAAGTGGGCTCTGTGGAGTGCAAACACCTGCAGAGACATATGTCCTTCTGTGCACTATGCCACTGCTTGTGTGGTGCTGCTGGGACAGCAGCAAATCAAACTGGCTGTGTAGAGGAGACCCAGCATCCATCTGAGCCTTTCTCTTCAGGCACCCAGCACCAATGGCTTTGGTGTAAAATGCAAACACTCAAGACAAACAGCTCTGACTCAGGTCCTGGCACTGAAACCATGACTAAAGCACTTTCTCTCTCTAAATACACCCCTCCTGAAGTTTCAGAAGGTGGGCAGCTACATTCACCTGTAAAATAAGCTCTGCACAGTGAAGTGACTGGGGCTCAGTTGGCTAATGCAGCACTTCCCCCACCAGAGAGCTGTTCCCTGGCTAAGGAAGCAATTTCAGTGGCCAGTGGGAGGTTTATGCAGCAGGAGCAGCCAGGACTATTGCTGTACCCATGGAAATCTTCCAGCATGGGAGGTGTCTGGCACACTGTCACTGGCTTCGAGCAGCAGAAATACCCTGGCTATTTCATTGCTCCAGTGAGCAGTGACAAACCAGGGTTCATAAGCTGGCTGCAGATCCACAAGCCATTGCACATTGCCTGGAAACCAGCAGTCTGCTGCAATCCGAGGCAGCTGCGCAATGATCTTCAGCCTTGCTTTGGCCATGATGACTTCAAGGGCTTGGGTGTCCATGAAACTCATGACACGAGTGTTTTTGCACTGTGCAAAACATCATGGTGTGTCACTACTGTCAGCTTTGAGCATAGTTTCCCTGACATGCAGGGTAGCATTGCCTGCAGAAAGAGAGGCAGGGATGCATCCCAAACCAAAGAGACTGCTTTGGACCACTTAGCCTCCATCCTGCTGACTCACCCATTGTGGTTTGCCAGGCACTGTGAAAGAAAGAGTTCCTCTGGATGAAGGATGTTCTTATCTTGATAGAATTGTCTTGTGGGAAGCATTTATGTCCCTAAAAAGGTTTGGGAACCCCATTTACTTGCCCCTCCTGTTCACCCTTAGGTTGTTTCTGTAAGAAGAGGAAATCTTGGAATCAGCACATGCCTCCCCTAGAATGAGATCTGCCCCACCAGTCTCAAACTGGCCAAGCACAGGGAGGTCACAGAATGGCCAATATTCCAAATGACACAACACATTAAGGAAAGCATCAGCTTCTGGCTGATGGGAGAGGCAGCTCCTCCTCTGCTGCACTGCAGGGGCAAGAACCAAGCAGTTTTTGAAGTAAGGAACTCCCAGATTCCTGGATTTAGCCACCACAGCCAGTCCCTCCCAGCCCGGGCTGTGCAGCAGCAGCCCCAGGAGGGATGTGGGCAGTGCTGCTGCCTGCCTCGGGCAGTGCTATGCAGCCAGCTGGGAACACAAGCCCTGCTGTAGCCCCTGGCTAAGGGCAATAAAAAATAATTAATCCATGTGTTGAATACCTTGCAGCAGTACGGAGGAAACCTGCCAAGCTGTGGGAGTGAGGAAGCGTAATCACCCCCACTTACCAGACAAGGAGTTCACACCTCGGGCTGAGCCAAACTAAAGCTGTAAGATGTGCCTGTCTGTCAGAAGCAGTGGGATGTTCGTAATCCAGCTGATTCCCACCATCCTTGCAGCTCCCATGGCTCTATTATTATCATTACTGTTGCAAGAATTATTATTTAGCATCGGGAAGAATGAAAAGCAAATATCAACCATGTCCTTGTCACCAGATTAAAGCCAGCCAATTTTTCAGCAGATACCAGGTTTCTGTCTTTCCTGCTGGGCCACACAATACAAGCTGCTCTGGAGCTGCTCCTCGCAGTGGATCTGATCCTACCAGGCAAGTGACATTTCTGTGGCTAAGGTTCAGAACAGCAGGCTGGTCCCCTGCGACCCAGCCCAGCAGAGAGCACCACGCTGGGCCAGCAGCTCTGCCTGAAGTCTGTCCTTGAAACTCCCTCCCGCACGGTTCTGAGAGGTGTCAAGTCTTTGGTGGGAGAAAATCACCCACCCTGGCATTAGGAAAAGCTTTTTGTTCTTTAAAGTGCCTTGAGCATTTAAATCATTAAGGCAGGAAGGGCTTACTCTAAGCAGCTAGAGGATTAGTGGGAGTTATAGGATACTCTCCGCTCTAATACTTTCCCTTTTTGCTTCAGCTGTTCTGTATATGTGAAGTAAAAAGGATGCCACCCTCATGAGAAAGAAGGTCACTGCCACCGTGAGGTCCACAGACACGGTCACAGGGAAGGAGAAGGTCACAGACACTCCAACAGCCACACAAAGGATAATGACAAAGCAGAGAAGGTTGCTGCCACTCCCATGGCCATACACACAGTCGTAAGAAAGCCCCAAGCCCTTCCTACACGAGTCACTGGCAGGGTAATTGGCATGAGAGAAGCTACAGAAGGAGCAGCCACCTTCTACCAGCTCTGTGGGAAGTTATCACCATGCACAAGGAGACACATGTGGCTACCACCCAGCTCAGAGCAATGTCATGGTATGGATAGACAAGGACCAAAGGATCCTGCAAAGAAGTGGACATGCCTGACCTCCCTGTGTTCTCCATGATTTCAACTCAGTTGTTTCAAACTTACCATCTATTAAAAAAAAAAATCATTTACCTGTTTAGTGCTTCTGAAAGCCAACAACTCTAAACGCTGCCCTGCACCTGGCACACAGGGCCAGGAGCACTTCTGGGAGTATTCCCAGCCCGGGCCAAGCAGGAGCACAACTGCGGGGATGAGAGACTTGTCCCAAAGGATGGCCGGTGCCTCGAGCTCCTGTTCCGTACTCACACGCTCAGCCCCATCCCCGACAGCCAGGCTGACCCCGGGGCTCACAGTTCCCTCCGCAGCTCTCCTGGTGCCGGCGGCTGCGCCCCCGTGCCCGCCCCGCGCCGGGCCCGCCTCCGCCTCCGCGGCCGCGCAAGCGCCGCGCCGAGCCGGGCAGAGCCCAGCCGGGCAGAGCCCAGCTGGGCAGAGCCGAGCCGAGCCGAGCCGGGCCGGGTAGAGCGGCGCTGAATCGGGCAGAGCCGCGCCGCAGCGTGCCGAGCCGACCCGAGCCGGGAAGAGCCGGGACGCGCCGGAGCGCTGCCGCCGCCGCCGCCGCTCCGGAGTGTTCAGCACCGCGGGCACGGACAGCGCCCGCCGCCGCCGGCCATGGAGGCCGCGCCCTCCCCGCCGCCCCGGGAGCCGCGGCCCGAGGGGACGCGCCGCGGTCTCGACCCCGCCTCGCCCAGGTAGGAGCTGTGGGATCGGGACAGGGGCGCGGAACCGGTGCCCCGGCGGGTGGGAACTGCCGCCCTGCCGCCACCCCCGGCTCTGTGTGTGGAAGTGGTCGGTGTCACCGGCTATTCCTGGGACCAGGGCCACCCAGTCCCGCCGAGGTGTATCCCGTCCTCCCACCGGGGGTGCAGACAGAGTCCCTCGCTGTCTACCCAGCTGCCCAGCCGCGATTCGGGCTCTGGCGATGTGCGCTGCCCAACCGGGGCACTGGTTGCTCCTGCCCTGGGGCCAGGAACACCATGCAGAGCCAGTCGTGCCGGGGGGGCTTCCTGGTTTGGCCTCCCGGGCAGGTTTCCATCCTTTCATGTGGTGTGCTCTCCCTTCTGCAGCAACGGGAGACCTATTGTTGAGAAGCTCAGCATGTTTCAGACAGAGCCTTATTGCACTCAGCTGTGGGCAAACATGGGTTTCAGTCCAAAGATCTTCTCCATAAACCCCCACATCCCTCATCCTGCTGTGCCATATGCTCCCTTACCTGGTGTCTTAAGCCAGGTTAGCAGCCACAATCATCAACATTTTCTGGAAATATCAATAAGCCCATAATCATGAGCAAGGAGCCATCCCATATTCCCAAGCACATTGTCATTTGTTAGACCAGGACAACAGACCTAAGCTCTTCAGATTCTGCTTGACCAGAGCACATCCCGAGGTCAGCAGCACACAAATCCTCTCTGAAAGCCCAAGGGTTCCATTTCTGTCTAGTAAAGGATATTCACGCTGAGAGAGCCCCACCCGCCCGGGGGTACTGACAGGGCACTCACTGCTCATCAGACAGCTCTGATGTCCTCGGTCAGAGGCTGCCGTGCCTGTGGGTCTCAGTCTTCAGCGACTCTCGCTCAGTCCAGTGCATTTAGGCCTCGTGCATTCAATGGGGGCTGAGCTGTCGCTGGAGCCATTTTCTTTGCTTTTCTGAATACTCCTTGGCCGTTCAGAGAGGTCTTGAAATGAACACTGCATTCTTTGGGAGGTAAGTTGCAGAGAATTAAACCAGACAGGTGTATTTCGAACTTCACCCATGCTGCTCACTCAGTCTTAGCTCTGTGGTCCCCACCCTCTGCCCTAGCCAAGGCTCTTCATCATCAATGCTCAGCTCATCAGGAATAAAACACAGATGTCAGAAAACAGAACCTTCCTCTTGGCCTCTTTCAGCCTGGGACACCGAGGTGGGGATTTTCTTTTCCTTTCCCTTTCCATTTCACTCCTTTTTTTCTTTCTTCAAAACGAGGTTTAGCAAACGTAATTTTTCCAGTGCAGACAGAGCTGTTCTGACACTGAAGGCTGGGTGGGAACCTTGAGCCCTCCGTGTCTGGCTCTATCCCACCACACACACCTGTACCCATGGCAGCAGCAGCAGCTGCCTGAGGTGAAGGTAAGGCTGCTCACACGAGTCAATGGAAAGGTTTATAAAACTAAACTTTTCCTGGCAGACTACGTGGGAAGCAGAGTTTTGCAGTCTCATTAATTTTTCATGATGATTTAACATACTCAGGAGTCTCACTAACAAAAAGACTGTAGGTCTTCTCAAGGGTATGCACGATCCTGCTGCTAGACTGAAAAAGCAAAACAAAAGAACTCTGCAGGAATTGTTCAGTGCACAAGGATTTGCCGCAGCCAAAGGAGGAGATGGATTGCTCAGGAGTGCCTGTCTCTCCCTGTCAGGGACACAGGGAGCTAGATAACGAGGTGACAGTGAAATGCAATGAACCCTTCCCTAATCCCAAGGAAAGGGCATTCTTATCTCCTTAGAAAATACAAGGAAAAAAGCTCTTTTTCACAAGAGCTCCACTGCAGTTTTGCTGGTTGTATGTTCAAAGAGAAATTTAAATTCTATTATAAAAGCACATTCTTAAAAAGTCATTTACAGCTCTCCAGGAAAAAGCTATTAGTCTAGATGGAAGCTGACCTATAGCACATGGACTTAATCCAGAAAGAATTCATATTTCTTTTTCATTTGGGAACACTTGTACAGCTGATATGCAAACCAAACTTTGCTAGAGGGAGAAAAAAAAGGGGAAAGAAAATCAAACTAGCTTCTTTTTTTTAACAAATGAAATTTTGTGGCACTTAATATCTAATTAGGCAAGGGCTCTGGTTGTAGGCAAGGTACAGACTCCTGCCATTTTTCTCCTTGTTTTTATTTCCCCTTGAGATTCCTCTGGCAACAGGAGAAGTTGTAGTTTGAGTCAGGCATCAGACAGCTCCATTCACTCGGTAGGTGTTTCCCATCTTTCATATGCAAAGTGCTTCTTTCTTGATCCTCTCTTTAGTATGCAAAGCGGGAAATGATCTATTTAAAAAAAAAAAAATTAAAAATGCAGTGCTTATAGTGGGGATGAGGGTAGAATTAGGCAGAGAAAGGAGCCATTCCGGCAAAAGGCTGAATATTTTTGTCCCATTACCCTCTCAGAACCACATGTGCTCTCCTGCTGCGTGGCTGGGGGGGGGAATAGCAAGACCAGGGAGTGCCAAAAACTGGAGTGGCTTATGAAGAGGAAGGTGACCATATGCTACTATTTCCCTGCAAAGCTTTCTCCATCCCAGCTCGGTTCTGTGTGTTGCAGAACAAAATGATCCTGAGGGGAATGTGCTGGGAGCAAGAAGCCAACATGGCACATTTCCAGTAAACCACCCTGCTGGGGTCAAATGAGCAGGTAAAGCCTAAAGCCAGGTCCTGCAGCCATTCTCTTTGGGGCAGAAGGATGCTGGTCTGTGGAAGAGGGAGATAATCCCTGCCAGGGGGGTGGACTGACAGCATACAGCCCTTGGCTCCTACCACAGACCCTGTATCCCACCACTGCTCCACATCCCTGCAGACCTGGAATGGCAGAAAGCTGTCTCCTTAGAAATCCTGACCCTCTCTTTCCTGTTTCCTTGTGAGAAGAAGTTCCAGTCCTTTTGCTGGGTCCCCCACACAAGGTAGGGTGTTTGTCCCCTTTGGGACACGTCTCAGAGAAGCACTGCTGCACTCAGAGTGTAGGGCAGGTCCATAAATTGGATTATTATTCTGTCTAGACATCTCAGGGCAAGAGACGGGGAAGCAAACAGTGAGAGCAACACCGCTCACTGCTGTGGGTAACAGGAGCAGTTAACCCTAGTCCATCTCTTCCCTTACACCTCTTCTTTTCTCCTTTCCCAGCATCTCTCTGCAGCATTTCTCAGCATCCAGCTGAGTCTGGAAAAGAAAATGGAGGCTCTCAGCTACCTCTGTAGGCTTTTCTGCAGCAGAGACACCATTTCTGCCCATTTAATCCCAAAGATATTAAATATCTGACACAGCTCAGAGTAGGAATGAATGTTAAAAATAAAAGCCTTTGTCAGTTGTCAGCGGGGCAAGCGAAGTCCAGTGTGGTGCTCTGCCCTCTTCTCCTCATGCCTGACAGCAAACAGACATCAGAAATCCCCAGAAACATTTTTCTAGCATAGTTCAGGGTCCTGAGGGCCCAGAAAAGTAATAGCAACATGGTTTCAGGCAAAGAAGGAGCAGCCTGCACGTCTGGTGCAGACCTCAGCAGGCCAAAGGTTAAGCTCACCAGCACTACAGCTAATTGGAAGAGCAGCAAGTGGAGACTCGAACACTGCTGAGCTGCCAGCAGTGATTATCCAAACTGATCATTATTTGCAAGCTCCAGGTTTCCCTGGAGATTGTGGATAGCCAAGGTCACATCGTCATGCAGTTGGAGAGGGATGAGCAAAAGAGAACTCATATCCGGAGGGTGATTGACAGAACTGTAATTGTTTAGTCTGAAAAAGAGATAATGGAGAGAAGTCCTGAGTGAATGATCCAAACTCACCAAAGTTATTGCAGAATCTGAAGTCACTGAGCAGGCTAGGGATTGAGTTAGGAAACAACACGCGGGGGAAGAGCAGAACTTGACAGCATTTCACAGCAAAGATGGTAAACAAGGAGAGTGTGATTTCATGTGAAATATTAGACTCAATGTTACCAACGTATGTGCAGAAAACCTGGAGGCAATCTGCGATACCCAAGAGTTTGGCATCTGCTTTCCCCACCGGGAGGTTTTGTAGCCAAGGGGTTTGTGGAGGAAGAATTTTTCATTGCACTGTCTCCTGCCTCTCCCTGACCATGTTCAAAGTGTATTTGTTCTGTCCAGTGTCACATACTCACCCTCAGATGAGGCTGATTAAGTCATCAAAAGCTTCTGGTCCCAGATTACTGTGCAGATGCAGTAGTTTAAAGGGCTAAGAATTTTGCTTTTACTTTGAAAAAAAAGAAGATGGAAAATGAAGTACAGGTGTAGGAACACCAAAATACAAGATGTCAGTGCGGCAGTGTCTTTATGAATAATTATGCACTGTAGAAGACCATCACCTATTTAAAATGTGGGAAAACTAGAGATAACAATGGGATCAAGGTAAGGAAAAAGAGTAACTTAGAGGCAACAAAAAGGGAATCTTTGAAACAGAAAAGGTCTAGAGCTTGTCAAAGCATAACACTACCATGACCTCTGATTAAGATCCCCCACAGTACAAAACTACAAACTGCAAACAAGTCACTGGACACAGGGGAAGAGCAGGATGATTTACACTTCAAGCTTGAGAATGTGGCTTGAGGGACCCTCCAAATCAGCTGTCCCAAACAAGCTCTGCCCCTGCAGCTCTGCAGCACTCCAGGGGATGTGGTGGTTTAGCATCCTCCTTCAGATTGCCTCTATAATTAGTAGAGAAGTGCAACAACTAATTAAAGATGTAATTTTATGTGTTCACTGCCACGGACCCTAATCTTTCCCTGGTCTGTCTGCAGCACTCCTGCCCCGTGCTGCACCTGAATCCCTTCCTGTGCAGGGAGGGCTCTGATGAGGCTGTAAGAACCCCAGACAAGAGCTCAGATTGCATCTCCTGAGCAGCTTTGCTGGCACTGCCTTTGTAATCTCATATATGACAAGGGTGAAGCCTCCTGTTGTGAACTACACAGAGCTCTAACACAAATCACATGCTTGAAAGGCCAGGTAATCCTGTCACTAATCCACCTGGGACAGGACAGCAAGGACTTCAAGCCTATTGTTGATGTTATTTGACAAGTTCTGTGGGTGACTGAGATATCATTGTCGCAGTTCAGGAGCTTCTGCTTTGCCAGCTGCTCTCCCTCTTGCTGCATTGAACCAGCCCAAATCTTACCAGCACCTTGCCTTGCATCTCAGAGGCAAATGAGCACTGGAACTTCTAGGGACAACATTATCTCAGCCTTATCTCACTAAGGTGAGATAAGGTGTGTACACACCTGTCTGCTGATTTTCTGGTACCTGCCTCAGCACAGATACTGGCTTCTTCCCAGCTACTTTGCATTTGCACATCAATTATGGCTTCTGAAGTCAGGATGCAGGGATATGCTATCTGTCTGTAACTGCTGCAAGCTTTCTTTAGGCTTAGAAACTAAATGTAGCATTGGATGGTGTTTAATCAGTCAAGATTTCTCTGTTACTGGACTGTACAGTGTGCAAGTGAAGCTAAGCGTGATGCCTGTGCCATGAATGTCCACATCAGCACTAGTGTAACTGCTACCACAAACATGACTGCTGCAATGATTTTAATGAAATAAGCCCGTTTTGTACAATCATGAAATACAGTTTGTCAGTGTTGATAAATTCAGCTGATGTTGGAAAGTACACAGAACAGACTGCCAAGGCCAGTAAGTCCTGCTTTCTGGAAAAAATAGCAATTTTCAAGCAATACTGAGCTAATAGTATTCTCCAGATTCTTTTGTCTTTGATAATCTCATGCCAGTTAACTTTGGGTGCAATTCCAGAGACACGTAATCACTAAAATTCTGCCCTTTTCCACGGCTGTGAGAAAAATAAATGAGAGGGACTCTACAAAATATAAAAAAACATCCTTTCCCCAAGTTTTTACCTTCATTTTTTTCACACATCACACTATGTGCCTCAGGCTAAAGTTCATCTCACTGCAATCTTGTTCCAACACTCATAATTCTTTGATGACTTGAGACACTTTGTGATTCTGGCTGGCCTGAACTGTTCATCCTTTTTAATCCTGGACACCAGGCACTGCAGCAAGACACATAATTCAGTTGTAAGAGACCATGGCACGTGCTCTGAACAAGGACCAGAAACTGCTGGTGTTTGCTTCTCTTGGAACAGCAATTCCTAAAGCATTTTTGGGGTCAGAAGGACCTCAGTCTTTTGTGTGTGAAGGGGTTTTTGGTGTCATACAGACTAAGCAGTCCCTCGAAGTATCATTCAAAAGCTAGCAAAACCTCTCAAGCTCCATAAATCAAGAACTATAAGAATGAAATAATGTTTTAAATTTCTTGGAGAGAAGAAAGTGTATCCTGCAGAGACCTCATTACTTGGGAACTGGAGTCTGCAAATGTTTTGTCTAAGTAAATTCAGCAGCCAGAGGACAGTCAAGTTTCAAAGGACCTATAGAGATCCCAGTCCATCCCATTCCTACAAGGTAAGACCAATAAAATTTGTGGCTGTCAGCCTTGGGAGATGTGTGTCTAAAAAGTTCCTGAAGAGCCCAGTGGAGCATGCAGGACATGGAAGCCATTAAGAAATGCGCCAGGCTGGAGGCTGAAGGCCCTGTTAGATGTCACAGCTCCCAGATTCCCTGCTCAGCTATGTCAGTGCCAAGGATGACTCACTCTGCTGCTGACCCAACATGGAGCAGTGCCAGTCCTCCTGCAGAGCAATCACACTAATTAATCCTCCCAAGGAGTGCAGATAATTGAGTAGCTTCTTCACATGAAGATTCCTTTGGTTTCTGTTTGTCCAGACCTCTGTAATATCTCTGGGTCCTGATTTAGGACACCCCTGCACAGTGAAATACCCTGGAGAATTTTTGTGTGGGATATTACCCATTTTTTCAAACTTCTGGAGCAACATACACAAAGGATGGATTACAGGATTCTCTATCACTTGGGATCCCTGAATGAGTCATGGATGTCTCTATAAAAAGCATAATCCAGTTCAGCTCTTAGGTACAGGATACACTATATCCTGGTACAGGATACAGTGGGTGAGGTTTGACATTTGTGTTACGAGGGAGGTCTGTGAGCATCTCCAGTTCTTGGGACGCAATTCCTCACTCAGAGCAGCCTTTCAATCTCTCCCATTTTACCTTTCCCTTCATTTCTCTCATAGGGAAAAGCAAAATGCAGGACCTTGCCAGACCTGCCTTGCCATGCCAGAGATTGGGAACGCTGAGCTCAGCTACAGTGGCACTTCCTGGGAAAAGATCTGCCCAGTCCATCACTGCCCCATTCCTGCATCACCCGGGCTGGGGGAAGACAACTTGCCCTCCTCCAGCCACACTCTTGGGCCAGTCTCCACCCAGTCCAATGGCCAGGTGCCCTCAAGCTCACAAGACTCACAGCAGCACCACCCATATTACCCCTGCAACCAGGAGGAGTCCCGAGGCAGCTACAGCCTGCCCTCGCTCCCTGGGCATGGCGAGAGGCCCGTGCTGTGTTCCCACCTTTCCAGTGGTGATCTTGTGCCAGCTTCCCACCACGAGGCCTCAGAAACGCCCTGGAAGCAGTGGTCTCCCAGGCAGCGGCGGCCGGTGCAACATCATATTGTCACAGTCAGGTAAGAGGCACGTAGAAGGCTGCTCAAAAGAGCATTTTCCTGACTTGGTGGGGGGAAGTGGGAAGGATGAGCAGGGTCTGAGCTGGGATGGATCAAACATGGGTTTGCTCTACAGCTTGGGGCAGCAGCTTCTCTAAAACACACGGAAGGATCCAGTTTGCTCTCTATCTCTGTGGGGGTGTCCAGAGAGCTGCCATTCCCATGCCAGGGAGAGGGATTTCCTTCTCAAGGGAGTGGCTGGCTAAAGCCAAGGTCACTCAGTCACTCCTAGGTCATGGAGCTGTGAATATGCCCGTTCTTCCTTTACCTTTGTATTTTCTCCCTTTGCACTCCAAGCCACCCAGCTGCCAGTCCTTTATCTCGGTAGAGTTCTCAGTGATGGGAACAGAGTTCATTCTTTTCCTGCCTCCACAGGAGCTGCTGCCAGTGCTGGAAGGGAGTGGCAGCAGAGGGTAAGCACTGGCTACAGCTGAGCAGTGAGATACAGAAGGGAGGAACATTATTTGGCTTTCCCAGTTGGGCAGCAACCAGTGTATGAATTCTTTGTTGTCCACGACAGAATCCATTTGTGCGCAGTGCCTGGGTAACAACAGCCTGAGCTACAACCTCTGCTCCTTCCAGCCAGCACCATCCTTCCTCTGAGTATGCCTTTTCGAGGCCACTCTTGGCACAAGAGATGGTGATCCCTTCACTGCTGTAGCTGTAGCCACTGAATCCTGATAAAAGATGGCACAGGATTCCTTTCTTGCCTGTGTACAGCATTGCAGTGTTAGGCACAAAAGCCCTTTAGAGTCTCATTTTCCAGCCATTTACACAGGATTTAATTTGCTTGTGTTTGTGTACAGGAACTGCAGTCAAAGGAGCCTGGGTCCTTTCTCTGAACCATTTTCCTGGATCCTTTTTCTGGATCCTTTTTCACTCATATGCTACCAACAAAATTGCCAACCACATCCTCTGTAACAGGTTATTTAAGTAGGAAGCGCAGCTGGATTGCAAATCCCTGGCAGAGTGTGCAGCACCAGCAGTCAGAAAAGTGATAACATAATAATGCCAGAATGAGGTTTTTAATCCAAGCAAATCTGCTTGAAGAGCTATTGTGAGGGAATTAGCACAGGATGGGCAGTGTACTGCTGGAGAGAGACCTCGCTTTGATAATCTGGGGAGGCTTTTGCTCTGCTCCTCTCTGTCCCGAATCTACAGAGCATTAGCGTGACGAGTAAAACACAGAATCATTTATTACATGAGCCACCCAGAGTGACTTTGCCATGGGGAGCTCTCCTCCACTGCTTTTCTATTTCTCCCACTCATAACAAGGCTAGGAAGGATGAGCTGCCTCAAGGTCCCCAGTTGGCTGCTGCATGGAGGGGGGGGGGCATTTGCCCAACACAGATATTGGAGTGCAGCAGGACCTTCTCCCAGTTTAAGCAGGAGTGTAGGAGGGTGAGAGGAGGAGGGAGCACTGGCTGAACACAGCTTGGCACAGCTGCGGAAGGAGGTGGGAGCAGTTCTCTGGAAGCTGTGACCAAGTCAAGGCTGTGCCAGACTAGGGCATGTTTCAAAGGAATGTTTCAGTGCAGAGAGAGAGAGAGAGCAGAACAAAAGGTCCTGGAGATATCTGACCCACCAAGATGCAGCTTTTCTGACAGGATGCTTGTCCTCAGGGATTCATTAACAAACTTTGGATCCCCTGGGGAAGGCTTCTTTACTTCCCCCCTCAGAGCCCTTCAAGTAGGAGTGACAAATATTCCTCTGTGAAGAAAATCCAGATAAAATATTTTTAGCAGCTCCACTGGCTTTCTGCTCCTGTAACCTGAAAAGACACTGTCTTTGGAGGGACCCAGGAAACAAATGAGAGTCACCTTTTTGGGAAAGTCCTTGCTGAACTAAACAGGAAATAAAAACTATCTACAGTTGTTGCTAGCTCAGCTCATGAGATTTGATAAAGACATTTGCTTTTGTCAAGAAACACTTTAAGAAATGAAGGAAAAGCATTTAAACCAGCTAGATTTTAATGTATGAGATCTGCAATGGGATAGCTACAGGACTGCATTGCTAATGTCCAGTACTCTCTGCAGGATTTTCTGAGAGGGGCAAAATGAGGAGTGACTACATGGCTTCCCATCCTTTGGTTAAAATGGAAGAGGAAAAGGATCTATTATTCATTAAGCTAATTCACACAGTGACAGAACTGTGTCAGCACTGGCTCACCTTGGTGCTTACAGCCCTGCAAGGGTTAACCTGCTCAGGGACCAGCCCAGCACTGGGCTTCCCAGGAAAATAATAAATGAACACATCTTTTTTCCTTTCTGTCTGCAGACATGACAAAGCTTTCAGGATGCCAAAAAGGTATGTTTAACAGCAAAAGCTTCCTGTCCTTGTACCCTGTGATCAATGCTCTCCTGTCCTGCTATTAGGAGAAGCAGAGTGTTACTGCTGGTGACATCCCAGCAGGCCCAACTCCAGAGGCGAGGTCAGCGCTCCTGGGGCTTTCCATTCCTTGGAAAAATCTCCATTTGCTTGTGAGATCACTTTAACCTGCATTAATGAATAGTAACACTGCCTCAGAGGCTGTTCTTGGGCAGGTGCCTGGCTCGAAACCATACAGTAGCTTTATACATATAATAATTCTATATGTGTCTCTGTGTGTGCGTGTGTGTGTGTACATGTGTATATATACATATTTATGTGTATGTATGTATATGTATGTATATATATGTATACATGTAAGATTAATCCAGCTTGGCCTATCAGAGGAGCAAAAAGGAAAAGGGCCCGTCCATGAAATAAACTCATCTTTTCTAAAGGCAGAAAATTTTAAATACATTTATCAAAATTAAAATAAATTGATTGCTTTCTATTTCTGTTTGAAATCTGACTTTTGTAAACTATTGCTTCTGGATGGTTTGGGTAAGCACCTTCTGTCATCAGCAACTGCAGCCGATTTTATTTTGTTCTCTTTATCTGGTAATTGGGCATGGAAATACCCCAAACAGCCTCCAGAAATTAGGTACTCTAATGAGTAAAGAACAGTTTTGTTCATTTTCATAGTAAAGACTTAGTCTATGAAAACAAACTCGATAAGGCAATTGTAAATTGGCAAAAAAAAAAAAAAAAAATCAAAAGGTGTTTGAAGTGTCTGCGATGACTTTGAATGATGAAATAGCTGTGGTGGAATCCCAGGCAGAAGGGGCAAAATAGTAGGCAAGGATAAACATTCTATCTCAAATAAAGTTCATAAATATTTCACTTCCCTTCGCAAATACTTGTAAACAATTTTTGAACAAACAATTTCTTATATTTCAGAAATACATCAGAACACAAAAGAACTAACCTGCCAAACCAGAGTAGGAACCCATTTTGCTATCTTATATCTCAACTGATATTTCTGAGGAAGACAAAAATCTTGACACAGTAAAATCTGCACTGGTAAAAAATGTGGAAGAGTAAGTTTTTTAGATCATCCTATATGAGAGACAGTTTGTCCCAAAAGAAAAACAGAACTTGGATATAAATTTTTGCACCAGCTCTTTAAGAACAAAAGTAAAAATAATACTTTGGCCAGAGTAAGCTGCTTCCCTGGAAGGGTTTTGATGTCATCACAATTTTGTGATACATCATTAAAATTGTATGCATTCTAATGAATATGTATGAATTTAGTAGGGTCTAAATACACAAATTTAGACCAATGACAGTGGGCTTGCTCGGGTCAGTTACCTTCAGGGACTCTTCAGAATAATTCAAAGATTTCTCAGGGTCCAGTTTGGAAATCTGTAGCCTAAACTGTTGCAGCCACCAGCTGACATTGCACAATATGGGGGAAATTAAGAGGCTCTTTCTAAATGCAATCTTTGAACTTAAATGTTTAAGACTTCATTTTGCTTGAGGACACAAGAGTCTGGGTTTTATTATTTCTGATTGAAAAAGCTGGAAAATGCAGGGAGGCAAAATGTAATTACCCGAGTTAATTAGAGCTGCCTGCAAATATCCAGTTAGTGGTGCAATATGTTCATTAATAGCTGCACTAGAGCCTCCAAGCTTCACGGTAAATAACTGCACAAACCAGAGACCCTGATTTTTTCCTTCCTGTTACTCACACCTCATTGGCTCAACAGCAGGTTTTATGCTCAGAGCAGAAGCATCTTACCAGCTGCATTTTTTTTTTCCTCCTGTTGCCTGCAGTTACTCGCAGCTGATTGCGGAGTGGCCGCTGGCCGTGCTGGTGCTGTGCTCTGTGGCAGCTGCGATCTGCACCGTGGCTGGGCTGCTGCTTGGGAATCTGCCTGACTTTTCAGAACCCCTCATGGTAAGTTCCTACAGTTGAGGTATCAATAGGAATGTAAGGAAAATCCACACCCAGCCAGTGATATCATCCATCCAAGATGAGCAGAATGTGCCAGTCCTGCACAGCTGCCCCTGACACAAAGGAAGAACACAGCCCATGCCAGTGGCAGCCAGCAGCCTATCCCTCAGCCATGCTGTGCACTCTCAACAGTGCCTTCACTCCAGTGTGGAGACACTGCCAGCACAAACTGGGATGGCTCCCTTTGCTCCCTTTCCAAAACTGGAAGGCTGGGATTGCCCATAGTGAATAGCTAGGCTTGGCAGAGACTGGAGAGAGGAGCTGGCTTTGGCTCCTACAGTCTGTGAATGAGGCTTTTGATGTGGAGAGCGTGCCCTGTTCTGAGCACTATGCACATAGAATGATTTCCATGTGGAATGCCACATTTCCTAAAATCATCCCTGACTCTGGTTCATGGAGGAATCTTGAGAAAATAAGAATACACTAGAGCTTGTCCACAAAAAGGAAAATTAGTGCCATTTCTGTAAGGGGCTGCTACACTTGAAAAGGAGGAGAAACTCTTAGGAGATCAGGGAGAGATAATTGTAGCCATTGTTGATGGAAAGGGAAAGGGAAAAGGAAAAGGGAAAAGGAAAAATGTTCATATTTTTTCTTTTATCTCTGGGATGCAGTATTTCCAGGGAAAGTTCAATTTGTGTATCTCTCCAAGATGCAGTAATAGTCTCATACAGGTTCTATGTGTTGGAGGAGGTCTAAGGACAGCTGAGCTGAAGTGGAGCTGTGACAAAGCCCTTCTTCTTGGTGCAGGGTTTTGAGCCACGGGACACTGACATCGGCAGGAAGCTCATTGTGTGGAGGAATATCGAGAGCCATACAGGTTACAAGAAGACCCTTTCCCTTTCTCCCTATGCCAAGAAGAAAAGGTATTCGAGCTTGGTTTGTGGGGTTTGAGGAACATGTTGGTTGTAAAGTCATATATTCAATATTCCAAAATATTTATGTGAATTCCATACACCCTACACTTAAAAGCATAGCATAAAGGCATTGGAAAGTTTGAAGTCTGTGTGTCTGCAATGGATTTGGGCTCCCTATTTCTGTGTGTGGCACCAGAGCCTTGTCAGTATATGTAACTCCCAACCAGACACTTTCTTGTTAATAATAAGTTATTAACAATAATATGCCCTCTTGCTAGCTATGATGACCTTGGCATTGGCAAAGGACAGAAGGCTGCTCAGGGAGAACAAGCAGCAAGGACACGGAGAATGGTGGAAACCATCTATGGAGCAGATGGATTCTTCTGTGGTCCCCCAGGTGACTGAAATCTTCATGGGGAAGTAAATACTGCACACCCAGAACTCAATTGACAGAACTGTCAGAGTTCAGAACACAGGAGTACTCTGAATTTGCTCTAAGCAAGCAATGTGTACAATTCCACCTGTGAGAGCTCTGACAGTGCCCTCCCAGCACTTCATGCCTCAGTGGTCAGAAAAGGCTGGTTCAGAAATTCTGAGGAGTTGTTTCTCCTTCTTAACTCTTTGCCATACTTCTAGTTTTCCCTTTAGAAATATACCTTGAAAGCACACATTAAAGGACTGATGTTTTCACCATTTACCCGTATCAAAAGTGAATACTCTGAAAAAACAGCATATGCCCTGCTTGTTATCTGCTACCTCTCCCTTGTCTGCTCCCTCTTCCTCTCATTCTTTCTTTTCTTCTTGAAAAGGTAAATGGTAGTAAAATCTGGAGAGAAAAACAGAAAATTCCAGCACCCCCCAAATTTGTCCCAAAATGGGCACTAGCAAGTAGAAAGAAGAGGAACAACATGCAGATATTTTTATTCTCTTCTCTGCCTTCTATCCCCCTCTGAGACAAGTCACACACCAAACCCGCAGGACCTTGGGGGTTTTTGGCTGAGCTCGAGCTCCTCCCGTGTTCCAGGGATGCAGAACCAGATGCCAGCAGTCACTAAAGGCAACCTGACATTTGATTTTGAAAATGCCCTGATGCTACTGACCAGTTTCAAGGGGCAGGGGTGAGGTCACACAAGGCACATGCTCACTATTGTCTTGTGACCTGCTTCCCTCCAGGGAGCCCTCCGGAGCAGTCCCACGGACAGAGATATGTATTTCTTTTTTCTGTAAAAAGAGAGTCTACTCCAAACAGCCTGGCTGATTGATCTTCATTACCTAATCCTTTTATGATTTTTTTTCTTCTTCTTTATTTCAGAAAAGAGCTATTCCCAGCTGGTATTTATGTCCACAACTGCTGGGAGCTTATGGAACTTGCAAGCAATTCAGTCTATGTGTCAAATGGAACAAGACAAGGTCAGTGATGGCAGGAAGAACACATGTACAGGCTGTCTCTTTTCTGTCTGCTGCAGTCTTTGATGTCTTGCTGAGAGGATGCCAGACAAAAACAATGTAAGCTATGCAACAGTTTTCACCTGGAGGATTCCAAAACATTTCGCCTTCCTGGCAATACAGAGATGATCCCACATGCCAGTTGCAAATTAAACAAGAATAAATGGAGGCTGAACAGGAGCTGGGCCAGAAGCCAAAGGTGTCGATCAGAAGCTGCTGAGGATTTTGGGCAGCAGAACATAATTACAGAAATGCAGCTACCAGTTTGGAGACCGGTGGCAAGTTTTACAAGTGGGAAGTTTAATTGGATGAACTGCATTTGCCGTGTAGCCAATTTTCAAATTTGTGATTATAAATATAAAATAATTACAGGGCTTTAATTTTTGCAAAAGGCTAACAACTTCTCATAGCTTTTTTGGGATTTGTCCCCTGGGATGATGGCCAGGGATGGGTGGTACACCTTGGGACAGGGGAAAAGGGGGGGATGGGAGGGGAGGGGGAAGGGGGAGGGGGAGGAGAGGGGAGGAGAGGTGAAGAGGGGGAAGGGGGGGAGGAGGGGGAGAGGGGAGATGACAGGGAGACTGGAGAGGAGACGGGATAGAGACGGGAGAGGAGACGGGAGGGAGACGGAGCGGGAGAGGAGACGGGAGAGGAGACGGGAGAGGAGACGGGAGAGGAGATGGGAGAGGAGACAGCATTGGAGGAGAAGACAGGACAGGACAGGAGAACTACTGCAGCGAGTAAGGAACACAGACTACAAGAGAGGGTCTGACCTGATGCCCCCTCCTGTTTTTCAGATACGCTCACATGTGCATTTTAGAGACCTCTGCCAGCGCACGGAAGCCAATGAATGCTGCCCGAGCTGGTCCCTGGGGAACTACATTGCTGTCCTGTACAACAGGTCTTCATGTCTGGAGATAACCCAAGGAGACATCTCCCACACCCTGGCCCTGCTCCGTGCCTGTGCTCCAGACTACCACCGAGGTGTCCTCACTCCATCCTGCATAGGCCCCGAGGCTGTCAGACAGAAACACTCGCAGTGTGCCCAAGTCCCAGAAAAATGTACCCGCTTCAATGCCATCTACCAGCTGCTTCACTTCTTGGTCGACAGGGACTTCCTCAGTCCCCAGACGATGGAGTACCAAGTGCCCTCTCTGAAATACAGCCTGCTTTTCCTGCCTACAAGAAAAGGTGCATCTATGATGGGGATCTACTTGGACAACCTTGAAACCTGGGATCTGTTTGATAACTACACATCTATCACTGGAATGGACCTGGGCCTTAAACAGAAACTATTCCAGCACTACCTTTTACTGGATACTAAGTATCCAGTCCTGGCAATATTAGCTATTTTTCTAAGCATTTCTTTTTATTTACGCTCAGTGTTTATTACCTTGATGGTCCTGCTCGCTGTGGTCAGTTCTTTGATGATCTCCTACTTCTTGTACAAGGTGGCCTTCAGATTCACCTACTTCCCTTTTGTAAACCTGACAGCAGTCATCATTCTCAGCAGCATTTGTGCCAACCACACTTTTGTCTTCTTCGACCTGTGGAACCTCAGCAAGAGCCAGAACCCTTCCGCTGGCCTTGCTCAGTGGGTGAGTCAAACCATGCACCATTTTGCCTATCTCATGCTGGCGTCATGCTTCACCACTGGTGCCGCCTTCTACGCCAGCTACATCAGCACCATCACAGCCATCCGCTGCTTCGCTGTCTACATGGGCACCTCAGTGCTGGTCAACCTGGTTTTCATGATGACCTGGCTGCCCTCTTCGGCCGTGCTGTACGAGCGCTACATCGCAACAACCTGTGTCTACAAGCCAGAAGCCTACTGGAGTAACAGCAGCCACAAGAGAGTCACTCTCTCCATCCATTACGTCCTCCAGGCTTTCCAGAACACACTCTCTGAAACGTCCAAGCTGCTTTTTGAAAAGCTTCTGCCTTGTGGGGTCATCAAGTTTCGGTACATCTGGATCTGCTGGTTTGCTGCCTTAGCCATAGGAGGTGCCTACATTTCCTGTTCCAACCCCAAACTCAAACTCCCAACTCTGGAGACATCGTCCGTCCAAGTGTTCAGGCTGAGCCACCCCTTTGAGAGGTACGATTCCGAGTACTGCCACCAGTTCATGTTTGAGAGGCTGGAGCACGGAGAAGGACAGCATATGCCTGTCACCATAGTCTGGGGCATTCTGCCCGTGGATAATGGGGACCATTTCAATCCAAAAAGCAATGGCACCTTAGTGACAGACACCACCTTCACCATCCAAAACCCTGATGCTCAGAAGTGGCTCCTTGAATTCTGCCAAAAAGTGAAAAACAAAACTTTCTATTACCCTGATGCAGAACAGAAATCTACTGTGTGCTTCATGGAGGAGTTCCTCAGGTGGATGGACAGTCGCCAGTGCTCCCAGCGAGACCACAGCTTCAACCTTTGCTGTAACCAGTTCTCCTTCCCTTACAGAAGCGAAGTCTTCCTGCACTGCATCAAAATGATGCTCCTGGAAGAGGGCAGGGAAGGGGCAGAAACGTATGATCTGGGCCTCAGGTTTGATGGGGAGGGAAATGTCGCTGCCTTAGTGCTACAGTTTCAAACTATTTATCACTATACCTTCAACTACAGCAGAGCCAAAAAATTCTATGAGGAAATCAGCCTCTGGATAACAGAGGAAATGAAAACTGCCCCTGTGGGGCTTCAGAACGGATGGTTTACCAGTAAACTAGAGCTGTACAACCTCCAGCACAGTCTCAGCACAGAAACCATGGTGGTCATGGGGCTCTCCATAGCCATTTCCTTCGTGGTGCTGCTGCTCACAACCTGGAACGTTCTCCTTAGCATTTTCTCTGTTACTGCCATTGCAGGCACCGTCCTGGTAACCACAGGCCTTTTGGTCCTCTTGGAATGGCAGCTCAATGCAGTGGAGTCTCTCTTCATTTCAGCTGCAGTAGGTCTCTCTGTTGACTTCACTGTCAACTACTGCATCTCCTACCACCTCTGTCCTCATTCCGACCGCCTGAGCCGAGTGGCCTTTTCCCTGAAGCAGATGAGCTGTGCCACAGCCATGGCAGCTTCTGCTCTCTTCTCTGCAGGGGTCATTATGTTGCCTGCCACGGTCCTGGCATACAGGAAGCTGGGGATATTCATCATGATGATCAATTGTATCAGCTGTGGGTTTGCCAGTCTCTTCTTCCAGTCGCTCTGCTGCTTCTTTGGCCCGGAGAAGAATTGCGGGCAGATCCTTTGGCCTTGTGCCCACACCATGAAAGACTACTCTGATGATTCCGGGCCAAACGGAAACTTTGCCTGTGGGAGCAGCGAGAAGCAAAACCGGTTGCGGAAGGTCCAGGAGTCGAACACTGCAAACGAGCAATACGAGCTCCAACCCTTGTCCAGGAAACTCAGCGACAGTTTTGACAACAGCACTTCCACAAGCAAGCTGTCCAACCGGCCCTCTGTGCTCTCTGAAGACATACAAGTTGAAGACAATAGATGCACTCGAGTGGGAACACACCCCACCCTGGAAAGAGAAAGGCAGAATCTGCAGGACACCCTCGGAGACCAGCAGGTCAGCCTGTGCCAGTGTCCCGCCTTGCAAACTTCCTCTCCCTACAAGCACAGCACCTCAGAAACAGAAATTCACAGGGAGAGACTCTGCCAAGATTGTCACTGTCGAAAATACGGCCCGAAAGCATGGGATGGGTCTGGGCTGGACCACATCCAGCCAGCTGGCATGAAAGAAGAAGGGCAGCTCAGTAAATCCCAGTGCTCCAGTTACACTGCCCAGCAGCAGTCAGATTATACCTCAGACCACAGCCCTCTCCCTGCTGCTGACATCTACAAAATTCACAGATGCCTTTGTTCTCTTGGCAGCTCTTTCGATATGCTCAACATCTCCAGCGAGACGTCGATCAGCGACTTCGAGCAAGGCCTGAAGCTTGCTGAATCAGCCAGTTCCTGTCCTGATGCCTTAGAGCTGTCTGACTCCTATGGTAACGCAGAGAGAGGTTACCTGAATGGGAAGAGAGATACCCTGCGGCTGGACCTGAGGGAGACTGTCTTTGATGTCTCCCCAGCTGCCTCACAGCAGAACAGCTCTTCATGGAAAAATCGGTTTGGATTGGGGAATGAAGGGCCGGTCGTGCTGCCCAACAGCCAGCCAGACATGCCTGATGTTTGGATCAAACGATCCAGTGCCCAAGGTTACAACAGCTGAGACCTTGCAGAAAGCAAAGCTGCTGCTAGGGAATGGGGAAGCCTGAATGTCCTTAGAGCTGTAAATATCAATTTTTTCCTCCCACCTCTCCTAGAGCTGAGACTGAGACTATTTCTTAGTATTTCAGCTGTGCAAAACATGTGTTTTCACAGGAATCAGCAGATCTGATGCCAGCCAGAGGACGTGAGAGCCACTGTGATGGACTGCAAGCCCTTTGACTCCCAGTGTCTGGTGCCATGTTCACAGCTGTTCACAGGACTTACCGAGTAAACCTGGTTTGTCATTTCCTACAAGGTGATTAGGTTTTGTTTGCTTGAGAGAAATAATGAGGTGAAGTTCCCCAGGTATTTAACGACAGAAAAAGAAAGCTCATGTTAAAAAAAAAAAAAAAAAAAAATCCAAAACTGAACTACTGAAAACCTAGGTATCAAGTGAAGTGTATTGTGAATAATGAAAAATAAAGTATTTCATTTTCTACTTTATGCAAAGCCCAGATCCACAGACCCCATCAAAATAGCTCAAATATTTTAAAAAGTCCTGTCAAGACTTCCAAGTTGACACAGTCTCTTCCTGGCCCATGGAAGAGGCTGCAGAATCCAGCCCAAATCTATTTCCACTAACAACTTCAGTTTGTTTTATCTGAAGGAACTCTAATACTGCCAAAGATTTTTCAGTGTGAATTTCCCCTTGAGAAAAGAGTCCTCGTCCCCTCGGACTCAGGTGCCTTGTTGTGTCCTCTTTACAGCATGTTTCCACTCAAGGCATTCCCCTCAAACATGTAACTATTTAAAGTTCACACATCTGGTGAATCTTGAATTTTAGGGGTTTTCCCCCTCTACTAGAAACAAACAGGAAAAGTAACGTTTATTTGCCCTCATTTGTTGAAAAATAAAACATTCTCTTTACAAGTTGATATACAATAAATGCTTATAGCGACCTTTCCTAAAATCTGTGTGATGCTTCATTTTCACCAAGAGCACTATGGTTATTCCTCTTTTAAGTGCCTAACATATTTTCCAAAGGGAAGTATACGTCTCTAAAATACATATTCTTCTGACATTTACGAGTTGTCTCTTTGCTGTGGGAGACAGACTGCAACTCCCTAATATGCATTACGGACATGCACTTTTAAAGTTACTGCCAGAGTTCGAAATATGTCAAATTGCATGGTTCCATATTTTTCATGCTTCAGTTCCAGGGTTTTACCCTGAAATTGTCATAGTGAATGTCGAGGTGGGTATTTAGGCAGCCAAAGCCACTGTCAGGCTGGAACTTGCAGCATCCTCCTCAAGGAGCTGTTCCCTGTTGCTATTGGGAGAGATTTCCCACTCACTGAGAAAACAATGCTAGCAAACACTGCAAAAGTCTTTAAGCTGGGAAACACTTCATGCATTTATATCTCATTTCACCTTGCCGCATTAGAGGGTAATTTTAGTACCTCACACACCAGCAGCACCGTCACCCTCACAGCTGTTCACTCCTACACATCCGCACAAACGGCCACAAACCCCTTGATCTTCGGACCTCCAGTGCTCAAACCACAGGCTGCGGCAGCGAGAAGCAGTGAAGGACGGAAGGAAGGCACTGCGCTCCGCCTTTCCCTGAGGGAAGGAGCTTCGCGCTGCTGCCGCCCCCGCAATGGCGGCCAGCGCCTTCCCTGAGGGACGGGGCGCGAGGCAGAAAAGGGCGCGAAAACAGACGGGGCGCGAGCGCCCACGCCCTCAAGCCCCGCCCCGCGCGCTCGCTGCCTGCGCGGCCACACCCCACACAGAGACACAGACAGACAGACAGACACACACACACACAGACACACACACAGACACACACACACACAGACAGACACACAGACACACACACAGACACACACACACACAGAGACACACACACACACACACACACACACACACACACACACACACACACA
>CM031861.1:205876-232689 GCA_018697195.1 Certhia americana | reverse complement strand
CACATCCTATAATATCCCCATATATGACGAATACACACAACAACCCCATACACACACTAACACAAGCATACTCACTATCAACACAGCACACACACGCACATACACAGGACCCCCCCCGCCACACACGCAACATAGACACACACACAAGACGCACACACACACACGCACACATACACACCCCCCCCCTACACACCAACATAACCACACACACAGGACGAGCAGAGCACAGCATCACACACAGACAGCACACGACACACACACCTACACACCCCCCCACCCCCACCACACCCAGAGACCACCACACAACACAGACACACCACACAGACACCCCACACACAGACACACACAGCACACAGACAAACGTCACACCCTCCCGACACACAGACACACAACACACACCCAGACACACACACACACATACACACCCCCCCCACAACACACACACACAGACACCACAACACCCACACACAGACACACACACACACATAAACCCCCCCACACACACGACACACACACACACACAGACACACACACACACACAACACACAGACCCACACCCCACACAACACCCACCAGACACACACACACAGACACACACACACAGACACACCCACACAGACACACCAGCACAAACTTGACACACAGACACATACACACACCGACACGACCAACACACATATACACACACCCCTGCCCCCCACACACACACACAACACAGATCACAAGACCAACACAAACACACCACACCACACATACACACACCCCCACACACACACACACACAGAGACCACACACACACACACATGAACCAGCACACACGATACACCCCACCACACACACACAGAGACACACACACACACATACACCCCCCACACACACACACACAGAGACAGACACACCCCCACACACCACACACAATACACACACACCCACACACACACCATACACCCCCCCCACACACACACACACAGATACACACACATAGACACACCACATAGAGCACACACGATAGCAGAGGGAGGCGGACGACGACAGTACGACACACGAGCAACACACGCGCAGGTCGCAAACGCAGGGGGGGGAGGGAGGGGGGGGGGCTGGGGGAACGGGGGGAAAAAAGGGGGAGGAGCGGCAGGGGCCTGTTCGGAAACGAGGCAAGAGGGGGGGACGGGCGGCAAACACAGGTGACGGAGGGGGAAGGGGGGGGGGGACGGGGGGGGGGAAGGTGGAGGGGGGGCGGAGGGCCCCGAGCGAACTGGGAGGGGGAGGGGGGGGGGCTTAGGGGGGGGGGAGGGGGGGGGGTGGAAGGGGTGGGGTGGGGGGTCGCGGTAGGATCATGGTTGTGTTAAAGGAGGGTGGTGATTGTGTGGTATGGTGGCTGTGTTGGGGGGGTGTGTGTAGAAGTGTGTTGGGGAGGGGTGGGTGTGTATGGGGGTGGTTATGTGGAATGGGTAGGGCGTGAGGATGTGTTGTGTGGTAATAGGTGGTGGGTGGCCTGGGGGGCGGTGTGGGAAAGGTGTGTGTTGTGAAAATGGGTGGTGGGTGTGTGTGTGTAGTACTGAGTGGGGGTGGGGTGTGAGATTATGGGGTGGGGGGGGAGGGGGGCTGACACACACTCACACAACATCACACACAACACACACAGAACACACACCACAAACACATACACACACATCTACATACACATACATACACACCCCATCCACACACACATCCACACACACCACATACACATCAGCATATATACACTACATACACAAACACCCATACACCCACCCACACCCACATAGGCACAACCATACACACACCACACACATGACACACATACCCACATACACCAACACAATCACAGTCACACACTCATACATACACCATACCTACCACATCACCCATACACACCACACACAGGTCACACACACACAACACACATACACCCAAACACACACCCACGAACACCACACCATATACCACCCCCTACACACAAACACACACATACACAGCACAACCCACACACATAGACAACACTCCACACATCACCCACACCCACACACACATCTACACACAACATACCACACCATACACTCCACACACATGAGACACAGACATACACGAACACCCATACCCACGCACAGCAGGCATTCGCTCACATACACACACACACATCCACAACACACACACACTACACGACCACACACAATCCCCACAACACACACACACACACATACACACACAACACAACAACACACAAGGCACATACCCACATCCTCAACACCCACACATACACACGCCCTCCCACCTCCCCCCCCCACACAACACACATATACACACACACACACACATATACACACAACACACACACACACAACATACACCCACACACATACACCCCCCCCCCCCCCACACACACATACACAATAACACCACACATACACTACACTACACATACACACCATACACACTACACAGAGACATACCACACACACACATACACACACAGCACCATCAGTACACACATCCCCCCACCCCCCCACACCAGACACACTAACACACACCCAGACACACACAGACCATACACACTCCGTACCCACCCCCCCCGCTCACACACACACACACATACACACACACACACCACACACTACACCCAACACACATCACCCTCCACACACACATACACACACATAACCAACATACACACACACCCACACATACACCATACACACTCACAACACACACACACCGACACACACTACAACCACACACCTACACACACACACACATACACAGCACACACGCACCACATGACACACACACACACACACACACACACACGGATCCACATGCCACACACACCCACACACACACATACACACACACATACACACATTACACACCACACACACACGATACACACACACACACACACACACCTACCACCCCCACCCCGCACATTACACCCCCCCCCCCCCACCACAGGCACATACACACCCTCCCCCCCCCCCCCCCCCCCCAGCACACGACGCACATACACACCGCACACACACCCTAAACCCCCACCCTACACCACAATAACACCCCCTTTCCCCCTACACCTTACAGCCCCCCCAGGAGGGAAGCACACAGCACACACACACATATAACACACACACACAGACACACACACACACCACATACGACACATACACACCATAGCCACACACACATACACACAACCCCTGCCCACACACCTACCCACACACACACACCCATACACACACCACACATACCACCCCCCCCCAACCCCCACACCGCCACACACACACATACACACCACAACACACCCACCACATCACACATACACACACACACACATACAAGTCACCCCCCCCCACACACACCCCCCACTACACACACACACACACCACTACACCACACACACACACATACACACCACACATACACACATCCACACATATACACACACACCCCTGTTACACACATAACACATACACACACATACACATCACACACACAACACAGTACACACACCCGTCCCCCCCCCCCCAACACACACATACACACATACACATACCACACACCCACACACACATACACACACCTCCCCACCCACTACACCACATATACACCACCCACACACATATACACACACCACCACATTACACACACAACACACACACACATATACACACACACACACTACACCCCCCCCCCACTACACACACATATACAGCAATACACACATCATAACTACACACACACACACACACACACACACACACACACCACTCACACACAGACACACACAGGCACACATACACCCCCCTCCACACACACACACACACATATACACACACATACACACAGTACACATACACATACACATACGACATTACACATACCCCACATACCACCACACACACACAAGCCCCACAACATATACAGACACACAACAAATCACAGCACCCTCTCATATTCTCTTAATCCGTTCCACGAACTTCCCCTTCTTTATCCTTTTTATAACTCTTTATTTTTCTCTTTTCTCCGCCATGGACGGACGGCTCTCCCGCATCCCCGTGCACGCCCGGTTCCACCGCTCCGAGCTGCCCGCAGGTGAGTGGGGGGCACGGAGGGACACCAAGGGGGCACGGCTGGCGGGGTACAGCCGAGCGCCGGCGTTAGGGAGCTCCAGCGCTGCCTGGCTACGTGGTGGCTGTTCCAAAATCTAATTGGAAGCGCTTTTTTTCCCACTGTTTTGTCCCTGTTTAGGACTTAGGTTACCGTTCAGCCTGCTGTGTGTACCCTCCACCGGCTGAAGGCAGCGGCCCGTGGATGCGGAAGATGCTGCATTCACAATCCTGCTTTTCTAAATCTTTTAATAGCACTTTATAGCATTTTATAAGCGGGGGGCGCGCAGGATTAGCGTTAAAAGGATGAGAGCTGGGCTGTATCGGTGGAAACTCCACGTTGCTCCGATGTAAATGTGCTCATGGGTGTGTCATTTGAAAAAAACTTGAGGGAGGAAAAGCAACTACCTAAACCCACTGGGTGAACAAAGATTTATACACTCTAACAGTTCTGATTTAAGAGAAATAAACTCTACATAAAAAACTGGTTTACTAATGTTGTTTTAGTAGCTATTCACTCATAGCAAATTATGAAGGTCTCTTAGCAGAGTTATATGTGGGCTGCTTGTTTTGGTTCCAGTATTGAACAACAACCTTGTGGCATGATGTCTGCTTGATGTTGAGACCTTCTTTACTGTGTATTATCATTTCAAACTCTCATTAGTGCTAGCCTGATAATTGTATTTTAGCACTGACTACATCTGACCCATTTGTGGCTAGTTCTGGACCCTTGATCCTGGATAAAACTTGAGGACTGCAGTTAGTTACATCTACCTTAAAGTCTCCATTTTAGCCAGATATAACTGCTTTACCTCAAATGAAAGGCTTAAGAGACTTTAAAGGAGGTTACTTCTACGCTGTGGTGTTTTCACAGTTGTCTTTTTCTTGCAGAATTGCAAATGACTTTTTCTTCGAAGAGAAAATGTGTCAGCAAAACATCAGAGCCAGAGTTCAGCAGGGTCCCCAATCTTAACTTTGCCTCAAATGTTCCAGCGGACAGTGTCTTCAAGGCTGCAAACCAAGGGTAAATCAAAGCAAAATATTGATGCATTTATTTGGCAGATGCCCTAAAGATGGCTCATTTTGCACATTTTGTCAAACTAACAGGCTTGGTGAACTGCAAGAACTTAGTAGTCTTCTGGTAATGGTATTTTATCTCTCTTTTAAGGTTGCCTAAGTCTGACAAGAGAGTGGAATCCGTTTCAAAGAAGACAGTGGCAAGACGGTATGCCCCTCCCATCTCTGTTAGTTGTCCTCCTGCCCTGGTGTGTTCCCCTGTGGGGGGTCGTGATGAGCTCTCACCCACCTGCAACTTTCCTGCTAAGTTTGCTAGTTAAATCTTTTGGTCAGCAACAAAAACAAACACTTAAAGAAGGGTGTATTTCAGAAATGAGGAGGTGTGCAACACTGGTATTTTGCCCCTGAGTCTTTACTCTTTAACTCCACAGCCCTCTCAGCAGACACCAACTGGAAGCAGAGCTGAAAAACAAGAACCAGTTGGTGGAAACACTCAAACAACAACTAGCAAGAGCAGAGGTAAGGACAGGAGAGAAAAATAAAAAATCATTGAGTCATTTCTATGTTCTAAGCCATACAGGGTCACGTTAAGGATTGTCTTGCTTGCTTTCTTGTCTTCATCAGAAGGTCTTTGTATTCTGCAAGTTGTTTTCCCATCTGCTCAGCTCTGGGAAGGCCAAACTGGGAATATTTTGTCTGGTTCTGGGCTTCTGATATAGAAGAGATATGGATGTACTGGACAGAGTCCAAGAAAGAGCCACAGTGGTGGCTAAGGGACTGGAGGAAAGGCTTAGACAGCTGGGACTGTTCAGGGACTTCTGCTTCAAACTTATCTGATTTTGTGGAATCAGGTTTAGATTCAGAATTGGCACTTCCTTATTCCCTGGCTCTCAGAGATATCTCTAGGATATGCTTAGTACAACTTCTGTCACGTACAGGAGGCCCTCCTGGTTACATACAGCTGTAAAATCTCACTTTATTTTCCAGTTGTCAATCTGTGGGATGACCATTCCTCTTACCTCACAGCTTGATTTTCTTAAGAGCCTCTGAGACTTCCCATGAAATGTTCCCAAAGCTTCTGACACTATCAGCCAGATCACCCTAATCCACATGCTTATTGATCCTCTTGGAGAATTGCATTTAACTTGGGAGGTTGATCAGCTTATCCAATTGCCTGGTAATATCTGGATTGTGTAGGGAATAATGCTGTGGCTTACAGACATAAGACACCCTTTTCTTCACAATGTTTATATGCTCCTCAGTGTGTGCCCTATTTATATAAATGAGAGGGAGTACAAGAAAAGTTACAGTTGCCTAAAAGAAATTCCTCCATGACTAAATTTTTCTAGTAATTTCTCTGATGTGTGGATGAAATAAATGTATTAATCCTGTCAAGAAGCAGGAGAAAGGACCTGCAACAGCCTAATTTGCTCTGGTGGTAGAGATGGAAGGCAAGGTCTGATTGTTGGTGCCAAGTGCAGCACTTGTGAAGTTGTTATTGTCAGTACTAAGGAGAAGAGAATCTCGTTGGAAACTTGTCTCACTTACAACCTGTGTTAATGGCAGGGCACTGTTAAGTTAAGGGAGTTGAAGAAGGAGAATGAGAGGCTGGTCCACGAAGTTGAGAAGCTCAAGAAGATTCAGGAGACTTGCATGACGATTTTAGAAAGCAGAAACATCAATCCTGGTAAGGAGTTTGCTTACATCCTAGTACTCCTTCTCCAGAATGTTTTGGTTTTTTCCTTCTACTGTAACTATTCATAAGAAATTTGGTCTGTGCTTCCTTTTTTAGGGAATAGTGCTGAAATTCCAGGGTTTGGGGGTTTTGGGGAGGTTGGGGTTTTTTTGCTTAAGAGAAAGAGCTTCTTTGCATGACGATTTTAGAAAGCAGAAACATCAATCCTGGTAAGGAGTTTGCTTACATCCTAGTGCTCCTCTCCAGAATGTTTTGGTTTTGTTTTTTTTTTTTTTCTTCTGCTGTGACTATTCATAAGAAATTTGGACTGTGCTTCCTTTTTTAGAGAATACTGCTGAAATTCCAGGGTTGGGGGAGGGTTTTTTTTTTGCTTAAGAGAAAGAGCTGCTTCCCCGTAGTAGGCCCTGGCCTGGATAAACTAGCTTAGTATTTCTTGCTGTAGAAAGTTACATTGAAAAGCTGTTTATTCTCAAAGTAGTATGTATATTAGAGGTTCACTAATGTACCTCCTGAATTACTTACAGGTAGCAACATAGAGGAGGAAAAAGAGACACGTGCTTGCCGGGAAAAGACAACAGTAAGAAAAGCTTGAAATGGGCTTTGAGGGATCTGTGTGCCCCTGCCCTTCTCTTCTGATGCTGAAACAGCTCAGACTCACATTTATCTGCATCATATTAAAAGTAGTTTTCCTTTTGACTCTTCAGATGCTAACTAAGAAGGTCCTAGAAGAACTGATGCTGTTTTGTCACACAGTTGCAAAAGAGAAGGAGATGCTTGAGGTAAGAGTGACTCAACCAGGCCGTGAGCACCGGGCCCTCAGGGAGGTTACTTTCCTCCTCTCAATCCTCCTTTCTCCACGTGAACCAGATAAAAACCTGCAGTATTTCTCTTTTAATAGAAACATATTTGTTAAGAAAACTGTTACTCCCCTTTTAAATAGAGGGATCCACCAGCATGGTTGTTATTCTGGAAGTCAGAGCATTCGATTTTAAATAGAAACCATTGCAGAGCAGTGACCCTGGGTGATCTCTGTGGGAATTGAGAAGTGTGCAATCACAAGTGGCTGCATTAGTTACCTATATATATACCAAAAACAGTCATTAAATTACAGTTCTACAATTCTTGATAAGAAGCCCAAGAGCTAAAATCTAACTTATAGGAGACTTCTTAAATTTTGGTCAAAGATAAATTTACATTTTCAACAAGCAACCAAAGTAAAAGAAGTCCCAGACTTAGTTTAGGAGGAAGAGCTCAGATGCTTTAGGACTTGGCTTTTCTGTTCCTTACTCTGGTGTTAGTAAAACGTGGTGTGCACTGACTTCTCCACAGACAGCGATGGCCAAGTGGAAATCAGCACAAGAGGAGAACCAGCGTGCCCTGGAGAAGCAGTCCTGCTTCCAAGCTCAAATTAAGGAATGGACAGCCATACTCGATGCTCTGGGGAAGCTCCTGGCAATGTGAGGCAGGAGGATGGACTGGGATTTTTACTGTCTCACCCCTAGTCCAGCGGTCCCTGTTTGTCAAGCCCAGTTCCTGCGTTTGGTGATCCAAACGCCCCAGCTGGCCGGGGTAGAGCCGGCTGAGGCGGCTGAGGCAGCAGCGATGGCCGGTTAGCCTTGTGCCGGGCGTTGGCCGCTCTGTTTCGGTCTCCGGTATCGGCGGGTTTAGTTCATTAAAGGTGCTGCAAAGCAGGCGGGCTCAGCCGCGGCCGCGCCGGGAGGCGGGCACCGGGGCGGGGCGGGGCCGGTCCGCGCCTGCGCTCGGGCTTGCGGCGGGGAGCGGCCATGGCGGCCATGGCGGCGCTGGGGCGTGCGGCGGGCGGGGCGAGGCGCTGGCGAACGCTGGCCGTACCGCGGCGGGGCAGCGCGGGGCTGGCGGTGGACGACACGGTGAACGGGTTGAGCGCCGAGCAGCGCCAGGTACGGCCGGGCGGGCCCCGCCGCGCCGCGTACGGGGGTGTGGCGGGGCGGGCGGGCACCGATTGGCCGCGGGCGGAGCGGGCCGCCCAATCCCCGGGGGCGCGGCGGGGGCGCGGCACCACCGTACGCGCTGCCCTCCCCACGGAGCGCCGCCTTGGGCCTGCAGGATCGGCGGTAATGGTCAGCAACGCCGTCGTCAGAGGAACGAACCTTCGGTGGGGTCACATCACGTCCTCCCGAAAGAAGTGTGGCAACTCTCCCAGCTTGTTCGTCCGCCCAATGGGGCACTTAAAGATTTAGGGTAATTCTTAGGACTCTGCAGGTTACGGCTTTGCTGCAAGGGGCAGCGCAGGGTCAACGCATCTCTGTTCTGGTGGTCAGCGACAAGAACCTAGGGAAGGGCAAGAGCTGGGTCAGGGGATGTTCAGCTGGATATTGGGAAAAGGCTCTTCTTCCAGAGGGTGGTCAGGCACTGAAACAGCTTCCCAGGGAATGGTCACAGCCCCAAGGCTGCCAGAGCTGAAGGAGCATTTGGACAATGCCCTCAGGCACAGGGTGAGATTGTTGGTGTTTCCTGTGCAGGGTTGGGAGTTGGACTTACTACTGAAAACTCTCTAAATGCCAGGAAAAATAAAGACTCTAACACTGTGTTTAGTGTTAGTGAGTGAGGCAATACTTTATTCTTGACCAAGAGGTGAGGCTGACAACATTCCAACCTCCACACCAACCCAAGACACAAAACTTTTTCACTTACACAGTTTCAGCAAACAAAGAAATGAACGTTTATTGGTTCTAAGTTGCATCATTCTCTTTATTAATTAGTATTCTCTCCTCTGTTGATTATTGGTTTCTTGCTCTTCATGCTAATCTTGCCCACTTTCTTTAGTCCTTTATAATCTTTTCTCAAATGGGGAGTTTCCATCTTTCTAGGCTTCGATTTCTTCTGTGTCTTCTGGTTACTCAAACACATCTTTGAAGGGCCATAAATTTTAATATCCCAGGTGTCCATTCTTCAACTCCCTCAGGCTTTGTTTATTGGAGCTTCTCAGGATTAGTTTTAGCAAACTTAAGGTTTCAGTGATTTAATGATCAAAGTATCAATAAATGTCTGTGAAAAAGAAACTTAACTGGTACTGACTACAAGTGGGCATGCTTACAGTTAATTAAAACAGCTAATGAAAAATTAGGAAAGATGCATCACTTCCATCAGACTGATGATCCTTGTGTGTCCCTTCCAGCTCGGAATGTTCTATGATTTTATGATCCTGAGCTTTGTTGTGTACTTCTGTGTGCAACAGCAGCCAAGTGCTGACCATTCCAGATGTATTCCCTTCTGCCTCAGGGATTGGAGTGAAGGGCAGGGTCTTCCCAGGGCTGCTCCACACAGGTTCCTGCCAGTGAAATACTGGAGCTACAGCCTCACTTTCCAGATAATTCTGATGGTACAGGCATATGGATGTGCCAAATAAACTTCTTTCTTGCTACAGAATTGTTCCTTGCCACGTTTGTGTTCATGTTTATGGCCTATCAGCTCGCACTGATGTTTCTTTATACTTTTATATTCAGCAGATGTACAAGAAGGTGTAACATATTCCTCTTGTTCCTACCTGTCTAGTGGAAAAGTTAAAAAAAAAAAAAAAAACAACAAAATCCAGTAATATTAGTGAAACTGTGAATTAAAAGCAATATAACTGTTATAAATTGGCTAAGAGTATCGGGGCTGCCTGTCTGATTCCATCTTTAATCTCTAATTGATTAAGATTTTTTTTATTATGGTTTTAAGCTTGTTTTAATTTATTTTAAGCTTTTTACTGAAGTGTAAAGCAGTCAGCTTTGTCACAGGGGCAAGATATCTAATGTCTTTTGGGATTCTTTTTAAGTTTATAATTTTAACAATGGGGAGAAAGCTTGTTTGTTAGTACTGGAATCACAGGTCTGTATGACTGTGGAAATCTAACATATCTTCTCAATTGTAAAAAAGAGGATGCTCAGAGAAATGCCGAGGAGTGTGGGCATATTCTGCTTTGTTGCTCCTGCCCCTTATACACGTTCTGGTTTAATAGCTCAGGGTTTCAGTCTCTAAAACTGTTGCTTCAGCAGAATTAATGTGTGGGAATAAAGAACAAAAAAAAAAAAAAAAAAAAAAAAAAAAAAAAAAAAAAAAAAAAAAAAGAAGAGTATTAAACTCTACCCTAAGGTCCAGACCAAGTTTTTAAATCTTCCTGTTAAAGACATTTAAGATACTGTATATATTTTGTTAGTATGGTAGCATACATGTATGTAAGTGTTCTGAGTTTTAAAATTTAGGAAAATACTTTGAGGTTTTAACACTTGGATATCAGTGAACATTCCTGGCTCTATCAAATTTCCCCACTGAAGAAAGTAGTAAGGTAGATAACGTAGTTCCAGTTTTGACACATAAACACATTTTAATTACTATTCCTGCTTATTACAGGCATCTGCACATAATTAAATGATGCTGTAAGCAGCTACTGGATGGGCTTAACACATTACAAACTCAATTCATCAGCTTCCAAAGTTCCCTGCCCAAAAATATGCCTGAAACCCCAGTGCAGACGACAGTTCATGAACATTCTCTCATGTCAAGAGTACAATTAAGGTTAAATGCCGAGAAGGACTGAAGTACATCAGCTCCTTTTTGAAAGACTAAAGAAATGACCTTTTTTGTGATATTTTAGCCAGTAACCTGAATCATGGATTTCCTTATGGTCTTGTGCTTCTGGGTTTGGGATGCTGGAGTGGCCTGGTGAGGGAATGTTGGCACGATCCAGGGAAAGAAGACGACAATATATTGCTGAGATGTAACGGATGTGTTTTTCCTTCTCTCTTTTCCCAGCTTAGACAGACCATGACAAAGTTCTGCCAAGAGCATTTGGCTCCAAAGGCCCAACAGATTGACCAGGAAAATGAATTCAAAGGCATGCGGGCAAGTATTTCATGTGGGGTTCTGAAAACCTCTCTGGGCTTTGATCTCTGCATTAGTCCAGACAATCCCAAGCCACACCACAGGAACATGTGCATTAACTTTTCAAACTTAAAAGCCGCAGAGAAAGCCTTTTTTTTTTATTTCCTGTTTTATCATTTGTTACTGACTTTCAGCAACCTGGGGAAGAACCCAGCAATAATTGTAATAATAAAGATTGATAATGGTCTCGTTTGGATTCTTATCATGGGATTTCTGCCTGTCTGTTCTGGCTCCTTCCCCAACATGTGCTTTGTATACTCCTGGCTCAGTCCCTTTCTTGGACATGAATTTTCTCTCGGATTTGCTGTGAAAATATTGTGTGCAAATGCTGAAATGTGGAGTTGGACTGTTGAGTGGAAACTTGCCTTTCTAATAAGCCCAACAAATTCTGTGCCATGGGGTGCTTTGTTTGATGGAAATGAGAGATCTGACTATTGGTTTTTATAAGCTCCACAAGACTCAAAAAGCTCTAAACATCTGCTAGGATTTCCCCGAGCTCTGATGTTGACATTTCCAGGGATGTATGTGCAGCTTTGAAGTGAAGTGTATAAATTTAGCCTGGCATTCCAGATGTCATGCAGAGCTATTGTATGATACTTTTTGAAGTCTCTGGAGATATTCCCTGATAATTGTTGCTGGACACCAAGGCCATGTGGGGAGCACTCACCTGTGTGTCTACCACAAAGCAGAGAAAAGGAGCAGCAGGGAGCTGGCCCCACCAGGACACGCGTGGGCCTCCCTGGTGACAAGATCCTTTGCTACTGCATTTTGTCATGGATGTAACATTCCCATTTTTTGAGTCTCCCTCAAGGCGGCTTCCTTGGCTTTAGTTGCCAGCTCCTGTTTTACTGGAAGTGTTTTAAAGTGCCAGCTCATGGCAACACTTTGTATTTCCAGGTTTTTGGTAATGGATAGTTTATACTATTGCACAAAAATTTTCCTTAGAGTGAGAAAAGAGTTAAATCTTAGGAGATGTCCTTCCACAATTAAATTTAAGCATGTGAATTCTCACTGAATTCCACAAACTCCTCCCATATGTAGCATAACTACTGTCCTTAAATCTGTGTGGTTTCTCAGTTCTGAGGATGGAGCTGCACTGCGGGAGGAACAGGTGTTGAGGTGGTATTTGCCTCATTCTCATGATATCTTGCAGATGAGTGGATATGTCCAGTGAACTACCTGGGGAAACTTGTTATATTGATGCCTAGACTGCCAGTTTGGGCTGATTGCTTGTTCTGTATTTGTAGGACTTTTGGAAGAAACTTGGAGAACTGGGAGTTCTGGGGATCACAGCCCCTGGTAAGTCTCTTCCGATCTTTAACCTTCTGATGGGTGATTCCTCAAACTAAAGACTATGTAAACTCTCACTTTCAAGTTCACAACAGCCTTGTCTGTGATGTGGCATCCATTTTGTCCTATCTTTGTGTTTTAAAAAACTCTTTCACAACTGTTTTTCTTATTCTCTGAGTTTGAATCCTTTTTCCTTGTTAGACAAAATGCCTTTCACAATTTAAAAGCACTGCTCAGAAATGATCTCTTCAGATGTAGCATATGTAGCTCAAAACATATTTGTGCCTTTCTAATATGAAGCAATTTTTGAAGAAGGAGAGATAGAGATAGAAGTATCCCAAAACAAACATCCGTCTGTAATGGGAGAAGTTAAAGGGTCTAAAATAATGCCCTGAAAAGTTGTGATAACTAATGGGAAGCTGACCACGGCCAACCAGTCGGAAAAAAATTGGGGGAAATCTTATTCAGCTTTGCGCAGGTTAGTGAAAAGTGTTGTGATGAGTGTTACAGATGAGTGGGATCCTGCTGAATGCACCAAGGCTGGGTAATGAGGAGAAGCCCTTAGTGGAGAAAAGCAGCTGATGGGGCCTTTCTTTCCCCATGGAAAAGTTTGTTTTCTAGATGTGGCTGTGCAAAGGCTCTGCAGAATCCTGCTGAATAGCAATGCGTCGGAATAATGCCTCTGCCTCGCTTTCAGTGCTGAAAGACTCTGCATTTCTGCTTTCTCTCTCTCTCCTCTTCCCCATTTACTGCTGCTCCTGTTTTTCCTCACTCTTACCTTCTTTCTTCTTTGATGTTGTGCCTGAGGCTTACAGCAGTTTCCCACACTATAAATAAGCCAACCCCTCACGAGTCCTGTCCTTCTTGATTTCCTCAAAGGTTTACCTCTCAAACCCTCCTATGCCCAGGATTTTTCACTTTATTTTGGATTGTGGAGTTGTGTGTTTCTTTATTGACTTCGTTGGTTTTGTTGGAGGAGACTGGGATTTAGGATGTGAAGATCGTGTGGAATCTTAGGAGGGTGTACACAATTAAATGGCATGTTTGGACACTGGTGCATCAAGTTTATTAAGTGAACATTTTGAATAGCAGTGCTGTTTGTTTTCTTCCAAAAACTAAGATAACAGTGGTGTTTGTAACTTTCCATTTGTTTTATAAGGTGCAAAGTGAAGAAATGTAAATACATAGTCTCCATGGAAAGATAATACCAGCATGTCATATACAAAGAGTAGCTTTGAAAGGGCAGCATCATTTCAAATCACACTATGGTTTGTGTTATATGAGGAGGTGTCTGGCAGGATCATTTTCCTGTTCTTCTTGCAGTGCAAAGCAATCTTGGTTTTGTGCTGCTCAGTTATCTCACCTTTCTTGAGGCAAAAGCACCAAACCCAGCCATTATAGAGGAACTAACAAAAAACCCTCTTGTTTTAGCATACATGAGAAATTGTTAAGCCCATCTTTTAGGATGCTGATAGCAACCCCCTAAACCTGGGTTTGTGGTAGAGAGAGAAGATTTTACTGCATAAAGTAAAGAAGATGTCCTGAAGATAAAGGCAGGAGTCAAAATGAGGGACATGGGAGGAAAGGCTGTGTGTGATGCTAGTGGCTATGGTGTTAATTTGAGGAATTTGGGACAGCAGCCCCGTGGAGCTGCTTCTCAGCATTCATGTCCTGTTGCAGTGCTTCTCAGCAGTACAACCACTTGCTTGCTACCTGGAGAACAAAGCTTTTAGGTTGGGAGGTGACTGTATTTGTGTGCATATAAATGGTAGAGGTACACAGAGGTACATATGTATATATTTATGTAGGCTGTTGGCTTCTCAAGGCTGTTACACATTTCTCCTAGCCTTCTCTTTTAACCTGCCTTCTCTCTCCCTGTTCTACTGCGTGACTTTAATCTTTACTATTAGTTTTAGACTCAACTCCATGTGCCTAGTTGGGCTCCCAGTGCTGCTCTGTCTTGCTTCATCCTCTCTTGAAATCTACATGCTTGTCACTGATGAATTACATTCATGGAACATTTGCCTTCTTAATTGGCCACTCATCTGAATTCTGGTATCCTGCTTATTTTGGGGCTTAGAAAAGTCCTTAGTGCCACATTTTTGAGCAGTATGAGGATTCTTCACTTGTTTAGGGGAAAAACATACATGGATTTTACAAACTTTGCCTATGTTCCTTTGCTCTCACCTTAAGAAGATTGCAACTTGGTGATTTAATCTTTGTGATAATACTGAGGTTGGTAAGAAGGACTCGTTATTACTCAATGTCAGTAGCATGTTTAAGATGTGTCTTTGTGCATGTTCTACATATAAAAACTATGTTATACAGGTCAATTTTGGATTATACTGAATACAAAATATCCCTGTGACTTTAAGGTGAGTAAAATGAAATTCAGAGAGGATGGGGAATGCCAGAAGTGCCCTGCTCAGGGATGACAACATTCAAACCCAGAAGCATTCTAAGTGCCTTGGATTTCATTGGAGACTGAGCCCAGCCCTGGGATCTTGTGCATGTGGTAGGTAACATTTTTCCTCTCTTCCCAGCGGAATATGGTGGATCTGCCCTGGGATACCTGGACCACGTGCTGGTGATGGAGGAGATCTCCCGTGCGTCAGCGGCCGTGGGGCTCAGTTACGGGGCCCACTCCAACCTGTGCATCAACCAGCTGGTGCGCAACGGCAACGAGGCCCAGAAGCACAAGTACCTGCCCAAGGTATGTGGCTGGAGGAGGGGCAACACTGAAAAGCACTTGGGTTCTGGCTGCAAGGATGATGTCTTTGTCTTAAGCACCAGCAGATGTCAGTGACCAAACCTTAGGAAATACTGAACTTGCTAAACTTGACCTTCTCTAGCTTGTCAGTTTTTGTCCTATTAATCCATATTGTCCTGTTGACCTCATCCCATACCCAGGTGCTTGTCTGCAGGCAGCACAGCCCAGCTCTCTGGAGCTGTGTTACTAAGGGAGGCTTTGAGGTGGCACTGGAGAATATTCTTTCAAATTCCAAAATACTTTTGAGATCTCTGAATGAAAGTCACTGCTTTTATATTTTATATTCTCCATTTCCCACCACCCAAATGCTGGTTTGGCTGTTAATTAACTACATGTGAAACTTCATCATCACTTGGGGCATTGATGTTGTAACTCAGAAGTGCATTAATTAGATGTCAGTTTTTAAGTGCATGTAAAAACAATGAGCACATTGAATCCCAGCTACTGAGATTATCAGTGAAATTATCAGCCCAAGAAACTTGATTTAAAGGACGTGCAAAGTACAGTGTCACTTCCTCAAAGAACTGTGCAGCCTGCAAATGTGTAACCCCAAACTGTCCTCATTCCTCAGGTGTATTTTCATGCTTCATTCTCTGCCTTTCAATGAGATGTGAAGTCACTTCAGCTCTGACTTGTTTTTGCTCCTGACAGAGCGTTTAAAGGTGCTTAACTAGATTTGAGCACTTCATGGTGACTTCTGTAGCAACGCACTGATGGATTGAATTGGTTGAACATATCTTAAGCATTGAATCTGCTTTTTTAAAAAAAAAGTAGAGATCAAAAGGAGGAGAAGATGGATGGAAGTACACAGGGAGGAAAAAAATGACAAGGAGAAGAGGGCAGGATGAAATAACAGTGAAGCAGAAGCAACAGCTCTGCCAGAGCCTGGTATGAGCAGGCACAGGAGGAGGGTCTCTCCATCTGCTGTTGTGGGGTGACTGTGGGGAGATTGGGCTATGAGAACATTGCAGAGAACTTTCCCATCCCTTTTCACCCCCTCTTTGGCCTTTTGTGTTCACCAGCTCCTGTTTGTGTAAAAGGGCAGCAGAAAGCCCAGGCAGGAGCCAGGGACAGGCATATGGCTGCCTGTATGGTTCCTTGGCACCTTCCTCATGTGTTGTGCAAGCAGGGCTGTCAGACAGAGCTGAGTCACCCTTCTCATCCCACTGGGATTTGGTTCTGTTCCCTCAGCACAGCACAAGGGAGCTCCTTGCTCGGGCTGTTCCAGGAGCAACTCTCGTTTGAGTTCTTGCAAAGAACAGTGACTGTGGAGATCCAGTGCAGGAAAACAGGTGGGGGGACTAAGATGGAACACCAACAGTGCTGCTGGTCATCATCTTTTGCTAATATTTGTCTTTTCTTCCAGCTAATCAGTGGGGAGCACATTGGAGCCTTAGCCATGAGCGAGCCAAATGCTGGCTCTGATGTTGTGTCCATGAAGCTGAAAGCAGACAAGAAAGGTAAGGCCTGTCCTGTGCTGCCCAGGGGAGTGCTGGAGGCCCCATCCCTGGAGGTGTTCAAAGAACATTTGGCCATGGCACTCAGTGATCTGGTTTGCTTCACAAGGTGGTTATGGCCCAAAGGTAGGACTCCACAATCTTGGAGGTCTTTTCCAACCTAAGTGTTTCTGGGAAGCCTATTAGAGAATAAATGGAGTGGGAATACCACCAGTGTTGCTGTTGTGAGCTAACAGATTTAATCTCTTGGCTTCCAGGAGACTACTTTGTTTTGAATGGGAACAAATTCTGGATCACCAACGGGCCGGACGCGGATGTTCTCATTGTCTACGCTAAAACTGACATGAACGCTGTCCCGGCCTCCCAAGGCATAACTGCCTTCATCGTGGAGAGGGTAGGTTTAGTCATTCCCACAGGGTTTTAAAGCAGAATCTTTCATCCTGACTGCCTCATTTGGAAGTCAGCTGGTTTTCCTTCCGTAACTGCCAGCCTCTTCCTGAGAGACAAACTACTTTCTGCTTTTCAGACAGGAAAGGAACTTTTAATAAAATAAAAGCTGAGATCAGTAAACCTTCTGATGGGAGTAACTTCATTATTAGGATAGTTTAGTTACTGGCAGAACTTCCAACCTTTGCTGTAGGAGGGCCTGTGTTGGCAGCTGTCCAAATAACTTATTTATTTGCTATTTATGTGCATTAGAAAATGGGTGCACAGGGTTCATATGTGTGTATTTCTTTGTCCATTTGCTTTCTCTGCACTTGCACTTAGACCTGGTCTTGTTCTTAGGTCACTTTATCTCCCTCCTGGCACCCTACACATGTTCCTGTGGTCAGGAGAATTTCCCAGATCTCTCGTGATTTTCTTTAGTCTGTTAGAACTGAGAAGTGAAATGTATGTTTACTGCCTTGACTTTGCAGGGAATGCCAGGTTTCAGGACAGCCCAGAAGCTGGATAAGCTGGGAATGAGAGGGTCTAATACCTGTGAATTGATCTTTGAAGACTGCAAGGTCCCCGGTGAGTTGGGTTCAAATCATGGTGGTTTCCTGTACTCTTGCTCAGATAAATTGGATCACTAATTACATGCATGTTCAGCCTGTGACCTGGAGGGCTTTACAGATGCTTATCTGTTCTCTGGCTGCCTCTGAGGGAGCTGGTGGAACTGGAAAAATGCAATCTGCTGGATTGCAGGGAGGGAGCACATCCTTTGTCAGGTCACTGCTCTTTCTCCCTCATGGACCTAGTTCTTAACCACTGCTTCTCCAAAGCCTTGCTGAGGCTTCCCAAGAAACTTGTTTCCATTAGAGCTTCTGTCTTGTATGGAGGTGAGCTACTTTGCCCTGCAGTTTTTTTCACTGGAGACTTTCCAACAGGCTTTTGTTACATTTCTGAGTTCTTTTGGGGCCAGGGCCTGAAAATGGACATTCTTTCCCCTGTTAGTTAGTACAGCAGAGGCCTCTGTAATAGCAGTGTTTGTTATTTCAGTGGCAATTTTTGTTGATAGAAAAATTCCAGCCTTTCTAGAGCAAATGGAGAAGATGTCTTATCCAGAATCATAAAAATCCTGATTGCACATTTGCAGAGCAAGGAGCTCTCCTGCTCCCCATATATATCTTCAAAAGCTAAAGTGGAAGAGTTTCAGCTGAAATCTAACATTTCTAACTGTATTGGATCTCTCCTCCCTGAAATCATAAAGGCCAGTGCCCCAGTGCTCTGATCATGTCCCAGGAGTCATCCACAGGGAACAGCATGTTCTTGTGGAAAGAGGATGATGACGTGGAGAAGCACATCATTGTAGTGTTGGAAGTTAACACACTTGGCACTCTGGCCATTAATGCTCCTTCTGATCTTTGGCTTTGAAAGCTGAAGTTTTTTCCAGGAAATTGTTCAGGCTATTCAGTCATTTTTCATAGAATCCCAGGATGGTTTGGGCTGGAAGGAGCCTTAAGCTCAGCCAGTCCCATCTCCTGCCATGGGCAGGGACACCTTCCACTGGCCCAAGCTGGTCCTGCCCCCAGTGAACACAGGCCTTCAGTGAGCAGCTTGTCTGAGTTTTGCACATAAATAAATCACTTTTCCTTTGCTCTTTGCAGCTGAAAATGTCTTGGGGACACTGAGCAAAGGAGTCTACGTTCTGATGAGTGGATTGGACCTGGAGAGGCTTGTGCTGTCTGGGGGCCCCTTGGGGTAAGGGTTTGTCATCTTTTTTAGGTTGGAAGGTCAGAAGGGTTCTTGATGGTTGCCAAGCCTGGTGGGGATCCCTTGGGGCCTGCAGCTCTTGGTAGGATGGATCTTGGATGGAGAACTGTGTTACTGGGGCAGAAAAAGAGGAGAGGGATGGGTCAGAAGCGTGAAGGAAGCAAGGTGCAAAGAGATCCTGTGGCTGCTGGGTGTCTCAGTTAAAACCAGCACAGAACTCCAGCACCAGCACAGCTGTTCAATTGGACTCTCCTGGAAGTGCTCAGGGTCCTCTCAGCAGCCAGTGCTCACTCAAATGTGCTCTGCCTCATCCTTGAGCTCTCAGCTCCTCTTGCAGTGGTTTTCCAATTTGAAAACATCTCTGTAGAGTCCCCTGTGAGGGGCTAGGGATGAGAGAAGCAATGCCAGAAAGAATATTTGCAAGTCTGCCTGCCAGTGTCCACTGATCATCCAGAGCAGACTTTGGAAATGATCAGTCTTGATAAAAAAAATTTCCAGAGACAGAGATCTGCTTCAGTCCCCAGTTGCTGGCTTGTGAATCCCTAGATTATTACTCAGGGACTAACCAGCTCATTTGTGTTATCAGTTCCTTAGAATCTAACACACTATCCAGAGACTCACAAACTGGTTTATTCTTCATTTATTCAATCCTTAATCTCCCCAGAAATTATGGGCACCCCACAGTCCTTTTGCTCTCCCGAGTGGTCTCTCTGGGCTAATCCTTTTGTGGGAAGACCAACTTCCACAAAGCAGAAGGAGGATTTTTTCCCCTCCTTGTTCTTGCCTGTGCTTTTTTTCATATGGTATTGGCTGATACTCCTTGAGTTGAGGGGCTCTGGAGGTAACAGGCAGCACAAACTGTCCTGGCTGTAGTTGGGAGAAAGCTCTTCAAGTCTTAGTCCCCAAATTAAAAGGTCAGGCCTTCCCACAGGATATCCCAAATGAGCACTGGGGAGAAATATGGGACCTTTAGATTTTATTCTTGGCCTTGTTTGAGTGGGGCTGTAGGAAGACATCAGGATATCACTTTAGCAATGAGAACCTTTTTGCCTTGGGTTACACTTGCAAAGTTAAATCATTATTAATTAATAGTTCTGCTGTTTCCCTTTTCCCTCTGCTCTTCTTAGGCTCATGCAAGCTGTTCTTGACCACGCAATTCCATACCTGCATGTCAGAGAAGCATTTGGACAGAAAATTGGTCACTTCCAGGTGAAGCAGAAAAGAAATTGGGAATTTCTGTCCTCTTTTCTCTTTAAAACTGAGAAGACTGAGAGCTTTGTTATGTTCGGGGCTTTGCATGGAGAAGGTCACCTACTGTTTATGCTGGGGCTGCATGATGTGATAATGAGCAGCCTGGGCTAGTGGAAGGTTCCTGCTTATGGTGACGAGATGGAACTGGATGAACTTTAAAATCCCTTCCAACTCAACAAATCCTGAGATTCTATGGTGTGGTGAGAAGGTGGAAAGACCTCTGAGCCTGCTCCCCTGAGATCACTGTTGGTGGGTGAGGGACTGTGGCTAATATCTAGGAGTCCAAATTAACAGAATATCCAGGTCCCTCATGTCTGCTGGGTCCATGTCTGGTTTCTCTGAGGCGTCCTGGGGCATGGGTGGTCCCCCTCACTCATGTAAACTAATGTCTCTTGTCTTTGGACTGTGCAGCTCATGCAGGGCAAGATGGCAGATATGTACACACGGCTCATGGCCTGCCGGCAGTACGTCTACAACGTGGCTAAAGCCTGTGACCAGGGCCACTTCAACGCCAAGGTGAGCTCAACTCCTACCTGGGCTGTGTGTCCTGGGGCAATTCCTCCAGTCCCAGAGCCGCGGGTGGGGGGAGCCTCTGTACAATGAGTCCCCACAGCTCTGAGTCCTTTTTTCACACCCAAAGTACCTTTTTTCACTCACAAATTAAAAGCAAGCCTCCTTCTACCAGGCAAGAGATTTAGCAGCATCAATAGGTGTTTATTGGAAGCCCAGACAGATGTCCTGGCTGTTGTAAGGGCTGTAGCAGTTGTTAGAAGTGTTGTCACCTCCACCTGTCACCATACCTCTGATAGAGAAGAGTGTTGAGTGTTTAACAGTGGGAGCACAGAGCTCTGCATCCCAAAGCAAATCACATTGGTCTCCAAGGGGATTCATGAGCCAGCTTCTCTGGTGCATTTTTTATTTTTTCCCTTCTGTTTTCATGTGGCCTTTACACACCTGCCGTGAGTGTCCTGTAGTAACAGGGACACTGCTTGCAGCTCCCTGTCCCTGTTCTTTGTGATCAGGTAGTTCAGGGCTCTTAGCAGATGAATGTAGAGTGATGGCAGTGTAAGGGCAGCATAGGGACTGGGGACAGGCAGGTGACACCTTTGCTGACTGTCCCTTTGCAACTGTCCTGTAGGACTGCGCCGGAGTGATCCTGTACTCAGCAGAGTGTGCAACGCAGGTGGCCCTGGATGGGATCCAGTGCCTGGGTGAGTCAATGACAGCTGGACAGAGCCAAGCAGAGTTCAAGAGCATTTCCCTTTGCTGTCCCACCCTCAGCCCTGAAATCAGGGACAAGGAGTGACTTGTGGCTTTTGTTGTGTGGCAGGTGGGAACGGTTACATCAATGACTACCCCATGGGGCGCTTCCTGCGTGACGCCAAGCTCTATGAGATCGGGGCGGGCACCAGCGAGGTGCGCAGGCTCATCATCGGCAGGGCCTTCAATGCCACCTTCAAGTAATGCAGCCAGGGCAGAGGCAGCACTGTGAGCACCACGAGGCCTTGACCGTGAGGCTGGAGCGCACAACTCGGATTCTTCCTGCCTGCCATTCCAGCATTGTCACTTGTGGAGTCCCCTCTGCCTGCTCTGGGAACAGATGCTGCTGAACTGGGCTTGGACAAAATGAATCAGAGGGTATATGAAAGGAGAAGTGTTTCTTCTCTGTTGTGATCATCCTGATTCATGGTGTTCATGAGCTGTTGATTCTCAGCTTTGCAAGGCAGAGGTTCATCCCCCCCACCCGGCAGGCTGGCAAGGGGTGTGCAGCCACTCCTGCACACAGAAAGTCGACTCAAACCCACCAATACAGACAATGAGGGAACAACTTCGTTCTTTCCAAAAAGCCCTGAGTGCCATTGAACAGTTAGAATTTAGCATATTGCCATTGGAAGGTGAAACTTCCTGCTGTGGCCTTCCAATTGGATTAATATCTTCCATTTTGGGAACTTGACACCAACCACATTGTGGGGTTGCTATTGTGAGTGCTTAAAATCATCTGTGCACAAGCAGCGTTTTAGGTGCTGATTCCTAAAACCTCCTTAAATCCCATGTGCGTTTCTTTGCAGAATTCCTTTCCTATTTGCAGAATTCCTTTCCTATTCTGTCTGCTTCTGGAATTATTTGGGTGCAGGCCCAAGTCCTTGCTGCGCTGACTGACTGCTCCCACCAGGTCATTCTCTCAGAGTTGTCACCATCCATCACCCTGGGGACAGTTAACACATCAGAGCTGTGTTGTGACATCTGTGAAGGAAGCAGACAGAAAGAGCTGACTTCTTTGGAGTTTGGTTCCCTCTGGGGGTTGTTGTTTTGGCCGAGCCTGTCCTCACACTCCAACTCCGGGCAGCTGAGCAATGTGTTTGTGAGTGATCTCAGTGCATCTTGTATCCAGCACACTGTGGGCTTATCCAGCTTTTTAAAGGAAAATTGCACAGCATCCTTCCAGCCTTTAAGTGTGAATCACAAATCAAAACAGGCTGCTGGAAATGTGATTGAACAGTTAATTAAACAGTTGCCATGTAGGCAGTTCCCAGCAGTTTTAACATAATTCACCTTCAACTGTGTGTATTTTTTTGGTTGTAGTTGACTCCTATCTGTTCCAAGTGACAGTAGACTAATACAGAACTTTAAAATGCCACAGATTGAAGACAGTTCGCTTTCCTGAATTGCCAGGTAGGTCACCAAGAGTTTATAAAAGTCACAAAGAGCCAGGAGGAGCTTCTGAAGTCTTGGTGGTAGAACCTTCCTTAAAAATTTCATATTTATTGAGCCTCAGTGGGTGGCTGTCACTCAGGAAGTGTCCCAGGGTTTAATTTTCAGCCTAAATCTGTGGATAGAGGGTGGACAGAGGTGCTTTGTCAGGAATATTTTGTTGAGCTGCATATGAAAATGCTGTGAAAGTGAACCTTGAGGTGCACTTCATACAGGAAATACTTGGTGCATTGCTGTCCATGGATCACTGTTAAGATCCATTACTGCCAGAGGAGCTTTTGTAGGGGGTGTCAGAGCCATGACAGAATGGTGTGAGATTCAGATTGTTAAAAATAGGTTTTCTAAGGTGGAAGGAACCCAGAGATTTTTAAACCTGTCCTTCAGAACTGGAGAGGTCTGGTTTTAATACATATAATAAATAATGCCTTCACTTTCCAGGCTGATCAGCACCTTGGAGTTGAAGGTAAAATGAATCAATATCTAACAAATCTTAGGACAGGGGCAGGGACAGATTCATAAATCCTCAGCATGGTTGTGTTATTCAAATCTCACTCCCTTCCACAGCAGCTGCCTTGGGAAAGGGGTGGGAGAGCTTTTTTTTTTGGAAAAGAGGGTTAATCTTTATACTGTACTAATAAAATAAGCTTTTGCTGTGGCCTGTGCTCTTGGGGGGGCCCCAGCAGAGAGGAGATGCAGGCTCTGGTACCCACCATGCACATCCAGGCTGGCAGCAGCAACAACTACGATGTTGCTTTCCCTAGCTATCCTTCCGTTTTCCCAACCACAACTTTTCACCATAATTCTCATTTAAAAGAAATACATTTACAGAGATCATGCAGGCTGTGCTTTAGCTCCTCTGGAGAGCAGCAGAGCTAACAGGAAAAACACAGGGGGCTGTGCCACTGGATATCATCCGAATGGTTTCTGCTGTGGATATGTGATGGAAATTGTCCTGGCTTGACAGCCTTTGGCTGGTGGCAGGGCTCGATGTGCTGCATCTTCTTCTGTTTTTCAAGGTCCTTGCCCTGTTTGCAGCTGGCTGGCCACTGAGCAGAGAAGGCATGGAGAGCAGTGGGGGGAATTATTCATGAAGGTATGCAGTGGGTTGATGCTGGCTGGGTGCCAGGCACCCACCAAAGCCTCTCTATCACTGCCCTCCACAGCTGGACAGGGTGAGAAAATATAACAAAGGTTCCCTCATCGAAAACTGTCAGGCAAAACTCACTCTAATTAGAGATGTTAATTGAATTTATTACTAGCAAAATCAGAGCAGGATAATGAGAGGTAAAAAAAATCTTAAGAACATCTTCTGCCCCACCCTTTCTTGCTCTAACTGCTCCCTCCACAGCAGTGCAGGGAGACAGAAATGGTTACAGTCAGTTCATGACAAGTTGTTTGTGCTACTGCCCAGGGAGAGGAGTCCTTCCCAGCTCCGGCATGCGATCCCTCCCACAGGAGACAGCTCTCCATGAACTTCTCTGAAGTGAGAGAAGATCATGGGGAGCTGCCCTAGGCAGCACTTCTCCATGAACTGCTGCATTGTGGGTCATTCTTCCACGGGGTCAGTCCTTCAGACTCGGCCTCCTCCAAGGTGGATCCCCTACGGGTTCCCAAGTCCTACCAGGAAGCCTGCTTCAGCATGGGCTCCTCTCTCCGTGGGTCTGCAAGTCACTGGACAGGCACGGGCTTCCTACAGGTTCACAGCCTCCTCTCAGGCATCCCTCTGCTCCAGGGTGGGGTCCTCTGCAGGCTGCAGGTGGATCTCTACAAACACATGGCCCTCCATGGGCTGCAGGTGGACAATCTGCTGCACCATGCTCTGTACCACAGGCTGTAGGGGAATCTCAGCTCACACCTGGAGCAGCTCCTGCCCTTCCTTCTGCACTGACCACACCACACCTTGCTGTCTGCAGGGCTGTTCCTCTCACCCTACTCTTTTCTGGGCCCAATTCAATCTGCCTAATAATTTTTTTTTTTTCTTAAATATGTTATCCCAGAGGTGTCACCACCATTCCTGATTGGTTCAGCCTTGGCCACTGGCACGTCCATCTTGGAACTGCCTGGAATGGGCTCTGCTGGACACAGGGAAACTTCCTGGCAGCTTCTCACAGAAGCCACCTCTGTAGCCCTCTGGCTACCAAAACCTGGCCATGCAAACCCAGTACAAGGTAACAGAGAGTTTATTTCAGCAGTGTGGGACTTGGAATGATGTTCAGTTAGTGACAGAAAGAGAGGGTATAGCTCAAGCTGCACCATAGAAGTTCTGGTGGGATACAAAGAAGAATTTTGTTACAGAAAAGAGTGTTCAGGCACTGGAAGGGGCTGTCCAGGAAGGTGGTGGAGTCCCCATCCCTGCAGGTGTCCAAGGAATGACTGGACATGGCATTCACTGCTCTGGGCTGGGTGAGAAGGTGTGGGTCAGGCACAGGTGATCAACTTGTGGTAGGAAAGCTGGGCTCACGCTGGGTTGGGGCACTGACAGTGTTTGATCCAGAAACTCAAAGGAAAAGTGGAAGATACAGTGGGGAAGATGGGCTTGGACATCTCAGTGCTCTGCCTTATGCTTCTCAGGGAAGAAGGAACCACATCTCCTTCCAGTTTTGGACAGAGCTTGAGTTTAAACAGGCTGTGTTTGTGGGGCTGTTTGCTTTATGAACACACCGTGTTATGTGACATGGTGTTAAAATGTGTGAGGTAAAACTGCTGCAGAAGGTCTGTGGGGCCAGCTGGGCTTACAGCTCATTTGCCCAGGGAACCACGGCCCCGTCATGGGGCTGGGCTGTGGTTAAAGCAAATCTTGCCTTTTCAAGCGAGGTCAAACCACACCAAGAGGTGCAGGATGTGGGAGAGGAATTTGTGTTTGCACGGCACCTCAGGCATGGCAGTGGCTCTCCCCGATCCTCCACTAGAGTCTGGGTGCGGTGGTTTACCTCCCAAAAAAGATGTCCTGAGTCCCATGAGGGCTGCCAGATGGGATTCCCAGCCCACTGCATCGCTGTGGGACCACTGGCACCCTCTCAACAGCTCCCTGGAGAGCCCCTCTGTCCTCTGCTCTGTCCCACCACCTGTCCCCACTGCTTTCAGGGCAGTGGGGAGCATGTGCTCATGTGTATGTGGGACAGAGGATGTGGTTTCTTGCCTGTGGACCTGGTCCATGAGCAGAAGGGAAGCTTTGGTAACCTATGGGAAGGATGATCTTTGCCTCCCGTGCTGGGCTTTGAGCAATTTCAGTACAGGGTGACACATAACGAAAGTGTCATCGCGTCCTGATTTCACTGTAGAAAGATGTGCCGAAGCCAAGCCCTACAGTGATGCTCCATCCATCCATCCATCCATCCATCCATCCATCCATCCATCCATCCATCCATCCATCCATCCATCCATCCATCCATCCATCC